>VWZF01000901.1:657690-874004 GCA_013396755.1 Sclerurus mexicanus | reverse complement strand
AAATGAAACAAACAGACAAACAAAAAAACCAAAACACACACACAAAAGTGTATAGCAAGAGAACTAGAGCACCTGCGGTGGGACTGATCTAACCTAAATCCAACTAAGAGCCTCACCTACAGCAGAATTCAGCTAATCCAAATTAGACTTTTACAGTACAATAAGACTAATTCCACTGAGTAAAAAGAGACAATATCTGCACTGCTGAATAGAACAAAGACATGGAAAGTCCTCTGCCCTTCAGGATAAGTGGCATAGGTGGCATAAGCCCAGCTACTGGTTTCCTTTGATGCCTCTTGTTATCTTGCTGCTGATCCTTACACATGACTGCTGTTTGTAGGTGTGGGTTTTTTTCATTTCAAACTGTTTATACAGCACCAAGGTGCCACCAGGTGTCACTCTAGTGAGTGACAGTGTTAGAGCAAAGAATAAAACTGAGCACTGTCTAGTGGAAGGTGTCCCTGCCCACGGCAGGTGGGTTGGAACTTGATTATTTCTAAGGTGCCTTCCAACCCAAACCATTCTATGAGTCTATGGTTTGTTTTGCAAGTGCCAGAAGGCAGCATGAGGACAGATGGGGCATTACTGGTGTTGCCATAGGACTCACGAACTGTGTAGGCTATGGAAAGCCAGCACTGGTGCAGTCCTTCTCATACCATGCATTGGGAACTCTGGGGCACTGTCTTACAAAGAGAGGACTAGGTGGTATAGGCCAAAACCATGCCAGGAATGTGTGGTAAAGATGAGAAACACTCCAGTTCTCCGACCCACCCAAAGGTCATGCTTTGTACGGTACAGTCATACTCAGTCACTAGGTCAAGAGCAAATGGCTCAGAATCTGACAGCTCAATGAAAAAGAGACGCAGGAAGAAGTTAGAATTTCTCTATGAAGTAGATATGGGATGCATGAAGAAAAAGAGTGAAATAAAAAGACATATTTAGGAAAATGTGCAAAGCTAATAAATCAACTCACAACATTAATCAGACTCTTGAAATTAATTTATCTCTTCTATGAGAGTCTCACACGAGCAATACATAATAAAGAGGAGTGCAACTAAACCATTTACTTGAAAATGGCACAAGGTCTACATGTGCACCATCATTAGCATTCATAATGGATTGAAATGTAGACAACTGCTTGGATCAGACCTTCTTATTTTACTTACTGTGTCTGTCCTATCCTCAGTTCATTGAAGACACTAGTTAATTAAGTGTCTGATATCAGTGTTTTCCTGTTCTACACACTGAAAAATTGGAAACTGATCTGAGATTACAGACTATTGTCCCTTTTTGATGAAATGGAAATCCTAGTAAATAGAATTTTTTTTTTCTTTGGTGGTGGTTTGGTGTTTGGGTTTTTTTGGTGTGTTTGATTTTTTCCTGGTTCAAACAGCAATGAGAATCTTGTAGGTGGAACAGAATTGATTTCACATTTTCAAATATGAAGAAACAAGACAAAATCCAAAATACATGAATAAAATGAAAACCTATAGGTCATTTTTATTTTCAATTTTAAGCATTTATGATTTGCTTTCTTAATAGTACTCTACTACAATCCTAGATCTGCACACAACAGTCTTACAGTCCTCTTTACATTTAAAAGTAAAAATTGTAAAGTGCAAATTAACAAGACGAGCAGTTTAAAAAGTTGTTTGTTTGTTTTTTTAACAGGGAATACTGATGCTTCTGTAGTCTCCATGCAGTTAATTTCTTCAAAAGCTCCTGCCAGATAGAGAGGGTGTGAGAGATGAGTACAAGCTTCTAAAGAATTCATGGGTTAATATGTGTATGCCTATGTGTACACATCTCTCTGCCTGTCTGTCTGTCATCTATCCATCCCCAGACACTCTAAATAAATTAACTGTTCTACTCTCTTCAATCATACCTTAAATTTTGGTTTTATTTATTAGTTTTATATTGGTAATACCATCCTGGGTATATCAATTTTTAAAAGCCTTTGTAGTGGCACTTGAGAAACCTTAAATACTCTCTACTAAATGTTAACAATCAACATTTACTATGTTCTTATACTTGAAGTCTTGATTGTTATTTTCAAGACAATCCACAGTTAAATTCAAATCAAGTTTGAAATGACAAAGTAGAAATGCATCTAGAAGCCTCCCAAATGCCACTATGTATTGATGCAGCAGCAAAGGGGTAAGGCCATCTGATGAGCACAATCACAGGCAATGGACATAATAACAGCTACATAAAATGTCACAGTCTGAGCAAGCTTTCTTGATAAGTACACCTTTAAAAAATTCGTTTATTTAGTAACTTTCAAAGCTGATGTAAGAAAAAATCTTTTCTGAGTATTACTTGCTCCATCATCTCTATAAAAAATTTTCATGGCTCTCAGGATAGCTACTTATTGGGAAGTCTATTTGGGAGTCCTTGGTTTAGACGTGATCGTTCACATACCCTATTTGGGAAAGAACTTAATTGTATACTTGAGTGTAAAGCAGAGGTGTACAGGTTCCCCTAAAACAGAGAAGAACTGACTGGCATGCTTTCACTTTAGTTACTTCTAATTGAACTTCAGAGACAACTTTGAGAGTCAGTTTTACTTTAAACATCTTTGCAAATGCTTTCTCCCATGGAAATATCTTTCTAAATCATGATACTTATAAATACTGTGTTAACTCATATGTTAAATGGTCATCTGCTAATTTAAACTTCTAACTCCTTAAAATGTGTCCTTTCCACAAAGTCATTCCAGGTGGTTAATAAACATATTCTGTGAGTTAAGCTGTGTATAAAAGAAGAGTTTATGGCTTTCCCATCTATTCCATTAATCCTCAATTATTCAAAGTTTTCCCAGTCTCAGTGAGAGAAACATTTATATCTCTGGGAAATAATTATTTCTGTCCTTTCAAGTACACTCACCATATTCAGTAGGTTACAAAACTATATTAAAGAATCTATGCTTAAGAAAGAATAATTTCCCTGGATTACATTTTCATTACAGAATGTTCAGAAACTCTTATACCTTAAGCTTAGCAGCAAACTGCTGCATGCTTTTGAATACATTTTCACAGACAAAAATACCTCAGCCTCAGCTATTAGAATATTAACAGCATAAGATTAACATTTTTAATATAAATTTTAATAAGAACACTTTTTCCTTAAACTTGCCCTTTTTTAGTAAAATAGTTCCCAAACACACCAATACCTACATCATAAAGAAAAATAATTATGTAATGAATATAAAAAGAATTTTGATTGTATTGTAGTGTGAATACAGATGATAGACCCAGCAATTAAAAAAAAAAAAGGTTGCTAAATGCTGAATGACTCTGAATCTTTAAAAGAAATGCTAAAAATAAACAAGTTTTCCTAAGCATAAATGACTTGTCTTTTTAAAAAAAATAAACTTAGTACAGTTTTAAAGACAAACACAATAGACAACAAAAAAGAAAACTCATTGTCCGACATTTGGTGGCCCGCACTGACTATATTCAGCTTTTCTGATGTGTGTACAAGAGGTAAACACTGAAGAATTTTTTTACTGGGCCTATGTGAGAAATTATTCTGTTAATTACCAATTCCTTGTAAATGTTCCATATCCAAGGAGAAAAATTGTTGTTGAGTCAGACCTCTCACAAGTTTGGTTCAGACAAGCCTGTGGGAGCGAAAGCAATTTTCTGACAGTGTAACTATCAATTCTCAATTGTATTTTTCCCTAGACAGAAATGTTAATTATTTATTTAAAAAAAAAAATTCTCTCTCCACAAACACTTTGTTTCTTTTGTTGACCTGGCCTTTGATATCTCCAACCTTTTGATGTTTCTAGTGATCTTTCAATCACTTTCTTCTGTCTTTATCTTCACTCTGTGCCTTATAGGGAAGTGCAAATCAAAGGTCCAGAGAGTGAGTTAGGTAAATTTGCATAATATAAAGCAATGAGACATGAAGTTTTCTGTTATTTCTACAAAAATAATTTAGAAACCAATACTTGTAAATCTTCAGATATCACATCAATTTTCATTCCTCCTGTCTACAAAAGCTTATATTAAACAAATCTAACTCTTGTAAAATTGCATATCTGCCATTAATATTAATAGAAGGCAGACTTTTCTGGGGAGAAAAAAAAAATCAATCCCCCCCAAAAAACCACCTTAATCATATCAAATTTTACAGTGCCTAAACCACAATGAAAAGATTAACATGTAAAACAATTAACAGTAAAATTAACATGTCTCAATAAAACTTCAGTCAAGCTGAAGAGACATAAAACCAGATCACAGTAATCTTTTTTAAAAATGTATTTTTTTAATATCCCTTCATATTGCATATTAAGAGAAAAGAAACCACCTCCAAGCACAATGCATATGTAAGTAGAGAGTATGTAGACATACATTACATATAGTAAATTTCATAATTCGACTGGCAAATTATTATCACACTTTACACTGCAGCTCATAGCTGGAGTCTGCTCCCAGAGTTGCACTTTTAGGGGTAATGAAGCAGGCACACAGGCGGCTCCTGTCTGGCAAAAATGTCCCCTGTATCTCCACTTGGGCTATAGCCTTGCAGTCCATGCTTGCACACAAATCTGATTTCAAGTGTTTTTCTTGCTGGTGAAAATCCACGGTGAGGCCCCATGAGACCCAGCTTCAAGGTGGATGCAGGCCATTGGCTCTGTGCTTATGCAAGTTATGTGTCAAGGAGGAGCAGAGCGTGCAAATGCCATCTTTTAAAGGAAAGATGAGGGTGTTTGGTCCTGAGGCTGCAAGGGCAAACTGAATCTCAGACCTTCCCTTCAGGCTCCAAGGTTTTAATAGAAAAGTAAATCTGTGCTTCCAAATAAATAATAAATGATAAAGAGGATATTTCTTCATGAGTACTCTCTCATAGTCCATTCTGATTCACAAGGGAGACAACAGAAAGAATGAGTGCATAATGGCAACAGTTTTCATGTTTATATGTAAAAGAAATGGGAACAAATAATTTGCAACAAAACCTGATGAAGAGATTTAGAGCTATAAACATTTTTATGTTCATAGAAAGAATAGACGTATTTTAAACTCCCTCCTTATTTAAACTTTTAAAAACAAGGTCTTTTGCGCTTTGCCAATCACATAGAGACTGGCAAAATCTTCCTAAAACAGAAATAAGAGAGCAATTTAACTCAGGCATGACTGAAATAGGAAGCAAAAAGCAAAGCTGGAGACTCAGCTATTTATCTTTTTTTTTTTGTTATTCTGATTATTGTTGAAGCCTATGTGGAAACACAAAAAGAAATCATTGAGCATACACTGATACACAGATTTATGAAAATATTTTTATATCCTTTTACATATTTATAATTCACTTGTGCTCTTGCACATACTTTCAGATTTTCTTTTTAGATATAAAAAAGTCCAAGGACCATACAAAGAATGAGCAACCATGATCTGGGTTTTTTGGTTCGAGGGTTTTATTTGTTTGGTGGTGGTGGTGTTTTTTTGTTTTTGGTTTTGTTTTGTTTTGATTGTTTTGTTTTTGTTGTTGTTTTTGTTTTTTTGTTTTTGAGAGTTATTAAAAAAAGGATAGAAAATATTGCAACATTCCACATCTATGGCCCATGATTTTGGGCCCAAGCCTTCTTCCTCTGTGGAGATGGGAAGAAAGAAATAGAAGAGAAAAATAATATAGTAAATGCAGAGACATAAACCCCGTAACTGTGAAGCAGGAAATTTTATCAATTTCCCACTCATATTAAAATATTTTCTGTTAATCTGCAATTTCAGTGGATGAATACTAGAAAGGTGATTTACTGTTAAAGCATTCTCATTTAAAATGAACTATTAATTTAATATACGTAACTTCTTCACTTTGCATTTATCTGCAAATAAAGCTCATCTTTTTAAAGCATACGCATCATGTTCTTAAACATTTATTGAAAAAAAATATCTCTGCCTATTACCTATTAGATTCTGATTCTGTGGCATGCAACACAAGTTTGCTGCTCTTTCTGCTTGTGTGCTGACGAACTCCACAAGAGTTTGCTAGAGTTCCCAGGCTGGTAAGCAAATGAGAAAAGAATTTAAGTAAACAAGTGCTGGTATGAAGATTTCTGCAAGCATATGCACACATTTTTTGCAGTTCTAAATTCAAATTCCCTGGAAGAACTTGAAAGAAAATATACAGCTTGTAGGTTGATAGAATCTTTATTTTTTCTTCTATCAGATGTTTTTACTATTCTTTATGCTTGCAAATTCTAAAGTATAGCACACATCATTGTATCTTGTCCACAGTTTCTGATCAACTTTCTGCATTCTACCTGTCCTTATCATTCTACTTCTCCCTGCGCAGAGTTTTAATCCTTTCATTTGTATGTTTCAAGTGGGAAGCCTTATTTTTTTTAGCAGCTTTATTGGCTCTAGCCAACTTCAATAGAAGTTACAAAGTCTTTTTGGTCTCCTCTCTCTCCTGAATCTAAGCAATTAAGTCTGAGCCAGTTAAACACCTCACACATTCTTTAAACAGATTTCCTAGCATCTCTCAGCAGTGAGCTTATCTGAAACCATGATCCCATTTTCTTAATCTCTCCTGTTTTCTTTGAGGTTCTACCCATTTATTTCTTTCTTGAATATCCTGAATAATTCTGTATCACCTTCAAATATGGAAATCTTTCTTCTAAATTACTAATCAAATGTCACTGACCTTATTTCTGAATCTTATTCTTGACACCCTACTGCTAACAGTCACTTATGAAGGACCTCATTGGAGCCACTTTCAAAGTGAAAATGGATTATGCCATCAAGTTTCTCTTCATCCACCAACTTTAATCTACTAAATGGTTATAAATAAGCAATGAGAGAATGTTTGGTTTTGTTTTTCTACAGACATTACTGATAGCATTCTGCAGTATAATGTTTATATTTTTCATAATTTCACTCTCCATTAAAATTTCAATTATTTGAATGGTCCTTAGTTAAGATTCACTAATCTTTTCCCAGAAAAAAACCACAAAACCACAAGTTCCATATATAGCATTTTATGAAAGTCATCTTTTTTGCCATAGAAAATATGTACATACATGTAAAATAGGAAAAAAAAAAAGAATATACTGTGTCATGGTTAGTCAGCTCTGGAAGATGTTTATTTTGTGAGCTCATGCTTTGTCTAGTGAAATTTAAAGATAAATAAGTCAGGGCACTAAGCTATGCATAAATTCATGTGCAGTAACATGAAGTTATGAAGCAAAAGAGTGACATCTCAAAATATCACCTCAGCAACTGGAGCAAGACAGCTACTGTCCCAGGCATATTTTAGAGCAAAGTCTGTGCAGCCTTTCCCTCATTGTTTGCCTCCTAATTTGATTTTTTTTTTTTTTATTTTCTACACAATGAATTTTGATTGTTAGTATGTAAAGCAGAATTATGTTAATCAGTAGTGACATATAGTACTGTTGCTTAGCACTGTGTTTTAAATAGCAATATTAATAGCCTGCTAAGATTTCCTGGAACTCTAGTGTTAGCCTTATGTAGTTAAAAAGAACTGTATATTTTTACATTAATTTTGAAGTTTTTGCCAAAATCCTGCCATTCTCGATCCAATTATGAGTCCAATGTTCTTATTTCCAAGGAGACTATTTTCTCTCTAGATGTCTGGAGGTTGATTCTGGTCCAGCTTAGATAGATAAAATGAGTTCATCATCATAAACTAAGTTAATACATCTGGTGAAACTTTCACTATTTCCTTTGATAAGCAAATGAACACTACTAACAGCAAAATCACAGGTAAGAGGGGAAATATCTAAAGGTTCTCTAAAAATGTAAGTCACATTTACATTATTATAACTTTTATAGATGTCTGTAAAACTGACACTTCAATCTTACTGAAAGAACCATTCAGTTTTTCATGCCTGCAACTTGAACACATTTATAGATTTTTAAAATGAATCTTTGCCTTTCTGTCTATATACATATACATATACATATATATATAGATGTATATACACACTTGGGTCATGTGGTTTTTGTGATATGCTTGAGGGAGTGACACTTCCCTTAGCTAAATGAGTTCTGAATGATTCAAGCCCATCCTGCTCTTTACGAATTAGTCCGCATGCATCTTCAGGCTATATATAATTTGGATGGAATAGGTATTTCACAAGCCTTTTCAACATGCTCAGCACACCATGAATAGCACTTCTCTTGCTGTGTGACACCAGATCTCATGAAGGACTTAACTGAGGTCAATTTAATTTTAGGATATGAAACATTGTAGAAGTATTTATACAGTTGTTTAAAAATTAATATTTCTATATGGAATGGACATGCTAAATGGCTTCCTTGGTACCTGTCAAGTTTTTGATTCAATAGCAGGAAGCTGAAAGCATGTGCTGTGTACCAAAAAGCATGGCAATCCTCCCAACCTTCTGGACAGATCCTTGGACCAGTCTGCAAAGAGACCCTCCTGACACTTATCTGCAGACAGACATGGTTGGTCCACTCACAAACGGATTCCAGGAGTGATTCTGCATGCATGAAGCGTGAACAACCAGGAAGAACTGGTTTCTGGATTGAAAAATTGAATATTCCAACTGACACTGTAGATGGAGCCTTTGTGAGAGCAGCATAAATCCATAGCAATGGCATAATTGACTCCTTTCATTACACATGCCTCCTGCCTGATCTTGAAGGAAGGCTGTAAGGTGTGACTCCAAACAGAATTAGAATGCTATGAAGTCCTTCTCAAGACTTCATTAGAATATGCATTAAAAATATATATTTATCTGTAATTGTCTTGCTGTTTGCAACAATTAAAAGTTCTCCTACAAAATCTATAGTTACAGACACAATATCTGAAAATTTGCTACCCCTCTTTTAAAAATATGGTGTTATAAATATATTTACATTTATATTGGTGTTATAACAATATTTTGACATTTATTAATCTCATACATGAGGGTTAATATTTAATTTAAATACTTCAATGTCCACAGCTGTCAGCATTTTACACCTTTTTAAATGCTTCCCTCTCAGAAGTAGGATAATGGCAAACTGGAACTGTAGGGTAACCATTAAAAGGAAAGAGGAATTCAGTCATCTGCTGTAGAAATACATATCAACCACTCCGAGCAGCTGAGCAGTCCATATTCAGTAAACGTCAGGCAACTAAAATAAAATATTGTCAACATTTTTGAAATTTTGAAGTGTTTTCACTGCTTGTATGTAAACTATTGATACTGCACCGTGAAATGTGTCTAAGAAGCAAAACATAAGCTTAATTGTCCTGACAGCTTCTTAAGCTTAATATCAGATACAGCTTAGAAAGAGATATTCACATCTCCCATTTTCTCTTGGCCTCCAATACCTTACAAATGTCTTGGAGCATGTACAAATTTTTGCACATCAAAGTAAAGGTAGCATTTAAAAAGCACCAGGAAAAAAAAATATTCAAGCAAAGAACTGAAGATGTGCTTTTCCAAAAGTATTGATTCAAAAATCAATGCTATTAACTGGATTTAAGTGAATAAAAAGGTACCAAAAGCAATCAAAAGAAAATAGAGCAGAGAAAATTAGTCTGGAAGTCACTGAAACATACATAGGCTATCAACATATGGGAAAGTTACATGCTCTAAAATCTGAAAAGTACAGTTTGATGAAGCTTTGGGACTAGAATATAGCTATTTAAGAAAAGCTTTGAAAACAAATAATGCAATCATAAAGAAATATTGTATTGCACTATTCAAATGAGACATAGCTTGCTTTGTTTCTACAGTCATCTCATGGGTCAGAAATGACAGACTTTTGTAGACTTAATATGAAATTTTAAACGAACAAAGAAAAATGAAATTCTGCCAAAGAAGGCAGACTGAAATTCCATTCAGTTAAAACCTGAACAATATCCTTTCTAAAACCACATCTGGAATGAAATAACAAGCCTACAATTCAGAACAATTTTTAAAAAAAGATTTGGAAGAATTTTAAAATGTTTTTCTGTAATTAAAGTTTAAGTTAACTTTCCAACAAATTGGCAACTTTGCAACAAGTTGGCCTTTTTCATGTTAATTTGAAAAAAATAAATCCAGGGAATGTCACTATTTATTAGAGCAACTGGATCTTGAATGTTGTTCAAACGTGGAAAAGTTGAAATGGTTCCTTTTTGTTTCAAAAGAGCACAAACATGGATCCTTACCCAGGGGCCTTTACACTGGTATCTTTAGTGGCTCTACTGATTTTACTGTAGGGGATAATGTATGCTGTAACATATCTGCAATCATAATTTAGAACAACAAAAACAACTCAAATGGGTTGCTGAGTTAGGTTACATAAATGGGTTACATAAAATCTAGTGGATTTTGGACTATGCTTAACTGTTTTGGAAAAATCAAGAAGAATATGTTTCCAGTGTCATCAGGAAGTTGAAATCAGATCATTTGTCCTGCTCTATGCAGCAGAACTGGATTGCTAAGTACAGATATAGAAGGCAATACTGTCATACTGACAGAACACCTGGATGGCCTGAGAGCACTGGCATCTTCATATAGGCAGCATATCTCGAAGAGTTTATCTTCTGTATCTTCACTGTTCCTTACCCGACTGAAAGTCTGTGTAATAGGGAGTATTCTCCTCAAGTACTTAGCACGTGCACCTGCCATGGATTGTAGAGCCACTTTGTGTAGGTACAATACATTCATAATC
Organism: Sclerurus mexicanus; assembly: GCA_013396755.1. Lineage (NCBI taxonomy): Eukaryota > Metazoa > Chordata > Aves > Passeriformes > Furnariidae > Sclerurus > Sclerurus mexicanus. The sequence goes on along the minus strand of VWZF01000901.1, from coordinate 863,367 downwards.
ACGTGCCTCAGAAGACAGGCAAGTAGTAGAAGGTAAGCTTTATTTGAGTCCCTTCTGTCTATGTGTAGGAAACATATTATTTTTGAGTTAAAGACCAGATTCTGCAAAACTAAATGTCTGCAGTGATTTCAGCCACAGAGAATGCAACAGTGCCAAGAGATATGGCTTCTACCAGACTGTGTTGTCCAGTTTATGTAATGGAAAGTATTTTCTATTCCTCTTTGCATATTAGCTGTGATCTCACTTGTATGTATTCAGAGTCATATTTTTTTAATCCGTTCCAAATTTCAAACCAAATATAAGGGACACAAGAGTTGTTTTGTAAATGTAATATCTCCCAGTGGATGCAAAGAAAACAAGGAAGAGCAGTATTCAGTAAGTCCTGTAGGTTTCATCACATAGGAGCTTGCTCCTGCTCACACAAGGGTGCTAAGCCACCTAGAAATTCTAGGGTAGTACCTGTTTATTTTCTTTATGTTGTGATCATCATGGTACTTCAGTGATTCATCTTTCATAGTTTTCTCTGAAATAAAGACAGAGCAGCTCCTAGTACTAAACTATGTCAAATTCAGAAGATAGAGAAAATCTGAATGGTTACTGGCAAAAGTCACTGTCTTGCTATAGATGGCCACACCAATGGTGGTCATGTCAATAAATCTGTTTCTGACTTGGACCCTATTCTGACTTCAGAGCACCCAAGGCATTTCCAAAGCACATCTTCAAAGCAAAGGCAGATATTGCCCCTTTCTTTTTCTGACTACCTTTTTCCCTCCCAGAATTCCCATATCTGTTTCTGCTGCATGTCTTCACAATAGCCTGAGATCCCAGTCCCCAGCGTCTCAGAACTTCCTGGCTCCTAAACACAATCGTGTTAAGCTGAGTATGGTCTTGCCTGAGCTATAACAATTTGTGAATGTCATAGATATGAAAAATTCAGAGTAGTAAAAAAATGGTATTATTTTTAGAAATATGTACCTGTTCATTTTCTGAGATAAAGTCACTGAAAAAATGCAATTTCAGAACTGATGGTCAACTTATTAGTTCCAAACTTGTCACAGAGCAAACCAGTTAGTTGTGGTTGTCCTTCTGTTTTACAAGTACACATATAACCCTGTAGTTTAGTACTTTAAAAACTCAACATGACTACTTCAAGAGAGAAATACTGTATTGTGTTGATTTGTCTGACATTACACACTTAGTTTTCAGACTTTCTCCATTTTTATTTTGATAGATGATATTAAAATAATGTATGGCTGATACAAGAACCTGAAATTCTCACTCCCTGTACCTAATGTGCTTCAGGAAAAATTGTGGTGTCTTCCTAAATCTGCTTCAGCAGCTGTCTACACAGCAGGCTGAACAATCTTCCACATCCCAGTAACTGCTAATTACCGCTGAGGCACAACCTGACCCTACTGCACTGCCACCTCCTTTCAAAGCAATGCAGGGATACCAAATGGGTATTATCTCTGCCTTCTCTTTGAGCATTTTGTGTCCACTGAGTCTCAGCTGGGGACATATCTTTTGCTGAAATTCAGGAGCATTATCCAGTATGGATAACAAGGTTTGCCTTTAGATTTCTACTTGATATTTTATGTATGTGTCATCCAATCTCCACGGGACTTTATAGTTCTTTTTAACATGAAAGTATTTTTTCACTCCTCTAAACATTATATCAGGGTTTCATGTTTAATATGTTTACTAGCAACCACATTCTTTGGTAGAAAGCCTTTAGCAATCCAGAGTGACACACCATCAGTATGTAAAAGTCAATACTGCACTGTCTTTCTCTTTTAACAGATCCACAGTCAAAAATTATTTAGCAATTGACATTGATATAACTTTGCCACAAGCAACTGAAGCAATTACAAAACCTGGGATGGGTGCAGCTGAAACACCTTGATAAGAAAGCAATGAAAAATGACACATCACAAAAACAGGCTGATTTCATCAGTGCAACACTAAATCAACATGCATGTTTCTGGCACACCTCATTCTTTTGATAATAGAATAATCAAACAGAGAGAAGGACTGACATCCCCAATTTTTCCTGATAGACTGGAAATGAACTAAAATAAAGAATTCCTGTGCACTGTCATTTGATTGTATTTTAGCCAAGACAGTTTCAATTTAGTGCTCTGTAAAACCCTTCATATTTTAGTCTGGCTTGCCTGTGGCTGGTATAAGAAAATCTGTTTGTGGGATTTTTCCTTTATTCCCTAAAAAAAAATAAATCAGCAATTACCATGACCACTGAAATCAAGCAGAATACTACAACAGCAATAGAAGAACAGTGATATTTGGAAAACAGGTTACCTGATGTCCTGAGCCTTGTGCAGACTATGTCTGATCAGTGGCAAAAGTAAATGAAACACAACACTGGCCACTTGGGCAGAAAAGGCATCTCTATACCACAGAACTAGCTGTTTCCCCCTTATTAAAATAATGAGACCTATCCACAAGAAAGCATTTAGTTCTGGGACTTCAGTTTACAGAATAATTTGGTATTAATTTCTCTTTTTAAGGTTAAGCATAAGTATGACCAGAGTAAGATGATTTCTCAGAATAAATTTAGCATTTCTAATAATTCATTGTAGTTTTCATTTCCTTTTCACTTACAGTATCAGTAAAGTCCCTTTGATAACATATTCAGATAAAATGTCTTCTCTCCCCTCAAATGTTACTGAATGCTACAATTACAGGAGTCTTTGTGAAGCAGTAAGGTGATTCATTCTGACACAAAAGGCAAACCTTACTTTTAATATTCCACCTAGTGCCAGGCAAAGAGATCTTCCTATTTATGCATTTCCATTACTGCAACATTATGCAGTGATAGATCAGCTACAATAAATAATGAAAACTCCTTATTAAGAAAAGGTTTCCAAAGTTGTGAGTAGCAGAAGTAATGCACAATGGTACTTGCAAAGTCATCCTTTCAAGCTGCAAGGATTGAGCCTGATAAATGGAGGAAAATCTAAATAAATTTATAGAATCTATTTACTGAAGATAAGAATTTAAAGAGAGTGCAAGAGAGGGGCAAAGTGTAGTAAGTGGTTTCAGTAAAACAAGAGAAAATTTGATTCAATGTGTAAATAACATTACTACATAAATTGTCATGAAAGAATCCAGCAAAATATTCTGACATTAAAAATTTCTTTATAACAATATTTTTACTTTTTTTTTTCTTTTGATATCAACTGTGCAAGTTTTCTAGGTATTTCCGTAGGAAAGTGCATAGCAAACACTTGCACATATTTTGATAGTTATCTCTAACAAGGCATTCTCCCACTTATTGAATTATGCTGCTGTATAAAATAAGAAAACCTCCAACCCTCTTGTAAGGAGAACAATACTTTAAGAATGTAAGATATGTAAGGGCCATAAATATAGCTGAATAAAACTTTTAAAAGACTAATATCTGCCTTTAGAAGAAACCAAATGTTGGCTGATGTCTCACAGCTACTCAACCTACTGAAAACACTGACTGTAATAAGAAGCTCTAGCACCATTGTCAGTTCTGTCTATAATAAATACAGCCAGTAACCACATAATTTCTAGTACTCAGTTTATTTATATGTATTTTTTTATATATACCTTTGTATAAAAAGCAGCTATTAATTTCTCCTGAAGATCCACTAAACTGACATGCCCATTGCTTTGGCATTGCTTGAGCATTGTTGCTTCAGCTACAACTGAAGACTTTTTCCTTTTTAAAAATGCTTTTTTCTCCCTACACCAAATTGGTGTATAAGATTTATAAAAAAAAATGTTAAAAGGGGAGATTGAGAGAATACTTAACATCAGAGATTAAAATAATTTCAGCTATCACTTATTCCCAAGGCTTCTTTAATCGTCATCATTTGCATCTTTCTCTTTTATGCAATCATTATGATAACACATCATCATTTTAGTTCAACCCCCTGAGATTAACATTCACCTGAAAGCCAGGTTGTTTGTAGTTTCAGTGTTAATTTCACCAGTATTACAAGCAATGTTTAAAACTACCACTTATGCTTTTACTACCAAAAAAATTTCATGACAGTGATATATCAAGATATTTTAAACTCAAGAGCACAAAATCACTACTGTACTGTATATTGCATTGCAATTTAGTTTTCCTTTATGGAAAAGGATCCCAGAAAATTATGTTAACTATGCTCAGCACAACAAAATAAAAGTAGCTCACAGTAAGATGTAGGTAGATAAGCTTGAAGAAGGCACAGAACAGGAAAAAGAAAGAAAAAAGCCTCCATCCTATGATGGAGGAGCAGAAGAAACTCTCTAATAACAACAATCGCTTCCAGGGGTAGCCCATGCCCCTCTCCCATGCTCATGCCCTCTACCAGCCTTGTACACCACATTTCTTACAGGAGAGTTTATATTTACATATTTATATATACACACAATATTTAGGATCAGAAAAGGTGTTTGGCATTGAGACTGTAGATTTCAGGGTTTGTTCCAAAGACTCATTCTCCCATAAATTTGCAAAAATATCTCCAAGTCTTTATAATTCTTTATGCTGGAAAAAAATTATCAGTACAGTCACAAGCACTATTAGGTAATTTCGGAAGACTCTTCCCTGGTCTCTTCTGATAAAAGCATTCATAAAGATAATCCCATCCCCTGAATCAAGTACTTCAACAACTAGGAAGATATGTAGGAGATAAAAAAATGGAGAAAAAATAATAGGAAATTGCCTAGTTCTAGGTTGCCTTAGCATAGCCAGAAATCTCTCTTTGCTATCAGAGAAGTCATCCTTTAGTTCAGATAGCAAGTAAATGAAAACTCACATAGTCCATTACCATGTTTGAATAACCATTCACCTAATTTTCATACCTTTCATTACTTTTTTATATTATTAATAATATTATTATCATTGCAGGCAGTCAGATTCACTCAAGCTGACCCACCTGAGTTGTTTGAAAGCAATATCATGTTGACACACTGGTACAGATATTATGCTTTGAAACTTCTTAATCCAATTTGAAGAAAATCTAACATACATTTTAAGAAAAGGTTAAAAGTATTTATCATTTTTATAAGCACTTTGACAAACACGCAGCAGGTATGTTATCACTCTAGAGTTAATTAACTATTTTAAGGCCCACACTGATTATTCATTATCATGGTATTTCCAGGGAACCTCAGATCCTTACAATATGTGCTAAGAGAAAATTTATTTTGGTGATTTAGGATGGGATTTCTGACCTAAGTAAACTGCAATGTAATTTATATCTGTGCTAGCCACTGTAGGATCCTTGTGTAGTTGATGGGGAGAGACAGGCACTGTAAATGCTACAGTCAGATTTAGAAGTCTATTTTAGGATACAGTGAATCACACTCTAAAAGTTCTGTTGTTCTTCACTGATTATAAGTGGAAGTATGATTAACTCAGATGAAGACATCGATACTTTAAGATATCTGTGTTCACCTACATGAATCCACCCACAAACTGTGCATGCGCACATTTACACATCCGGATGTTATTCTGGTGCTGCATAAATCAGCCAAAAACATTTCATGTCTTAATTTATGAACAGAGGAAGCCCTTGTTACTTTTCTTAAAGTAATATTTCATCATGCATTGATATTCTAATCTATGACAAACATATTTGAGGGCACCCAATTCATACCATTTTCTTTAGCGTATCTGTGTTTTTAAATGGAGCACAGAAGAGAAGAAAAACAAAACACCTGAAGTCTCAAAAGCATTCTAAATTCATTAGCATGGTCATAGTTAACTTTGTTATCTTGAAGGAGTTTTGATGAGTTTGGATTCTGTTCTGTACCAGCACAACTGTATCGGTTCCAGTTGTGGAATAAGTTGTCAGTTCTATGTTGCAGTTCCCTGCTCCATACTTAATTGTATGGCAGAAAAAAGCCTAGTGACAAGCATAGCAAAACAGCCAACTGCACCAAAACCTAGCAAGAGACAAATATTTCAAATTATATGGTCTGTGTTCATCAAATCTTTCTTCACTCTTAAACTAAAAACTTTCACATTGTAGACCTATACTTTTATTTCTCCCATATTTACTTCATCTTGGAAAAAAATGAGAGAACACATTTTCAATTTTAAGTTCTTCAGCTGGAAAATTCATAGTGCTGTGAGTCAAGATCTGTCTGAAGAAAGTTAGCCAAAAGGGAGAAAAATTATCCCACTGTTATTATGAAGCCATCAATTGATATAACCTTAGTATAGCTCTAGAAAACTTAACTGTGGATAGATGATGGATAGAAGGTCAGACAGGATGATGCCACAGAAGAGGGAAAGGGCATGGTTTGAGTAAGGGGAAAGGGACTCTGATTTTCTCTTCCTTTCATTGGTATGAAGGTAGGTATGTAATCTGCATTTACATGGATACAACATGCAAAAGCCAGCCATCACTATTCTAACATTCTAACTTATCTCTTATTCATGCAGATAATCACATTTTCTCACTAGACACATACTCATGCTCATTTCACAACTCAAAAGCATGGGAGGAAAGCAACTATGAACTTCCCCTCAGTAATGGAAAAAATAAACTTTGTAAAAAGTAATAAAATTAAATATGTTATTATAGTGAGACCGTTTGAAAGGAAGAGCTTCAGTTCAAATTGCTGATACAGACTTATATAGCATTCTTTTTCTTTTCAGAGAATATTTTCATGATTTTCAGTATATTTGTATCTAACTTGCATCTGTACTATTATATTTTGACAAAACTGCTGAAGTTTTCTCTATATTACACATTTACAAATTTAATTTGAATAGAGAAATCCATATAAGTGGATTTATGGAGGTCTGTGCTCTAAAAACTTACCATGAAGTCTATACATCAGGACAATTAGGAAGACTACTTTCTCAGAATAAATAGCATAAAATAATTTTGACAAGTAGAAATTAATTGAAATGCATAAACTCATGCTTTTATATTTTATTAAATAAATTTTTCTTTCAAATGTTATTACACTTAAAAGAACTGGAAAAGTAAAAAACCCCTTCTGTAGTTTTTAGCCTGAAAATGCTCACAAAAGGATTGTATAATTAAACCCTGCGTGAACTTTGTTATAAGACTGTTTAAAGGCTTCAATTACTTCTAGTACATTTTCTGGTCTTCGAAAACTTTATTAAACGCATTCAGACATTTCATGATTTATTCCGTTTTCCTATACTCTAACTTCTGGGATACACAGGTATTTGACAGTCCCTTTATCCACAGTGACTTTGTACATCATCTTAAGAGAAAAAGACGCCCAGAAGTTTTTCACGAGACTCTACTTTTGAAAAATGGTTTGAGTGTTAAAATTGCATGTTAGCTCAAAAGAAAAAAAAATAATATCTTTATCTGCAGAGAGGCCAGGAAAAACCTCCCCGCTGTTCTTACCTCTAACTCTTAGCTCGGAGAAGTGATTTGACTTGCTCTCTCTCTTTGTGATGACTGTGTATTCTCATGAGCTAAATGTCTTAATAATGTAGTCCAACTTTAAATTGCCTTCTTTTTTCTTATTGAAATTTCACAACTGTGAATCATGATTGAAATATTTATTTATCTTCGTTAGGGTTACAAATAAAAGCCACACAGATGAAAGCAGATACAAAGTACAAGTGATTTGCATAGGTATCTGTTTTGTTTTTTATCAAAGGAATTTGATGATGAATTAAAAATTTCCATTGTACAAAAAGCTCATTTGTTGTGAACTCAATTCTTTCAAGAGTCATAATGTTTTCTGTAATTTGGGTTGGAAAACAAATTATTAGGACAGTGGTATGTTGTCTATTGTTACAAAAATGTTAAGGGTAGAGAAAAAAAATCAAATTTTATGTGTACAGAATGTAGGTATCTGTGTAAGTTTGTCTTATATGTTACCCATCTCTTGTAGTTGACTTCAGCAATATTTCTAGGGATCCTTTCTCCAATAATCAAGTAGGTGAGTCACTCTCTTGGTTATAAAGGCTTCCCACTGCCATTTGAGAACCATGCTGTATGCAGAACAGTCACATGGGACTAGTAGCTATGGTTCAAGATCTATATAAACAGCATGGAGAGATACCTGGTGTGAGAGTAGGTATCAAAGGACAGATCATGTGGCATTAGATCTTGTGGTTAGGCAACTAGATTTTGTTCCTAGATTTTAATTAACTACAATGTAATATAGACCTGACTTAATTCAAATGTTTGCATCTACCTTTAGACACCTCCATCCAGTCTAAGGTAGTGATGCATTGCAACACTGCAGAAGCTGTTACTTAGGTTTTTAGAAGCAGGCTGCACTCTCATAGAGGTGCACACATAGCTGACTCCCACTAGAGCACTAGAGTTCTTTCAGTATTTTTAGCCCCTCAAAAGCAAGTTTTTTGCTTGCATTATGTATATATCATAATTCACAGAACTTGTAACACGGCTGACTTCAGTCTTCTTGTATATCAAGATAGATTTTGAATAATCTTGTAATAAAAAAAAGAAACCTAAAAATCTTGTCATGTACAGCACGCATTTTGAAGTAACGTGAAGTTTTATATTTGGAATTTCTTTTTATGTTGCGTTTCAATAAAACTCAACACTTTAATTTGTAGACATGGAATTTAGTTGCCAAGGCATGAAATTTCTGCTGGGTTTATGAGCAATCTGGTATTTTGATATCAAACTTCTAATACCTGGCTTCACTCATAACTGATATGGAGCATTTATGTTAAACAGTTTATTTTTCATATACATTTAAATTTAGTCTCACTAAAGCAGGGCAGGCTATGATTTAATGTGCACAACATATGATAGTATTCAAAAACATCAATTAAGTGGGTATCCACAAAATAGGATTTGATTTGTATTAGCAAAACACTTAATGACAATATTTACAGCTCCTATAATTTTTCTATCTACAGTGTAAGAGGCTATAACAGGAAAGGTCAAATGTGCAGTCATTTACTGTTCATAAGAAGAATGATATAGTAGCTGTAAGGTCCCATCAGCCTAAATGCCCATGACATTTCCATTTGAGTCCTGGCAGTATAAAGACAAACTCTGATTAAATTAAAAGCCTACTGTTATTTAGAGCACATGCTTTTAATCTGAAAAAAGAGGTCATACAGATTGTCCCAAAACATACTTAGTAATATATTAATCACATATACATCATCATCTCCTTATCATAGTTAACATCTGTCTCTTGTATTTCCCTCTTTGTAATTTGAAAGTCACTACACCTGTTTCTCCTCCAAAAAAAGACATGTCCTTTCACAAGCCATCTTCACAAATAGCGGCAGCATGCTTCTTGTGTATTAAGTGTAATATTGCAAAGAGGCTCAGAAAGCACACAGTTCTGTAGGAATGGAATTACATAACAAGATTAGGGGACCTTAAACTGTACCTTTTAATGAAAACGAATCCTGCAGTGCCTATTTTGAGTACTTACTTCCTGTTTTAGAGAATTTACCATTAAATCACAGATTATTGAAAATATATTATCAGAAAACAGAATCCGACTTTCACTTTTTAAAAGAAATTAAAAAAATAATCTAATCCTGATTTTCATAAGGCAGCTATTTTTCCTTTAGCTGTAAAACATTTTACATTTAATTTATCTCTGTGATCTAATTCTGTGTAATGTTTCATGTTGATACTCTATGATGTTCATGAGTTGTAGCAGAACCCCATAGACTCTCATTTATGGACTGATAGAAAAGTCTTTTCTAAGAATAGATCTTGTAATTCCTTAATATTCTGTCTTATTTTTCACAGTCAGAGAAAAAGTCTGAGCTGTTGAATGACAGTTTCACATTTCAGCTGGCTTAATTAGCAAAAACATCCCAAAACAATGAAATTTTACCCAATGGAGACTGTCTGATTTCAGTCAAAAGCATTCAACCAGCTGAAATACCCAAATCAGAAATGTTTTATGTAATACTATTGAAAGTTCTTTCCATTTTAGAACCTTTTCACAAACAAGTCTTTAAATTTAGACTGTGTGCTCACTTCCTACATTGGTTGAAAGCAAAACAGCAATAAATATTTTTAAACTTCAATAATTTCCAGACCCCTAGAAGTATAAATTAGCATATTAATGCAATGGTTCATTGGTCTTATTCAAGAAGTTAAACTTCTAAATGACTGAATAAAAAGCTTTTTATTACATGCCTGTGGGAAAACTGGTATTACTTATACAGGAACACGGAGAGGAATGGAAAAATACAAACCTCACATTGATTAATTGTTCAGTCAAATGATTTCAAAGGTCTCTTGTCTTTCTGTAATTAGTCTAGCAATTAAAAATTGATCTATATACTGAAAATTATATTTGACTTCATAATTACATTTTAATCTGCTAGTATCAGAAAGATAATTTAATTAATTTCTACATATACTCATTATTATGTGTGTCTAAAAACATTCAGTATGTTTTCACTGAGTTCTCTCAAGGAAAAAGTCCATGCAAACAACTGTACTTGTTCAGATTTTGTGAGCAAGAGGTTTTACTGGTACATGAGTTTAGTGCTGGAAAATAATATGGGTGGAAATAAGAGAGAACATTGGAAGTTTCTTCATTTACTGGCCAACACAAACTGACTACAGTACGCATAAAAGAAATAGCGTTCCATAAACCCTTAAGTTGTGGAAATCCTCATGAAACTGATGACGCTTTAGATGAAGGCTCTGAAACTTGGTTGTCTTTGGTTATGCAAAGTGCTCTACGTGACACTGTTACCCCACAGGCAGGAAGAGTGCTGGCCAGTTTTCTGAGTGCACAGCTGTGATCTCCCATAAAAGGTCTATGTTGGTCAGATCTAGCAGCTTTTGGCATCATTCAGGGCTACCAAGCTGTGCATAAGAAAGGCTCTAAACTCTGCAGATTTATCAACTGCACCATAACTTTTGTGTCCTGGGCTACAGAGGAGAGATGAGGAACAGTGATGCTACCTGCAAGATAATTTCCTGGGGTATGAGCTATTCCAAGCACAGTACATGCACTGCTATGAAGAGGATATGTTAGCAATACAAAACAGTAAAGGGCAATGCCGATGTTTAAAGCTTAACAGTTAATTTCCTATAGCAAAGGAAGAGTTGTAGAGGAAAGAATTTTTCCTTACATGAGTGTAACTGCAGGTAATAAAATGAGGCTAGTGCTGCTATTGAAGATGTAGAAGGTCCTCTTACAGACAGAGCTACATAACAAGATTGCTTCCATGTGGAAACACCTGATTCTGCCCTGACCTTTTATTATGCTATTTTTTTCATTGATGATTGAGAAACTTCTATGAGACAAATAAGGGTGCTCATAGAGGTCTCCATTCTTAACAGAGGGGAACGCAGACTTATAGCTGCAGGAAATGGTAAAGATTTGCTTTTTAATAATCAGATTTCTTTTCTCTTTCTCTTAAACACAATTAGCCAGTCTGTTTCATGAAGTCTTTCTTTTTTTTTTTTTTTAAATGGAGTAATTTCCTTATTTTCATTCCAAGTTATTATGTTTTATCTAAGTACATATTTGGAAAATGATGAGCTAATATTTCCAAATCGTTCAGCAACAGCTGAATGTATAGCTTCTGCTCTGCAGGTTGTTTTAACCCATATGTCCACTGAAAACCAATACTATCTGCCAGGACCTGTAACTACAAACTTAGAGATAGGAAAGGCTTAAAAGACTGCCAAATCCAGTAGTTCTTCTAATCTGGTGAAGTGTACTCTAGTTTCTATAAAGAGAGTCCTCAAGGCATCATAACCACAAAATGTGCATAGGAGATGGAAGTGCACACCAGCACATGTATGTAAACAGACAAGGTGGAATACCTTGGAGCCTCAGAAACTGAAGTTGCAGTTACTATGGAGTCAAGCTGTTGTGGTAGGAACAATCAAACTTCTGCTGCTGAAATGTGTCCAGGTACTTTAGGTAGGGATGTGCACTGTGAAGTGATGTGACTGGCAAAGAAACTACCTGGAAAGAAGAGGAGGTTCTGGGTAGGTCTGAAAAGATGAGCCAGCTGTGGCTGCTGATGTAAACATTAACATCCCTCTGAGACTAGGTTTAAGGGCATAAATAAAGGGTCAATCAAGTGGTGTCATCAGACACCAGATTATCTTGTTTCTGTTAGTCTACTTTCTGATTCCATTTTGAACTGTTCCAAACAGTTTTTGCAAGAAAGGAATGATGTGGGAAGTAGTGAAGTCATAGGCAGTACAGCTGTGAGGCAGTCCATGTCACTTGTTCTCAAAGACAAGAAGCTTTTTGATTCAGCAGTATTGGCCTGTTCATGACACCCAGCCTAGTTTTTCTCCAGGCCAGAGTGTGAAGCTTTAAAGATATGTTATAGAAATTTTAGCATAGCCTTTTTAATACTTTTTGGCACAACTTCATCATGCCTTTGGCCTGATAGTACCTCTGTACAAGATTCCTGAAATGTTGTTTAATTTTTCGTGTCAAGAATTCCAATGGACAAAGATTATAGGAAGGTAAACATTTTATCTGCGTAAAAAGTTCTTAGAATAAGATATAACAGGTACGTCACTTGATATATGAGAGCCAAAACTATTCAGAGGACCCAGAAACCTTGAAATTATTTCAAGGAGGGCAGAGGATGCTGAGGAAAAATGAAAATAAGAGGTCTTTGAGACCACTGAATCGATTCTGGGAGGTATGCCTGAGGGACGACCAAAGGAATGGACAGAGTTCTGGCTAGGCATAACCATGATGTAATGGTTAGATATTATAATCAGTGTTATAAAATTGTAATACCTATGGTGTGTGTGAGTAATATGCAGTATGCATATTATGCACCTAAGGCCTTAATTAATGAACTGCTCTTTATCTTCCTATACTAAGAATTGTCCAAAGAATTTTTTCTTCATTTTAGGCAACAGGTGGATACAGGATGGCCCATCTCTGTCATTTCTCACCAGTGCACCTGTGCACTACTCATCATGCTCTGGCTCTGAGGCATGTTTCTATGTCCATAAATGTGATGAAGAAGGGTCTCAGTGTGACTTTGATTGAAAGTTGATCAACTGCTCATTGGTTTTCATTTTACAATTTTAAGAAGACAGTGCAGGATTACTTAAGTTTCTGAACAGCTTGTGAGGGAACGTATGATTCACTGTTGGAAATCAATGAATAAAGATGCTGAAATTGCTCTTCCTCCTCCTACTCTCCTCCGTTACCAGCAGCAATGAAGTTCAGAGTTCTTCATATATTCATTCTCTGCAATGAGAAATGTATCAGCTCCCTCTTCACACCCTTCCTAAGGATGAACATAATTTTTGTCTAAATGGCCACTTTTCTTTTAAGTCAAAAAGGCCACAACTCTCTGGCCAGCATAATCTGTTTTAAAGGTTTCTCTAATTAAGTGTGGAGAATCTTTATGCTAAGTGTAAAGTTGCATTACACAGATGAAAAAAAAAATAAATATAAAAAGCATATTGCCTCTCTGACAGCTTAGTTTACCATGAAAGTTTAGCTCCTTGGAAGCCTGTGACCATAATAAAAATAACAGCTGGCAGATAAAATAGAAAAATAGTTATGTAAAGAGTAACACTTATGTGAAGACTGGGTACAGCTCAGCAGAAAAGGAACCTATCACAGGCAGTAAATAACATGAAAATTCCTGAAACTTCTAAAGAGCAGCAATTTCTGATATGTCTATAAAGTTATCAAATCTTTCAATTGGTAGAAATCTCTAAGTTCTTTCTGTAAGAGAATGCAAATAAGACACAAATTAATTTTTCCCCCCCTCTTCTTTTGTTTAATTTCCAAGCACTTTTTTTCCCCTCAAAGCAATGAACATAAACTCAGTTTCATTTTTTCAGATGCTATTTACAGAAATTGAGTCCTAGGAGAGCTAACCAGTTTTCTGTTAGCACCTGATTCTAGTCTTTAATGGGCATTGGACCAGATCCTTGAGGAATAGAAACAATACAATATGGTCACCAGAATTAACCATTTTTAAGTACCAGATTAAAAAATAATGCCAGATATATAGACCATACTGATTAGCACTACCTCATTCTCTGTTTCAAATAGCCTTTCAATGCTAACCTATATAAAATTTTAGATGTACTTTTCCAGTCCCTATCTGTGTTTCCAAATGTTAAAAATAAGCAGAATATGGAAGGATAGTTTTGAAAACCCAAGCATCTCTGTGTCAAGCTAATCTACTTCAGAAACTGCCCAGGAAAACACCATATCATAGTCAAATATGTTGAAACATGAGATGATTTGTTCATGTATGCTAATTAACCTCAGACTTGTCATGTTCCTTCTATCAATATACAACTTGCTTGCTGTATAATTTTAACAACAAGCATTGCTGGTTTCAAAGGAGCTTGGCCTTTGGTCTTTGAAAGCAGCTATAACATAGAAACATCTGTACAACTCTGTTTCAAGAGAGAAATTAATTTTATCTTCCTTGCATCCTGCAGGAATGCTAGAGCTCATTGTACTTGCTAGACAAGACTTGCTTGTTGGCCAAAAGTCTGAGCTCCCTATTAGGCTTGGTTGCCTACTATCTCAGGAATATAAAACCATAGCAAAGGCAGAAGCAAGAGCTCTGTAAATGGTACTGAATGTCACAAATCTTGACAGCATCCACTGACCGTTAGCATTAACATATCAGCTTTTCACTTCTTAAGACCTGAAGTGTAAAGAGCAGTGTTCACAATTCCTTTTGCAAAATGCTAAACTCTAGTCAGCTCACAGGGGGGAAAATGAAAGTTACCCAAACTAAAGTTCAGCGCTTAACTTTGTAGGTTTTCATGCACACAATTCAGCTACCGAATATTCCTACTCCTGTCTTCTTATCACTATAGTCAAAGCACATAAATAAAAAACCTGATGTAGAGGTTTCATTCTGTTATATTCTGTCAACTATGCTTTCAACTGACTGACTAATTGCACTGATGCAATACACAACTGCACTGTGTCAAAACTCATTCTTCATTTGATTCAACTGCATCTAATCCTGTTCATCCACCTATGAGATCTTCCAAAACAAATCTTCAGATTTTTCTCCTTCTCTCCAAACATCTGATGAACTACGGTGACAAGACCAAGTGAGAAATCACTTGCACACAAGTGGATTTCAGATGTATTTCTGTGATACCATAGGTAGCCACAAGAGACT
Organism: Sclerurus mexicanus; assembly: GCA_013396755.1. Classification (NCBI taxonomy): domain Eukaryota; kingdom Metazoa; phylum Chordata; class Aves; order Passeriformes; family Furnariidae; genus Sclerurus; species Sclerurus mexicanus. Next base: position 848,270 of record VWZF01000901.1, on the reverse strand, counting down.
TGCTTTCTTCCTATTTCTCTGCCACCAGAAAGATACCAGTTACTGACTAACTCTATATAAGGCATGTGGTGTAGTGGGACTAACACAGAAAATATGCAGTTTTTCCCAATTTGTTTCATAAGGACTTTTATCACCCAGGCAGCATGCACCAGCACACCTTATGATGTCAGTGTGCTGATGCTGGTTTTGGTCAGCATCCAATTAAACACAACATCAAAATAAATATTAAAAACATTTTGGATACTGGTGTGTGCATATTGCACTAAGGGCAAAGAAGCAAGAATTAGAAAAATGGACTGCACTTGATTTTTAAATTCATGAGGCCAAATAGCACACTCATGTGCAAAACCCCTGTGGTTCCACCTTGTGTGAATAAGTCTCACTTGGCACCAAATTTTCAGTACACCAACCCATTGACTTTGGTATCAGAGTTTCAGAGAGAAAAAAGTTGTACAAGTTTGTAATTTCTCATAAAGAACAGTTTAATATGTCAAAGACCTCTGGCCAAAGCTATCCTTCATTTCATGTTGTCTGGGCATACATATGTCCCCATTTTCCACTAGGTGATACATTTTCAAGGAAAACTGCATGATACTATGTAAATTTACTACATCTGCTTTGATCTGTGTTCAAGGTCATGTTGGTTCTTTCTGGCTCTAGGGACTATTGGTACAAAAGGGCTGAGTACAGGAAGAAAGAAAATGATGCACTCAAAAGGGAAAGTTAAAATATAAGAAAAAATGATGAGTGATTTTAAAATTATGAAACCACATCTGCAATAAGAAAAAATAGAAATACAAATCTTTCTAGATGTCAGAATATGTCATTTTAAGATCTTTTATAATACAAATCAACATGAACTTTGGGTTCTTCATTAATCTTCAGCATTAATTTGATTGAACAAGGTCTTTCATTTCTGTACTTTCTGTCTGTCTGTACATTGCATATATGTATACCCCTATACAAACAGCACAAAAGTGTGGGCATGCTCTTATGTGAAACAGCACATGATCCAAGAACATAAACTTTATTTTTTATAGGGTAAAAAGGGAATATATTTGCTATCAATATTTACTATTACTAAATGTCTTCAGAACTGAGTACAAAGTGAGGAGGCTGAAAACTAAGTCTAACATTTCCCAGTATTAATATTTTGAAGAGTACGGATGATGAAGCAAAGCCCTATACCATTTTAGGAGGAAACAAGAAAAAAAGGTCTTCACATTGCCAAAACATAAAAAGTTCCTCTAAAGAAAGTGTAGAGTGTGTTATTACATTTTCACAGAAGAATATAAGACCAATAGAAGGCAACTTGGGCAAAAAAAGGTGTCAATAATTTTGAACATACCTGAGCAGAATCTACTAAAAGTTAGTGGGAAGATGTGGTTTTCAGCATCACTAAAGGATGCTGCTACCACTTGTTATTTTGCCATGGAAAGTAAGATTTCAGTGTATTTCTTTCACTGAATATCTAAATCTGCTGATACTGATAGCAGCATGATCACACCTGGCCTTATGCAATACAGAGCATGAGACTACCAGAGTATGAGACAGTGCATGTCATTAACAGGCAGAAGGGCTTCAGAAACACAGTACTTAGCCCAGACCTTCAGTCAGTCATTTCTACCTTCCTTCTTCTCTTTCTTATTTTTTTTGGTTCTTCTCTAAATGTCAAAAATCTTACAAAACAGAGTTGGGAACTAAACTATGTGCTTTCTGAAATAATTTCACAGCAACTTACTTTTGCCCTATTCTATCCTGTTAAAAATCAGTCCTTGTTTTCTTTACGTTTTTACTTACATAGTTTGATTGGGTTTTGTTTGTATTGTTGGGTGACTTTTTTCTTATTTCGAATGAATATGATAAGGAATGAAGATACTTTTAAAAGACTGTATTATCACCATATAATCAGAGATATTGATTTCACTGTAAACTTCTTATGTTTCCTCCATAGGCATGGAGGAAATTAAAGGATACTGTCATGTTTCTGCTGATGATTTAAAAACTCCTGCTAATAAATAGTGCAGTGAAATTACATTTTCTCTCCCTCTTTGTCTATGAACTATTAACAGGTGCTGGATTTCTTCAGTGGGGGAAAAAAAGGGTCACTATAATAAATGAATTAATTTTTTATCATCTGATTTGCTTTCTTTTTGTAAAGCTATGGTTTTGGCAATGATAAAAAAAAACACTGAGAGCATTGCTATTCCTTGGTAAATAAAAAGTTGAGATTCACAAGAATTTAAATGTGTTTGCAATACAAAAATATAGATCTACATCACATATTTTTCTTATGTTTATGTACACTAGTGATGCTTTTTAGAGACTTTATGTGGAACTAAGTTTTATGAACGTGAAATACATTATTATAGCATTATTATAACATTATTATTATATTCCTCAGAGAGCATAGTATTTTATCTCCTTCTGTTCTGAAGATAAATATCTATGTCTTTGACAGAATTACACTGACCTGAAATCAACACAATAAAGGACCATTATCTTTAAGGTCCTAAGGTGCTAAAATCTTTTGAACTCTTAAGCTCTTTTAAACTCTGATCCGATTACTGGAAAAAATGCAAACTAAATCTGCATTTCTTATTAGTCTGTAGTTCATTTATGCTACTGCACAAATACAGCCTCTTGGTATCAAAACAGAAAATTGAATAGTTAATTGCTACTTTTCAGCTGATAAAAATGTACATTAGGTAATGTTAGGATATTTGTTGTATCTGTTACTGTCTGCAATTTTATCACACCTCAGTTCATTCAAGCATGAAGTCAGTATTTCAAAAAGTCATAAGAGGCAGCTAGCAGACTGCTTAAAAATTATTCAAATGTCAAATTTCTGATTTTCTATAATGCAGATGCTAGTTTACAAAGCTGATAGGTGGGTGACTGTGTACATGTTAATACATTAACAAAAATACTTTCTACCTCTAATAATGACTTATAGCACTATATAGCTTTTTGTTCAGTGTTCCCTCCTGATTGACACAAAAACCTTTCAGAAGGCCTGTAAAAGCTATTAGTCCACAGATATTTGGTAGGAAACCTTGCATATTCTTAAATCAGCTAGCAAGTGTTTCCAAGGGAGCCAATTGCACCCATGGGACAAGAATTGGGGTTACACCACCACAGATCTCATTCATCACTCCCTGACAGTGGCCTAGATAAAGTTTGCAGTTTTTCCTGTAAGTGTTGCTTTGGGAAGTATAAATGTACCAGGTGCAATGACTCAGTTTCAGACTAACCCATTCTTTTGAACCAACAAGTAAAGTATATAGCTTTCACCAGCCGCATGCAGTCCATGTGAACAAAAAAAAATAAGATAAAAAAAACTACATATGTGATAGTAATTACTTTGTTTTGGATCCACAGCATATAATTATATGCTTTCATTACACATTTTACCTGCATCATGTTCTAGATTTGTGCCCTAACAGCTTCTTCAAACTATTTAACCAGTATGCTCTCGGATGCTCTGATTTTCTGAGGTACTGTTTAATTACTTGGCTATTACCAACAACTGCAATATAAAGACTGAGTAATTACAAATTTATAAATGACAACAGGAACAAAATGTGCTTTTTTGCCCAGTTCCTTAGAACAACTACAATGCTGACTGACAGAAAAATAAGTTTTCTCTTTTCTCTTACCTCCTTGTCACCCCAGAAATTGTTAATAAGTTATTCCATAGTTCCTTACATAAGTGAAATGGAGTCCTGCCCACACTGATGCATTTTAATAGCAATTATATTTGTATTCTTAGACTAATGCCCATCATAATGGTATCTAAGTATTCTCTAAAGATTCAAAGTGACGTATGACAAGAAGTATAGCTCCCACTTTTCTGACTCAATATCTTCTTCGCTGATGAAGTATTTTTAACTTGCTTTCTATTCTCCTTGTGCCTTTTTACTTCTATTTTTTGCGTATTTATATTGAGCATGTTTTAAAGGAATAAAAATAGAAGATAGCGCTATCCATTTTACAAGGATATTTTTGTACATAAATGTTCTCCATGAATAACTAAAAACATTTAAAGCATAGAAAAATTGTGACTGCAAAGGATGTGAAGGCAGCTTGCCAAACAGAATGTATTCAGTCAGAGGTGAGCTCATGCATGGTTAAGATTGTAGCATGTCTAACCACTAATTGGTGCTAAAGGTAGATAAGCAGATAAAAGCTTTTTTATTCTGAAGAAGAAATGTGAAGACAGAGTTTTGTGTATGAAATTATTTGAGACTTCCTCTTTGCATACTTTCATGGCTCCTTATAGACTACCTTGAAATACAGAATCACGAGTACAAATTATATACTTCTCCTCTCATGCTACCTCCTACACTCCAAATAATAGTCCCAGAGTAAAAGACAAAGTAAAATACTAGCCACTTCTTAGTCAGGATCTTACCATAGAGAAAATGAAGATGAAAACTATTGCTTGACTGTGTAATTTCTTCTCTGTGGTAAATAGAAAAAGTGTGATCCTAAACATTGCATTTCTATGCAGCCTTAACCACATCCCTTCTACCACATAGTGCAAACATTTCTGACAGACGAATTGCCAGTGTGACAGGACTCCTGGTCCTGAAACACTATTCTGTAAATCAGCATACACTGGCCATATATATGTGTGGGAGAATGAGATATCTATAAAACATGGAAAAAGAACTTTCAAAATGGACTTACGAGGACGGAGAGACAGAGGACAGAGAAGAGACTGTGGAGCTCAAATGTTTGCGGCAGAAGCTTAAAGAAAAGAACTGGACTCCTGTAATTCATGGACACTTCTTGATCCTGTATACGATTGCTCATAGAAGGATCATTTCACAAGTATACGATTGACCGTAGAAAGCTGAACCCCCCTGTTGACGGTTATCTCCCTGTGTGCACCACTCAGGTTGATCCCCAACATGGCGGATCCCTTGTTGTTTTATCCCCGGTTCCCCTCCATGCTGTCTTCTTCCCCCTCACAGTTTCCCGCCCTTGCCCTGGACCCTGCTTCCCTACTGGTTCACTTTCCTGCCCCTGGCGAGTTGCCCCCAATTGGCTGTTTTGTTACCTGGTTGCACACTCCACTCCCGTTTCTATTCAATCACGTCCAGGTTCCAGAACCTTCCCTGTGAACCCTATAAAAGCCCGAGCCCCAGGTGGATAAACGGCTTCTGTGCCTTCACCCTCAACCTGTGTAGAGTGGTGTTGTGTGCGGAAGATCATTTCATCAGGGGCACATCATATATGATCCATACTCTGAAAACGGTGAAAGAGTGGCTTTTCCTGATAATTCCAAATATATATTTAACTGCATTCTAGTTTGAACTGAGCACTCCCTTGAAACTTCAGTATGATGTCACTAGGTTCATTCACCTTTGCTGCATTACAGGATTACAAAATGGTGTTGTGACTTTGCTTGCAAGCTGTTTGATTCTGGGTTATGTTATTTTTATTGGGTTTGGATTTTTTTGTTTTGTTTTGTTTTGTTTGGGGGGGTTTGTTTAGTTTAGGGTTTATTTTTGGTTGAGTTTTTTTTTTTATTTTATTTTTTTTTTCCCTTGTTTTTGGTGGTGGATTTCAGTTGTTTTCAAGTTAATTTATAGTCAGTTTCATTTGAATCCATGATAATAACATGAAACAAAACCCATAAAAATATTTTCCTTTTACGTTTTGTTTTGCAAAATATTTTTTCAATAAGCACATCTAGAAATGCAACACTTTTGCTTACCTACTCATGATTCATGTGACATTTTTCATGTGAAAATCCTATTTTTACTTTGATTACTCTTAGCCTTGTTAATCAGCTTGATTTCACAGTTGTTTGTCATCTTGTATTTCTGAACTGATACCTATCTCTTTGTAGATTCATCTTGTGTACAGTAGGTTGGACCTTACATTTTTGTGTTCTTTGAATATTCAGGAACTCAGCTACTAAACTCATCATGGAATGGCAAAATATTTCTATTGCTTACATCCTTTTCTTTTGCAAGATGTAAAACCTCAGAATGCTTAAACAATAGTAGAAGACTACTTGTTCAATATACAGCATAATAATGAACTATTATGTTTAATGTAAGTGTGCAGCTCTATGAAAGGAAAAAAAAAATCCTGGGAAAAAAATACCCAAAAAGAATTTCAGTGAAAGTCAAACATGAACATTATCATATGCTAGGAGATAAATCTCTATAATTAAATTACCCTTAAAAACAGAACTGTAAAATATTCTAATAATACCTTAAGTAAAGATGTCATATATGGATGTGTTTCATATATAGATATGAATCACTCCTTTTGAAACTTCATTTCTATGTGATATTCAACTTTCAAAAGAACACACTGGTGCACATTGATTAACACCACAGATTTGGATTAATTGTTGCTAATTATACTTTCCCTATAAGTGGTGGTAATCACCCAAAATTGATCATGTAGGCTCCACATTCAGTCAATAGAGACATCCAGAGTAATTTTACACTATTGGCTGCATTAGAGAATCTGCTTTGGAACAACAGAAAGGCTTTAACAATATTTAGTGTTTATTTTTAAGGCAGTGGATTGAAAGGATTCCCTGACATCTCAGACCAAAATTTTTTCTTGATCTTTTCCCACTGAATTACTTGATTAAATGTCTATGCCAATCTGATGCTAAAATGTTCCTTGTTTAAAACATACTCTGCAAAATTGATGGTAAGTATACCCCTAGTCACTTTTCTATAGAAGAATGGTTTACAAAAGGTACCAACTCCTGAAAGCATTGCATCAGACTCTAATTATACACAGTCACAATAAGCAGAATATATTGTTGGGTTAAGCATTCCTTACTGCTCTGTCTCACTGCTCTCGGAAGGTACTGCCATGAAGAGAAATTCATTTCAACCATTGTGTGTCACATGTTCTGTTGCTTCTCCACTAAAACTATTTTGTGGCTAAATAGAAGACTTCTTTCTTTAAGACTATCACTAAGGTCTCAGGAGGATCAGGTTCATCAAAATGTGTAAATGGGGAAAAAGTACAGAGTAGTTAAATTGCTTATGAACTTTACTTCTAATGTGGCTACTCCTGGATCCTGAACTCCAGTTTTTTGTTTCAGTAATCATTGCCAATTTCAGTTGGAAAATAGATATGAAGACACAGGATTCATTAAAAAAAAAAAAAGAAAAGAGTCCTTATATCTGTTAGCATTTAAAATGTGATCTGCACATATTTAATGTAACAGTGGAGGAAATACGGTTGTAAAAAACTCTCCTCAGTTCAGAAAATCAAGATACAGGATATGCAACTTGAACCCCTTTGTTTACGTCTCAATTGCTTTTTATCAGCTTAGGTTTGCCAGTGACACACAAGTTGTGTCAGCTAGCAGTTTTGTCTCATAAAAGGTAAAATATCCAGAGAAATATCATTAACTGTCTTGTTTGTAGAGAGACTCCTTTCTCACTACAACAGCTATGATTTTTAATATTTTCAGTTATTTCCAACCCTTGCTAGTAAGAAGATCCTTCAAAAGCATTGAGGGTAGCAAAGGAAATGTATTTCCGTACCAAGTTTTTATAACACTGCTAGGTTATTTGAAATTTCAGCTTGAAAGAATTGTGCAGCAACTTCAATGACAATAAAAGTATGAATTAAAAAGTAAAAAAACCAAACACTAAAAACATTCAAAGTCCCAAATATTCTAAGCAAAGATGCAGAGAGACATATATTAAAAAATTTTCTCCGCTTCCAGCTAGGAATGCTTATGAAAATATCATATGGTAAACTACTGGAGGTCATTTTCAAATGCCAGGAGCAGTGATATAAGAACCTGATAACACCCTCTATGCTTCTCTTAGTATATATAACATTACAATATAATTCGTCCTTGTCATTTCAGTGAGAGAGATCTTGCTGTTCTCATTTGAATGTTATAAAAAGGAAAACAATCATGAATTGCATTTGAACAAGTTGTAGCTACTGACAGTGGTATTATAAAAGAATTGCTTTAGAACTAGAGTACAATGCCATTTTAACAACAAGTTTCCTCTGAGTTACTTTAACATTTGACTTTCATAGCCAGTAATTTTTATAATTTTCAAGCTGTCAATAACATTTTTTTCTTGTTTTGCTGGATGCAAATCCTACAGTTTATTTGCCCTTTCTATCTCAAAAAAGAAATGTGACCAGCACAAAGTGACTCCAGAGAAAGTATGCAGTATCATTTATTTTTTAGCTACTAAGAAAAAATCCACCAGTTCTTCACCAGTTCCGTATTAACTTGCTTTTCAAAACCAAGGTCATAAGGTTATTATAAGAACAGTAAGTAGGGTAATTGTAAAGACCATCTTCAAAACTGTCTTCTCTGTCATGATGGTAAAAGAAGTTTTAGTGATCTTTGAAATCGGTGTAGTTGCACTAATATATAAGTCCTTCTTTACATTTGGAAAATGGGCATTAAAAACAATATAATGTATGAGGTTCTGCTTACTAGTATTCCATTGACTCAAAGGGAGGTTTTCTCCCTAAAACTAGAAAATAAATTCAGAACAAATTCAGTCTAATCAAGTTATATTTGACCTTCAAAAGTCAGTATCACACCTTCAGCTCACTGGGAAGAAACATTTCACTATACTATCACCCCATCTCTCATCATCAACTGACAATTCATGGAAGGCAAGCAATTCCTGGGGGTTGTTTCACTGTTTTTTAATCTCTGTATATTGTGGCAGCCTTATCTGTGAATTTTCCTACATTGCCTAGTTCCTGAAAACCTTTAACGTGATTTCATCATAGATTTTGATTGATATTTTAATTTCCTTTATTAAAATATAATCTATAAAAGGAAAGGAATCTTTTAAGCTCACAAATGACAATGAAATAGTACTTACATCATCATAGAGAGCTAACTTCCTATATTAATATGATTGCATTTGACATTTCCATTAAAATAAATCCTCCACTAGCATTATATTATTATGTCTGTGACAGATCACTGTGGGTTCTATGGTTACATACGGATTTTAGATTATTGCTTTACTGCATTTTTTTCAATGTACATAAGAGGTTCGCTTTAGAAAAGTATTAGTATTTGCTCTAAAAAAGTATTTGCTCTAAAAGGGTAGTGAAAAGACATTTATGGAGTTCAATTAAACTTTTGCATAATAATTTAAAGAAATTTGTGTGATACTGTTAATTTAAAGAAATTTAAAGAACCTTATGCTTAAGGGAAAATTGAATTAAGCTCTAAAGTAGCATAAAACACTTTGCTAATTTTATTAGCCAGTTAAATGCAGGCTTTTGGACAATGTAAAGGAACACCTCTCAAGAGACATTATGAAACACAGGAAGCCAGACATAAGTGAAAAAGCAATATGCAAAGAAAGGAAATAGACTGACTGGATAAAATCCCAGAAGCACCTATGATTTGCCTAAATTCTCAAGAATATGATTCCTGTCATGTTCCCAACATAAGACACTTTTAAGTATACACAGCAACACAGAAAACAAAGCCTTAGGCTTTCAAAATCATGAGACCTTTAAACATGTGTATAGCAATATAACTTTTGACTCAAGTAGCATCAAGTATATGATTTCAATTAGTACCTTATAATGCAACTCAGAAAACAAAGAGTGCTAACAGTAACATCACAAGGTCAGGTAGATATCTCAATAGCAAAAATGAGTTTTCATAGAGTATCATTTCTATACAAATTATTTATTCAGCTACATGATATATTCTGTCTAGGAGCTTGACCTCTGCATTGCCATCTGCTGATTGCAAATTTTGTGAAAAACATTGCACCAATCTCAGATTTTTGCTTGTTCAGAAGATTATCCTTTCTACATTATTTAACTACCTGTCATTTGACCTTGTCGTGAAAATCACTGTATGCTTCTCATGTCATTGCATTCACTGTTGACAGCTGGTGTTTATCAGTAGAAGCTGTGGGGGGAAAATTACTCAGTGTACAGCCTAGCCCACTTACAAAAGCAGATTGAATAAAAAACAAATAGAAATGAGGAGTCCCTAAATACCATCAGGTAATATATTGCCAAACAGGGAATGTACAATGGGTAGATCAGATTTCAGTGTACAGCTGCTGTTAACATTCCTACTGCTCAAGAAAACAGCTGAAGTGGTACCTCTGGTTCCTAAAGCGCTACCTTTAAAATATGTCAAAATGCGGCCTGTTAGTCTGCATCACTGCTATTTTCTGTGGTGGGCTAAAATCTAAACAAGGTAGTGACTGATCACTCTTTGTCCTACACTTGTAATCATCCATTACTGGCAACTGTCAAATTCTGGGCTAGATGGACCTCTGTGCTAGGGCTGCTGTGCTGGGGCTGCTCCTCTGCTGTGCTAAAACACCTGTCATATGCAGAAAGCAGCATCAAGACAGTGATGTGGGGATGTTGTATTTCAGGTGTGAAATATAACGACAGACCTGGCCAAGCTTGTTTAGCAAAACTACACTACATGTTTTTTAAAGGCATTAACTCTTGTATCATAGACAAATACAGGAATTCACCCTTTGGTAGCTGCAAATATACTTGGTCGCAGCTCCATGAGGTAATCCATTTGAGTTCCTGCCAATCTTTTTTTTTATTGATGACATGAGCTGCTGGAATAGTTACATTTCAGTAAAGGTACGATAGACAATTAGATTTAATTTTCATATTTATGTGTTTGGTTTATTTTGAAAGCTCACTAGCATTGTGTAGAAAAAGAAGGGAAAACTTTAAAAATACTTTTCCTACATTCTGCTTCCTGCACTTGGGAGGTCCATCTCTTTCACTTGCACGAATCAATGTCCATTACCTCCTTTAGAACCCATTTTTCTAATTTTACCTTTCTATCATCTGAAAGCTATGAATGACATATGCAAAGGGCCAAAAAGAGCCCTATGAATGGAAATGAAAATCAATCAAGTGACCTAATGCAAAGACAATACCTCCATTTTATGTAATACTTGATTATGGCAAGACTGTTGGAAAACAGTGTGAAGTACTGCAAAAGCTTGATCTAAAAGAGTAGAAAACCACTTATACTCCTTCATGAACACCCCATTGATGACTGCTATGTAGCTCTTTCTTTTGACACACTAAAGCTTTTGACACATTAAAGAGAATGTGAAATAACATTCTCTCCAATAAGCTTTAGTTCCACTTTCTTGACTCATCTTATTTGTTTATATTACACCTTTATGATTTAGAATTACAAAATGTTTCTGACAGTGAAGCCTGCTTTGCTTCTAAAGAGATATGTGCACTGCATCTACAGAACAACAAAAGACTAATTCTATATCCAACCATAAAATTAATTAGGCTTTACAAAAATTTCTCGGATTATCACACAAATAATTAAGCTGGGATAGGCATACATTACTGTGAACATGCAAAGCTGCAAAACTACAAAAGGGGTTGCATTGCACAGTATTCATTTAGCAGTACTAACTCTAAGGGGCTCAGACACTGAAACAGGTAATCCTCTGTGTAATAATACTCATGCAGTAGTCACTCCTAACTGGTGAGCAAAACTAGAATAAAGAAGGGATAGGGAAATGACTGATGAGTATTCTCGCACATTAAAGGCTAGTGGGTTCACTCACATATGACTTTTCATAGATTTTTCAATCTTGTGGATTGTGGGCTTGTGGAGAGTGAGCAAGTGGCACAGAATGCAATTCCTGTTGTAGGAAATAAATAGAACTTTTAATTCTTTTTTTAAAGTATGCCTATCCAAACAGGATGATCTTTAGGATGTTCCTATGTATTTTTTTTTGTCCTTAAATATGATAAAAGTATTCCACAAAAGAGAACATAGTTAGTAATTGACAAGATTTTTAGAATGTCACTGGCAAAAACATCTCACTGTTTTTTTTCATTTGCTTACAGCGAAGAAATTTTGGAAACCTGCGTCACTAGCAAAAAAATTTGCATTTCATACAATGCTTCAAACACACTTTTAAAAACGAAAATAACACTTGTATGTTTTCTTGAAATGAATTTGTCTTTTCAAATAACATTTTGATTAATTACATGTAAATGAATTCTAAGTCTATAAAGGGATTTCTTCAGTTGTCAAGGTGATTTTTAATTAACATAAAATGGGAATCTCTTTCCAAGTTTCCATCAGTACTTATGATGCTACTGAAGGAGCTATACAGCTCATCTTCATAGGGCTCACTTAATGTTTCAAGTATTTATGTAGCTTAGTCATCTATATAAATTAGGAAAATAAACACTACAGAACTTATCTTTATATATATATATATATATATATAAGAACTAGTGCTATCAATTTGCAGCATTTAAACTCATGTTGGATGGATCATGAGCGATATAATAAAATATTTAGTTAATGTTCCTATACAAACTGGCTAGACACAGCAGCAAAACCATCTGAAAAGTGCAAGTTTGACCAGACGGCTACAGCTTTCTGACAAAATGTTCAGATATCCCAGCTCATCTCCCTGTGTCATTTTCAACACAAAATTATTTAACTCAACTAAAGAAAAAAAACCAAAACAACTGTCTGACATCTGATAATTTTGGTTATGGTATTTTCTTACAAATATGAATCCAATCTTTTTTGTAATGAACACAAGTAATAAAGGATGATCTAGATGCTGGTTTAATTAGATGACAATATTACATACTGCTATGCTCTGGTGATCAGCAAAAATCAGTCATTCTTTGTACGTATTTGGACTATAATTAAAAAGCTTAGGCACGTGGCATGAAATTAGCAAATAGAAGGGGATGTTTGCCTTCTTCAACAGACTGATATTTCATTCGGTTCTTTTCATGAGGTTTATATTACAGTGCCAGTTCCAAAATCTGTAAGCTCTTCTTCCAGTAGCCTCTTCACAGAGGTTTTGATTTAAAGGCCAAGGAACACTTCAAATCATCTGGTCTTTTCACAACACAGGCTATAAAAAATTCATATAATAATTCAGGAATTAAGGCCTTAATTTCTTTTAGTGTTATTATATGTATCTGAGAAAAATGTGGTGGCTTGAATTTAAAGTCATAGGGTAACTACCTCATCAATGAACACATTTTCCCAGAGACTTCATGTGAAAGTATAGTGTCTTTATCTAGACTGATCTAATCTAGTTTCAGTTTCCATGTACAGGCAATTTTTACTTCTGCTATATTACAGAGTTGTTTATTGCCAAAAATCATTTGGATCAAATTCATTTGGAGTCCCAGAATGAGCCACCCTTCACTTTCTACTTGTTAAACTAGAGAATTATTTTCAATTCATAACAAGAGAGATAAATCTGAATTTAACCATACTTTTAATCCTCTAGTAGTTCATCTCCATCAACAGCTTTTACAGCATCATCAGAACTGAATGCAGTACTTCAGCAACAATATCACTGATGCTGCATACTAAGTAATACTCCTTCCCTAGTCCCTTTTATTGACCTGGTTACTGGAAATTATTCTCAGAAGCTACAGTCTATTTGTTACCTGTAGTCCTACACTGGTAACTCATCTTCAACCCTGGTTTCAAGACCCTTTTCAGTGTCATTACACAGGGATATATCTAGCAGGTACAGCATTCAGTGCTAATTTCAATAATTTTTTTTAATATATTTAATTGTACTTTAGCAGATGCTCCTCAAATGAAACTGCAGTTCTAAGATCACAGTTAACTGATTATTCCATGGTTATTTCTTCTCTTTGTTTTGTCTGTTAGTATAAGTAGAATAATGTAGAATCATGTCTCACAATATGCCACTCTATTCCTCAAAATTCTATTCAAAAATTTATCAGGTTTTGTTTGGTTTTTTTTAAATAAATTGCATCTTTAGGAGGAGTGCTCTTGCTCATATACTTTTTCACTTCTTGACAGCTTGGAAACCTGTCTGAGCAAGGCAGGCTTAGAAGCACAACCCTTGTCCCCAAAGAAACAGAAGGTACTTTTCCTGTGTGGTGGATTGAGAGGTACTTGACAGGCCAGATATAGAGGACAATCAGAATCAAATCAAATACAAATTATTAAGTATATTAGTCTGCAATTAATCTGGTTGAAATATCACCAAGTTCTTCTTATGGGAACTAAGCCTGTGCCCACAGTCAGTATGACTGACTTCAGTTTTTTAAAAAATTGGGCAGCATTTCAAGCTCCAAATAACTATCTTCATTTATTATTTTTGTTTAATTTTTCTATTTAATTTTCAATGGCATTAAGATCTATTTTGTTATAATTGATCACTTTAAGGTAGGTGAAACTTTGTTTCTTTAAAAAATATGTTGATACCTTTACAGTTTTACCATGCCAGATTGTTATTTGTACAGCAGTGTCTGTAGAGGGAGATCTATGCAGCCATGAAAATATGGCTGCAGGATTATGACCTAATTCCACTATATATTTATTATTTATATATATATATATTAATTGCTCTGATCTCCACATTTTTGGAGACAGTTTCACAAAGGGAAATTAAAGAAGTAATCCTTTTGTCTGTAAGCATAACTTTTTAGACATGTGGCCTGCTCTAGGAAATGTTAGGTATGAACCAACAGTAAGGTCACAGTCTAACAGACGATTTTGGTACCTATACATTAGCTGCCATTATGTCTTATTTCCAAAGAGAATTTCAGGACCTTTAATTTCTGTTACTAGAATATTAAGAACCAGGGAGATCCAAGACAGCCAGCATGCTGAAGCTCAGACTGAACCAGCCTGTGGGAAACCCTGGGCGATACTTTCTCATCCTTTCTTGTATGGGACTCAACTATCATGCTCTGCACTTAGGAAAAAAACTCTGTTCATTTGCTACCACCAGTCTACAAATATACCCCTGGAAAATCTTTCAGAGAACTTATTTTTCTTTTAAACTGGTCAGAAAAGATTATTAAATTTTTTAATTTCTCCCATGACTGTTTTATGTAACATACAAAAGTTAATCCTTGCATCAGGCCCCTCTAAAGTTCTCTTATTATAGCTGCATTCCTTAATTACTCTGTCAGAGTTTCATGTTTCCTTTCATACTCTTTCTTTAGCTTAACAGCACTTGAAGAAATTTTTAAAACAATGGAAGTACCTTAAGAGAAGGAGCAGAAATTCTCCACACGCAGCCTCCATCCCAGTCAGCTTTTATTCCCTCCTCTGCACACCCTCTGACACCCTCATTCCTGCTAAGCTTCACTACGTTATATAAAACGTGCTGCCACACATTATGCATCACTATCTGTGTTTGAAACATATTCTGAGAATTTCTAAGAGTAGAACGAATATGGAGTGTCTGGAAAACATTTTGCTTTTCCAACAGATATAGAAGTGTACGTGTGGACCAGATTTAGGTAGATATCAAGCTGATATGTGCCTATAAAGTTCCTGCTCTGCATAGACTGTAAGCAATTGAAGGAAATAAACAGTTTCAGACTAGGAAGGCAGTTAAGAGTGCTTTCTTGTTTCTGAAACTGAGTTTCCTTAAACTTGCTGTATTTGGTTGGTAGCTCTCCCATGTGTCTACAATACTAACAACATCAGAATCTCCCAGGGAGGTGGATCTCGGAAAAATTCTTGATAAATCTTCCAACAGCTCATCTTGTTTTGAAAATATAAGAAGACTAACTTTCTATATTTTTGGGGTGACTGGAGAAAAACATATCTTTTCAGTGATGTATTTATGTATTAAGCAACAGAGAAAACTGAACATAAATAAAAAATATTTTATTGAACTGTGTTTCAAATACTAGAATATCAGTATGTTACAGTCAATAAGAGCAATAGTTCATTTCAGAAGCTAATTTCAAACACAACATTTTATGATGCAATTGAGCATCATAAAGTAGAGAAAAAAATATCTCCAATCAATAGACTGGTAATGCCTATTCTTTTAAGTAGGAAAAGAAGTTTACATAGGAAGGATGCATATACTGACCAATATACATTCCTCAAAACTGTATTCAGAATCTTAATGTAATTTATGTAAATCCAACACACAGAGGTACATCTAGTAGTTTTTATGAAAGGAATGAGAAGAGCTTCCAAATATTTGACAGTCTTTGGGAAAAGAAATGAAATTTGAAGCACAGGAAATAGTGGGATATTTTGCCTTGAAAATTCCCTCCTTCCCTTTCTCCTTTGTTACACACCAGATCAGTGATTATTGGGTCAGAACCATCCTGTGTGTGTGTGTGTGTGTGTGTGTGTGGAGGGGGCAGGGATGGGTCGAACCTCACAGAGATGGAATGGTGTCCTATCCCTCATGGCAGCCCCTGAGCCCATACAGTGAAGCCCCGGAGCAGCTGCCAGTCACAAACAGCCCAGGAAAACCATAATACCCACAGCTCCTGGAGCCCCTGACCCAGCTCAGATTGGCAGGGACAGTGAAATCACAGCACCTCACCCTTGGCCTGGGACCCCAGAGTGGCCAAGGGATCAGAGACCCCGCCTGGGGGGTTTGGCCACATAGACCAGTGCAGATAAAACCAGAGGTGTTGGGGTGCCACGCGTCATGACCCTGCCACCTGGATGTGTGAGAGCTGCTCTGCCACAGAGTCTCGGTGGTAGCTGTATGATCTGTCTCTCCCTTTTTTGTCCTTCTCTTTCTTCTTGCTCCCTCTGCTTCTCTTTCTTTGCTCCTTTCTTGATGCTTTGGGTGGCTTGGAGCTGGAGGGATTGGATTTGACTTAAGTGTGTAAATTGATTGAATATTGAGGTGGGTGTTTTTGATTAATATTTGCTGGGTTGATATTGTGGTGGAACATTTTGTTTAGCTTATGTAGTGCCCTTTTTGAACTTTTCCCAAGTTCCCTTATTTTCTCCCCTAAATTAATAAGCTCCTTGGGAACAAGTCTGTGGCTTATTCTCTCAACATTTTCTTAAGGTATTAAAGAACTCTCTCTATATAAATATTACAGTAAAACTCTTAGCAGAGCCCATGAGCACACAGCTCCAGGGCTGAAGTGCTTGTCCCTGGAAGAAAACAGATACTACACTGTCCTCACAGGCAAGGGAAAAAAACCCAACAACAAACCACAAACAAAAAACAAACAAAAAAACCCCAAACCAAACCAAAAAAACCACAAAAAAAACAAAAAACCCCACACCATATAGGACTAAAAAAGCTTTGAAAAATCAAGCTACATAAGATGCCTGGGAAAATGCAAGTTTAACAGACAAGTATGACTTCCAAAAATCAGTGTTAAGATAAAGCCACAGCAAAATCAGAGAAAACCAAATGTTTTTAAAAAATTAAAAGCCCACAAGGCAGTCTATATAGAATCATATAGATAATTTAAAGTTTAAAAAAAAAATTAATTCAGTTCATCAAACTGCTGGAAATAAAAATATCCTTGCTCTACTCCAGATCTCTGAATTAAGTTGTGAAAGCTGTATGCTCAATGTTATTAAACCAGCTGAAGAAAAACGTATTATATAGCACCACATTTTTTATTCTGAGTTGCCATGAACAGAATTTCTTACTGAGCATAGTGGTGCATTATCTTTAATCCATTTTTAAACATAAGGTCACTGTTAATTAGAAAAAGGTCCAAATTCTTCCTAACTTAAGGCTTTGGATGCATCACTGTGGTTAAGCAAATTTACCTGTTTGGATTAATATAAGCATTTGAGAATTAGACTAGCTTATCCCACTGGGTTTCCATCATTTAACTAACACTTTTCTTCTGGGCAGGAAACAAGATAACTTCTTTCATCCAAATAATAAGCAGTATTGCTAATAAAACATAGTACTGCATGATCTCTTAATCTGTTAATTTCTTCAGAGAATTACAAAACTACTGAAGAAAGTAAAATAAATGTCAGAGAAGGAACATCAACAGCAGCATTATAAGGACAGAATCAAGGAGAAAGAAAATGTCAAGGGAATGTTCTACCTAATATACTCCCTTTTAAATTGCTTCACTACTAGAAATTAGGCAACTCAATAATAACCTTAAATTATTTGCAAGAAACCTGATTGTGGGGTATTTTGCTCTTCATAAGCTACACAGCAGATACTCAGCACAATTTAAAGAGTACTGTTCTTATCTGGCTTACTGAATAATATCTGTAACCTTATAGACAAGTAACTGTCACCTAGCCGTTGCCTTTCTACCCTGTAAACTCACAAAATACTGAGGAGTCTGTCCTCTCTTCAATGAACTCCATTTCCTTGGTGATAGCACATTTTATTTTCCTTATTCCTCAGTGTCATGACTGTCTTTGTAAATTGCAAACACATTTAGATGGGTCAGTGCTACTCAGCCATAGAGAATAGATTTTACCTTGATTTTGCTCTCAGTACTAGTGAAAACAGACATATATCTTAGCAAATATTTTCCTGGGCACCCTCATTTTCAATGCTCAGTGGCAATATTTCCTTCATAATATAAATCAAAATTCAAATGTAAAATGAAATTACTGGTTCAGTTGTGGTTCCAAAGTCTTTCCTGCAAATATTCACACAGCCTAGTACATATCTCTGAATGAACTTCCCATTAGTCCTTGTCATTGCTACATACTGGAAAACAAAAATAATAAACTAAAAGAAGTGGGCTTATGCAATGGAAGATATATAACAAGACTAACCATACATCTCTAGCTGTTGTGCCCAAAATGGAAGATTCAATGACCCTCACAGCCTTACTCCTTAGAGTTTTGAGCCAACACCCATTTGATAGAAAGAGAAATACAAGGAAAATACAAGCAAATGACAGCTGGAAGTTTGTGCTGCAAAATCCTAAAAGATAAGGAAAATTAATCAAATATTCTTACCCCAGATATTTCTCATGGATTATGGACCTATATATTCTTGTCCTCTGAATGACTGCACACTTTTGCTTTGACATTTTTACACTTAGGAAAATACAGTTCTACAGTCTCTCTTGGTTTAATGAGGCATGTATGGAATCTGGATTTTATCTGACTACACTAAAACTTGTATTAATTTGCAGAGACAAATGTCAGGTAGATTTTCCTCTCCAAGCCATTTTACAAATCAAGCAATTTGGATCAACTTCAATAGAGGATTGATGAGTGCATTTCCTTCCACATTATTATGCATAAATTAAAACCAAATGATTTGTGCTGAAGAAGTAAACAAAGAACATTTTAAAAATACAGTGTTGTTTTTTTTTCTTTCTGAAACTTCAGAAAGATTCTTTAAGCATTCATTACCATGGATACTAAAGTATGCAACTGAATAGCTTTCTTCAACAGAAACAATATGTTTCTCCTTCGCTGTGGTCTACTCTTTTCCATGATGGTCATACTACTGATCATGTTGATTGCTGCAGCCTGTAATTTGAATTACTGAGAAGGAAGTGAATCAGGTAGCCATGAAAATATTTACATAAATGTTACATAAATACTGGAAAAGAGTAGGATTCTGTAGAGAAGAGTAAATTCTAAAATATCCCTTACTGCTCCACACTGTTTGAAGATGCACTGCTGGTTTCTTCACATTCTAGTAAAGGCCAAGACAAGAGGTAAAATGATTAGGCTTCAATAACTAGATTTTTATAGGTTTTTCATGTATATGTTCAGCTTCTCAGCAGCATTATTTGTCATACAGCATTAAAATGCTACCTTTTTCTTAACTGCATGTACAATAAAATAAAATGGACAGTTCTCATTTAAATAAAACGTACCTTGCAAGAAGATACGCTAAGAATGAAATGCCTTAAAATAAAGTGCTCTCTTAAAACACTTTTTATGAACACCTAGAGACCAAGAAGTCATAAACCACAGTTCCCACAGTCAATCTGAACTTCTTTTTATGTTCAGCATTGTTCACTAAAAGTAGAAATCTGCAAGAACATTCAAGTCCATTATGTTTATCCCCATTCTGCTGTATAACTTACTTTCAGAAATTATTACTATTTTACCATAATATCAATTTTCATCATTATTTGATAAGGAATCTTTCTGAATCAGATATATTGGCTTTTCAGCAATCAAAAGTTTTATTTTGATTCCTGACCTATTAAGCAACATTTTTAGTTGTGAAATACTGGAAATTAATTTTTTTCTGATTTATTTTTGCTATTTTATGTGAACAACAGTTCACTCAGTTTGATTAGCAGAAGTAAATGGACAGAAGTCTGTTGTGTGTCAAAGGGTATTTAAGCAAAACAAGAGTTTTAGCTTTATTAGGAACAAGGATGAACACTAAAACCCTAAACCATTTCTATCTTAAAGCCTGCAAAATTTACAAACATTACTCTCAAGTGGTTCAGACAGCCAAGGTATAGCTTCAGCTGCACCGACTCATCATAAGTTTCATATCCAAAGGCTAAGAATTTGAGTTCTTGTTTTCTATAGAAATGAGTAGTAAAAAAAAAAAAAACAAAAAAAACCCCAACCAAACAAACAAAAACCCCCAAAACCAAAACCAAAAAAACAAACGAAAAAAACCCCTATTGCCTTACTTCTATGATTTCAAAGTAATGTCACCAGCAGCACCACTGGGACAACAGTAGGTTCTACATTATGAATGTGCTGTGGAATGTGCAATGAAGCAACACTAGCTTGCCAAAATTAATATAGGACCATATGGCTGCCCAGTTCACTGGCATTGCCAGAATACACATAGGAGGAGGAACTGAAGAAGTCCTGGACATTGCCAAAAGTCCAGATGAGCCAACATACACTAGCACATTTACACCTGGATTCAGAGACCATAGCAATAAATGTCAGGGTTTTGGAAACCTTCCTGAAACCTCATCAGACTTACCCAACTTTACAGTTCTAAAATTAAATGAAAACATGAAAGGTTCATAAAGGTAGTGATTTGCTATGTTAAATCACATTTGTAACCTTCTTTGTTTAATTCTTCACCACACGCAAGTTTCCTAAAGAGTTACTTTCAAATTTGGAGCAACAATCCTTTCATTTCTAAAAATCCCTCTCTTATTGAGTAACTGTGGTCCCCAACAAGTCTAATTTCATCCATTAGAACATCATGGTACACTAAAATGAATGCAGCATGGGACGTAAGGAAAGGGCAGGCAGATTTAATGTATGTCTGCAAATTACATTCATATTCCCAATATCTTGCTACCACCACCCACTCCTCATGCTAGATACACAGAGGGAATCATGAGGCTGCCTCAGGTTCTTCTGGGAAATATTGGGTAGCTATTACTGGCAATTGTCAGAAGAATAGTTTTTCAACACAGTATTTCTGGCTTATCATAACTAGGACAATTGACAATTCATATAAATGCCCCCAAAAATCATACTGATTGCTAATTTGGGATCTGGAAGGAATTTTTCCCCTCTTCAGGAAAAGAGTTTGGTTTTTTTCCTCCCCACACTTTTCTTCCAAAGGCAAGATTTGCTGCACTCAAATCTTGTGTATCTCATCTAAATAATCTTCGCCCTTTGATGCACTTCTGATTGCACACTGTTTTCTTCCTCTGGCATGCTGTCTAGTCTCCTGAGTTCTATCTAACTATTGTCTTGCACAGATATTATAATGTCACATATTGCTTTATAGATGAATATCCACCTTCCATTTTAGGTCTTGAGATCTACTGAAGGCTCAGATATTGCGAAGAGAAAGACCTAAAGACCAGATTGGATATTTAATTGAATTTTCGGGGCTTAAGCTCTGTGATACTTCAGTACACAAACTGTGCTGTAACTAGTAATAGTTACTATCTCTCTTTTTACTCAAATTTACATGTCTGCTGTTAGCAGCACATCTCTATTCCATCATGGAGACAACTCTCTTGCCTCTTCGTTGCAGTGACTTTAGGGATTTGTGGCACTTTGCTAAGCTGACAGAAACACACCTATTATAGGAGTCAGTTAAGCAGCCTTTAAATAATATCTATATGCTGACTTCTTAATGAAAGAATTAACAGTTCATTTAAAAATAGAGCTGTAACATAAGCGTTACTCTGTTCTTTTATTTATTTATTTATCTGATTTCTATACAATATTTCCTCCAGGTATCATCTTGCCGTTGGTTACTTCCCCTCTTTATAATATTCCTTGAACCAAAACTGTATCACTGCAGAAGATGCAACTCAAATATGACAAAGATTTGAAAATTATTTTAGGCATCTTTAATAATTCTCCGAATTAAAGTCTGTCTTTGCTTGCATTGTGACTTACATTTCAACATATAGGGCACATAGCACACAAAATAATAAATGCATTAGCAAATTTCCTGCTTACATATAGTGAAACAAATACAAATTGGATTTAAAGGGAGTGGGAAGAGACTTAATGGAGTGTAACTTCCTCCTTCCATAAAATAACCTAAATAAATGCTGATGAATCTATATTTATCTCCGCCATTAAGGGGGGAGAGAGAGAGCGTTCCTGTGATTAAAAAGGGGAAAAAAAAGATTTCTATGAATGATTGACTAGTGCCAAACATAATGTAAAATAAAGTGTGCTGTTTCCCAAGACTTAAGAATAATTATAGAAACATTGTAACACCCTGTAATCAGAAGTCAAAGATCAGAGCTTTAGAGTGAGAATTTAGTCTGCCAGGTGTTTGAGCAGGACTAACACAATGAAGTATCTGATTTTGGTTGACAAGAGGTGTGAAATGCACAGGACAACAAAACTTGTAACATCACTAGTAGTTTTAAAATTGCTTTAGAATTTATAATACTGATTGGAGTACTTAAAACTATTTCTTTAAAACAGGTAATATGAAAGAATGAAAAATAATGAATCATTCCTGAACAATGTATCACCTTTTAACTGTTTCTTTAAAGAGTGTCACATCAAGGTAAAGGCACAATGGTGGGGGTTTTTTTTCTATATAGTATAAGGAATGATATAGTCAGTTTTTATACTGATATTTTCCTGCATCTGACAACTGATGACATTTGGGGCAATGATAAAACTATGATAAAAAGGTGCAGCCATTGAAAAATCTAAATTGAATTTAATTCAGTGTATCTTCCTTGGCAATTCAAGATGAATGGACTTTAATTGCGATGGTGCTAAATTAATACTGCCATATGCAATGACTGCACAGTTGCACGCCCCTAAAGTCTTAGGGATACTTTTATGACCTCTCCCAGATACATACTATTGCTACCAAAACAGCATGACCTTGACAAGATGACATGGAATTCAGGGCATATCTTAATTTTCTCTCCCCACACTTTCTTATACGCTTTAATTAGCCACCATATTGCTAAACCTAATGTAACAAAGTAGTCATGAAAATGTTGACACTTTTTACCTCTTTATCTCAGAATTTGTAACTATACAAAGAAACTAAATTCCCTTTTTTTTTTTTTTTTTTGCCTTCTACACCACCCCTACATTCTGGGTCTACTAGGATGGAGTCTGGCAAACTTACACACCTATTTTTCATACTGATTAAATATCCACACAAAATATGCCAAATCTATATGTTATATCCCCAGAATAAACATAGGCTATCATATGAGACATATTTATCCTTGATCTTATCTCCTGATTTTCCTTAATCCATGATTTGCATATAATTATGCGAAAATATTAGAAAAGTTTTAGTAGCAATCTTCTCATATTATGTATATTATCAGCCTTCACAACATGTTACAATATAGTGTGTAATTTAACTGGCAGATCCTCTATTTTGAAGTAAAATGAGAGAATATATACATTCAATCTACATACAAAGTAGCTACTAATCAACGTAGTTTATAACAGTAATAATATGACAGTTTAAATCATGTCTGTTAATTTCCTTGTTGTGGAGGTTTATGACATCTCAGAAGTCCAATATTTACAGCTAGTCTTCTGCCCTGTTAGTGATACGCTAATTTGTCTGAGATTTTTTTAATTAAATGTGGACTGATTTTTTATTTATTTAGAAAAAGGCTTTCAATTACCACTAAGTGCATTCTCACTTTTAAGAAAGTTCAAATCTTTAAGCCTATACTGTTGAGCAATTGAAAAACTTGAAGACTGACTGAGGTCCTCATTGCACCATGGCTTCCCAAAATGGCTGCTGACTCCCTGGAGCACTGTAACATTATAGGATTTCATAAAAGGAATGATTGCATCTGATGACTAACCTAACAGCCACTGAATTGCAAAAGTAATCTAAGAAAATCTATTGGAATTACCACTGGAATGCTCCCATGTGTGGTGAGGAAGTGCAGCAGGGGAGCTTGCACCAGCAAGTGGGAGATGCAATGGATAGACGCAGGTTGCTCAGGAAAGACCAGATGGGAAAGCAAGGAGGAGAGGTGAGCTCTGTGCAAAGGAGTGCACTAAACACCTAGAGCTTGGCCCTGGGACAGGTGATGAGCCAGTTCAGAGCTTACAGGTAAAGATCACAGGACAGACTGACAGACCTGTCACAGTGGGATGCTTCTGCTACAGACCACCTGCCTGCACAGAGGAAACAAATTAAGCTTTATTTAGAAAGCTGAAGGAAGCCTCATGTACTTATGGTACATAAAATTTCTCTTATTTGTTGGAAGGGAGGATAGAACAGAACAGAACAGAATAGAATAGAATAGCTGTACATATTACATAAACCTGAAGTGTGCCGATTACAATTTCCTGACACAGGTGATGGACAGCTGACTAGGGAAGATGATCCATTGGAATTGCTACCCAAATCAAACAAGAAATACTTGGATATAGGGCAGGCAAAGGTAGACTTGATTACAGTAACTTTGTGAAGTTTAAAATGCTCAACAGACCAAGAAATAATTACAATACTGAACTTCAAAAGAATTTGTCTTGTTCCATGATCTGAGCAAGGGCTCAGAACAGCTGGTTCATCGTCCCAGAAACATGGAATCATTTAGGCTGGAAAAGACCTCTAAGAGCATTGAGCATGACCATTACCTAACATTGTCAAGTCCTCTTCTAAACCATGTTTACATGGCAGCTAAGGGAAGTAGAGGTCCACAGCCCAGTGAAGCAGGTGGATTAGTGATGAAAGATGTGGAAAAGGTCTAAGTACTCAATGACTTATTCTCTTTAGTTTCCATTGGCCAGATTTGCTCTCAGGTGTCCCATTCCTTGGGAGTGAAGCACTAGCCCACAGGGCAGAAAGTGCAACTCCTAGCTTCCAAACGAGCAACAAGGATCAGGAAACCTATAGGCTGATCCATATCATTTAGTATTTGGGAAGGTTGTAGAGAAAATCCTTCTGAAGGTATTTCCAAGTACATGAAGGACAAGAAGACATCTGGGAACACCCAGCTCAGGATTACCAAGGCTGAGTTGTGTCTGACCAACCTCACTGATCCATGATGAAAGTATTGGATATGCCTGGGAGCTTTAATTTAAAATTATTTGTTATTACTTCTTGGCATAATAGTAAAATGAGAGTAGATGTAATTGCCTGAATACTCTGCAGAAGCATGAGAAACAGGAGTTTTGATAGCGAAAAAACAATATGCAGGTCTACAGAAATAGAGGACCAGATTAGCCAATGTTATATGGGCAGAAGTGCCTCTAATCAGTAAAGTACATGCCCCTAAAGAAATTGTAAATGAACTTCAAAGGCTCGTAATATTTTTATAATTTGAATTCCTTATGTTGCATTATCCATACAGCTGGTACATAGATGATGCATAGTCTGCTACTGCTACTTGTTACTCCACTGCCTGAAGCTGAAGCAGTTTGTGGCACTGATTGGAAGAATGCTGATGATACTAATTCATTATCAACACAGTTATAGCTGATCAGATGGCAGATTGTTTTCCAAGAAGTTAGAAATATGCAGAATTCTATTAATCTAAAGCATGCACAACCCTTTGTGAGAAGAATGTCATGGTTATGTATTAAAGCACTCAGAAGTTTGTCAGAAAAATTGCCTATGCATATGCAACTTTATAGCCTCTTTGACACATCCGTCATAATATTTTAGTTACATGACTCATTATCTTTCTTCCTCAAAGTTTCTAGTTACATTTATTGTTATTCAAGGTGGCATTTTTTTCCTTCTCTTTATTCAGTCTTTGACCTCATACCTTACTTAGCACACCTTATTCAATCCTTGAATTGAAAGTATAATTATTTTCTTCATCACTGTTTCCATGGTGGCTTTGCTATAGTGAATGAATGCTTCGTAACTACAAATTCCTAAGATTCAATTTCTTACAGCCATTTTTCTGTTTGAAAATTAATCACACTTTGGGATACCCACTAGTTTTGGATATACAATTTTGATCACTTCAGACATGACTTTTTCAAGCACTACTTTATAACTGTCCTTATTCAGAGCAGTCTGAATTGATTTTATTTACAATTGGAAACACAACAGTTCTACAAATCTGACCCCACATTTTTCAGAAAGATGAAAATATAGTTACAAGAGTACTTCATGCCCTAGATGAAAGACATAGTTTTGAAATTCAGGTGTAGGTTTCAGGAAATTCCTTTCCCTTTCCTCCAGACTCTGCCATGCTTTACATCTTTTTTCTCTCTTTCTCTTAGGAGAGAACTAGTTTATCATATCTTATTTTTTCCTCTTGTGGCTCTCTGCTCCATAGACCTCCTCTTCTTACCAGAGATGGTCTAAATGAGAGATACATGAGCAATTATTCTCAACAGGGGTATTTAACATAAAAAACTGATGCTTCAATTTAAGAATGGAAAAAGGGCATAGGTTCCTTAAATCTTGTTTCAGTTTTCCACTTATAAAGATACTACTTTTAACATGGCTGCATGAATGACGGTATCATCCTGTTTCACAGCCATCCGTTCCATCTCTAGTGTTACACATCTTCAAACCAAAAATAAATTAATCAGGTATCCTACAGACAGCATTTTCTTTCAATGTAGCCTGAGAGAAAAAGGCATTGGGTAAAGGCTTCTGTTAAAAATGTATGTGATCCTAAAAGCAGAGACTATATTATCATTTATGTGTGCAGAACTTAATTTTAGCATTCCTTAATGCTAGGTATTTTAAAATCTAATTCTAAGTAAAAATTTAGTAATGTCCACTGCTATAGTTTTTTTAAAGTGTTTTCATACTTACGTGTAAAATATATCACAAAGTATAAATACATCTATACTCTCATTTATATGTTTATATTGGCTAGCTATGAACATAAGCAAATCTCACCGAACCACCTAGAAATATATTTAAATAGATATTTTAGTATTGTTATTCCTATTGTTTAGCAAAGAGCACATTGTCTTTTGAATGAAAACATAAATAACAAGTGGAAGAAGCTAGAAACAAGTCAGAATATGACTGGTAGAAATAGGGAACTGCTGTGTCAAAGAAAATAACCTAACTTCCTGCTTGCTACCTACCATCTGTTATTGTTCCCCACCACCTTCCCCCACATATTTGTGATTTTGCTCTATATGTGGCTATCTGGACTTAGACTTCTGAATATATACAGATCTGATAGATTCAAACTTCTACATTTCTCATTTAGTCATATGTAGATTCTTGTTTATTGCCCATAACTATGCATCTCCTTTTCCCACCAGTGCCCCAGCCACTGCCAGTGGGAAGCACGAGCTGATGCCTAAACTGAGAGCTTCCTACTCCCAGGTGCCACAGCAAATCCCCTCTCTCACCATGGCACAGGTTGCTAATGTGACTTCTGATTGACAGACGTAATTCTTACTTTATGTCAGAATAAATAGATCAGAGTTTGAATAAAAGGGAAAAAGGGGAAAAACAATAACACTAAGACATGGTTAAGGTTGAAGAGGAGGGGATTTTTTTCATTCCTGTGTCCTGCAATACTCACATAAATACCATTTGCAGTGCTCGAGTTTGGCAGAAATCTGAGCCCTGATGAACCCCATGACTCCAACTGTGTATAGTTGCTGGTATTTATCAAGTGGGATAGCATCCAGGGGTGAAAGGGCTGTAAATACCACTGTATTCTTTGTTTTACATGTGGCAGTGATGGTTGATGAGGCTGGGAAAGATCATGCAGCTCTGTGAAAGGTGAGCAAGCAAGAGGAGGAGCGGGATAAACAACAGCAATTAAATCCCAGTTAACCAAAGCCAGAGTAAATTGTTTGAGATTTCTATAGAAGTCTGCAGGCAACTTTTGCCTATTCTGGTGGTGAAACTCTGGTTTGAGGAGTCAGAAGTTGACTGAACTTATTTTATAGGGGAAAAAAAGCCAGTATGAAAACATGACACACAAAAAAAAAATAAATTCTAATATTCAGGCAAAGGAAGCCTGTCAGCTGCCAAGCTGAAATACTTTCAGATCATTCCAACTGTTGCATATTTTAAATGATCCTGTATTTTGAGACAGTGATATTAGATGACCAATCAATCTTTTCAATTTTCCTCATCTCAGAAAACAGGCAAAGTCAGTGATTTACTGGAACTGTACATGTTTTAAGAACCAACCCAAAACATGGCATGTGATTTCCTCTAATGAATGCTAACTATTACATCATAAATTGAATCCTAGATGTTCTCAGTACTAAAATCACAAACTTCAAGGGCTTTCTTCACAGTAGACACTGTGTACTTGACAGGCTAAAACCTCATTAAAAATCTCCAGCATACCTATCTTCCTTAAACATGGACTTGAAAGACAGTATGGTGTCAGTTTGTTAAATTTGGATTGATCACAGGGTAATTCTACAGTCAGAATTAAAGCTGCTAAAGACTAAATCCAGCCGATAATGAGGACATTTCAAAGAACAGTCTGATGCTTATATGCCTGTATGGAAACTAGTGACATGTGACAAAAGGTGGTCAGAGAACCACAGCATACCTGGATCACTATTGTGGACGCATTTGTAAGGGGGAAAATAAAAGAACCACTTTTAAGTCTATAAGAAATTTTACAGAAAGCTAATAAAGGGATTTTTTGAACAGGTGTAATGTAATGAGACAGGCAAATCAGGCAGGATTTAAGCTGCTGCATTTGGTATTAACTGACTCTCAATATGGCAATATTTTGAAGGTGAGAAAATCAAACTTAAGATACACCAAGCACCAGATTCTCAAAAGTAGATTAAAACCCATAGATTTCAGAGGGATTTTTTCACACCTAATACATGGAAATGGTATTTTGAGAGGATATTGAAAGTTATTGGCTGGGAGAGAACAAAGTTGCTGCATATGCAATGAACAAAAAGCTGTTTGAAGTGGAGTAATAATCATTTAGAATCAGAAAACTTGGCTCTCTTGCATAGGAGACAGATTATGTCATCTCTTAGGATCTGAGACAGAAAAATAGAAGGCTGAGAGTTCACCCATGCACTTTCTGCAGAGGAATGCATTCTAATATAGGTTTTGGGATTCAGATTGGTACATGATGACAAGATTCTCTGTGATAGATGAGCTAAAGCTGACCTTAATATTGGCTCAGCTTTATGTCAGCTTTAGCTGAAGTTGCTGGATTCAGCTACTGAGTGAAATGTAGTATGTAGAAATTCAGACTAAATGGTCTAACGGTGCCTTCTGCTTTAAATTATGGGGCAGATTGGTTAGCTTCAGTTTAGACATCTCAAGATTGGGCATTTAAGTCTCAACAAGTCATTCTAGGCTCCCTTTGCAGTCGACAAAGGAAAATTAATCTCATGCTAAGAAAGGCATCTAAGAAGACTAAGATGAATTACTCTTTGGAATGTTTATCTCTGCTGACTTTAAAAGAAGCCATGGGAACTGCCTGAGATTTACACATCTATGCTTTGGATGTTGTCAAGGCTGAGAAGATTAATTTCTCTTTTCAAGTTTGTTTTGTTTTTTTCTCCCCTGACTTTGTGTTTAAAAACATATGGAAGTATTTCCACTCTTGCTACCAAATTCTATAGATCCTCAGAGAAGTTAAAAATAAGTGGGCATAAAAATGCCCATTCATTTTTTAGCATTGTTTCTAAATTAACTCTTTTGCTGTCTTCCTTTCCATCATTACAATATCTATAAATTGTAAATATAATTCCAGTAGCTAAGAGAAGAGAGTACTATTTTCACACATAAATATGTCAAAAGGATCAACCACAGCAATGCAAAGTTCAGACCTACATATAAGAAATGCACAAAAGAAGAGGGTTTGAGAGAGAAACCTTATTTGACTGCTGTCTCTTGATGAGCCTGGAACTCTTCATGGGAAGGCAGAATAATTTTTGACTTGCTTGGCGTCAGCAATGCTTGAATCAGAAGTTTCATATTCATCCCCATACAGTTTGAAAATATTTTTTTCTTGTTTTGTTTTTAATGATTTGTTAATAATTATTAATATATGCTTGATACTGTCGTACTAGGTTATGCAGAGAGATTTAATGGGATGTCTTTCATCCAGAAAACAAGTAAATGGCCTGCAAATGCTCATATATTACATATAAGCAAGTAATGCTCCTCTATCTACATTTGGAAGTAAATAATTCCAAGGAAGAATGTGATTGCATCCTCTTCTGACCAGTCTTTTGCAAATCTAGTAATAGAACAGACTCATAAAGGAAAAGATTGTCCCAGCAATGGCTTGATTACACAAAATCTCTCTGCTCACTGTTGCCACTTATTTGTCAGTCAGTGTGCTCTGTGGCTTAGTAGAAGAGCTGTGTATGGGTTTCAGTGTGGATTGTCATGTTCTGTATCCTTGCACATTTCTAGTACAAGTCACTTTGTTAGAAGGATGAAATACAAGTACATATTGC
The DNA here is from genome assembly GCA_013396755.1 of Sclerurus mexicanus. Taxonomy (NCBI): domain Eukaryota; kingdom Metazoa; phylum Chordata; class Aves; order Passeriformes; family Furnariidae; genus Sclerurus; species Sclerurus mexicanus. The sequence goes on along the minus strand of VWZF01000901.1, from coordinate 817,759 downwards.
TTTTCAATACAGATATGGCATACATTAAAGCTCTCTTGCGGCTTTTTTGACCATCAAAACAAAAAAAACCCAAACCCCTTTCTTTTACAAGAGATGATCATCACTGAACACTGATGCACTTAACACTGATTTAATTATCTAAAGACTATGTTATTTATAATAGTAAAAATGTAAGTATTATGAAGATATTATGTAGGGGACTACAGAATTATTGGGTAAATAGCCAAAACCGAGATTCAAATACAAGATGTCAGTACTCTTGCTACCGAGTGCTATGGATAATGACTACAAAGAAGGGATCTGTTCAGATGAAGAATGGGTACACACCACACTTTAAGACTACACAGACTGGAAACAATTTTTCCATGGTAACCAACTAATGTAACAGTAATAGTTCTAACAGATGGAGGCTTATTAACTCATCAAAAACAGGGACCCGAAGATTAAAGTCAGTCTCATAATCAAAACTGATAAAAAGAGAATTCGTTTTAAGTACATAAATCAAGTTGGCAAACCATAAAGTAAGACAGCAGATACAGATGATGATATTTTGGATAAAGTGCCCCTCTAGCCACCATATTGTCTCAGCTTCTGAGGTCTCCCTGGAAGCCAATTAGGTAAGCAACAAAGATACTGCTTGTCTGGACTACTTTTTTTATTATTTGATAGTTTATAATTATCATTTTACATCTTCGTTCCTGACATAATGTTGTTATGCAAATAGAGCCTACCTTGGAGACAAAAAATCTGTATCTGTTGCTTAAACAAAATCATATCTTGAACCTACTTAAATTTTTTTTTACATCTGCAGCTCTAATCAAGTAGGACTCCATTCCCTTTATTTACCAGTCCCTAAAAAGAAGCAAACTAATCTACTCCAGTGAGTTTCTTTAAAAAAATAATTGTAGTTTCAGTCTGTAACCAGGTAAACTTGTACAACTTCTTATTCATGCACCCAGATCATTATTATTTATGGACTTTGTGGAAATTATTATGGAAAAACAATTTCATAAATGGAACAAAATTGCTCAAGTATAGAAAAATTCTCTGATAGTTTTATACAACTTGAGATCATTTGCTTCTTTATTTATCCAAAAATTATCAGTATATGCTAAAAATCAGATTATTATTGAAGATGTTCTGAAATCTTCCATAATAAGGAACATTTTGGTTGCATTTTGATTACAAAATGGAAAAATAACATACAAAAACAGACATCACAAGCATCTCAGTTGTAGGAGTCTTTTCATCTTTTGTATTAATAATATAAGCCAAGTAATATTTAACAACACTTCAATTTAAATCTTGTAAAGACTCAGACTTGTTTTCACTATTGCCATATTTCATATACTAAGTTTTTTACTGTACAAATAAAATAGTGCATTTCTGTGATTACTACACAGCACTTGCAGGAGCTAAAAGTCAGCACTTTAAAGTTTGTGGGTTTATTTCTCAGGGACTTAATATATTAGTATGTATGGGTGACTGTCAGACTTTATGGCATTTTATTACATCCAAGCAAGAGGAGAGAAAGAGAGATTCTGAAATGTAAATTTGACAACTCATTGAAAATTACCACTACTGCTTTGATTTTTCAAAGTATGTGTCTTGTTGCAAATGTAAAACCTTCAAGAAAATTTGAAAAACACTAAAAAGAGTGCTGTGACATTTGAATTCTCCCCAGTCTAGTATAAAGGTACCACCCTATGCCTTATTGTTGTCTGTTTAAATCTTTCATAAAAGATTAACTTGCAGTGTCAAGGCCACTGGCTAACATCCATTTTGACACTGATGAAATTACCTGGAGTGACGCAGTCTCCTGAGGCACATTCTGTCACAATTAATGAAATATAAAGGGTCCAAAGAAAATTTTCTGGCTCTGCATAACAGAGCAGAAGAAGAAAAAGGTAAAAAAAAAAAAAGATAATTAAAAAAAAAGAAATAGGAAAACACTTTGAAAAGTATGAGTGAAGACAAATTTGCCTCCAAAGTAATCTTCAAATTCCACAGAAGCAGGACAGATTTGCCAACAGTCATGGTCTGGAACAGTATGCAAAGACCATTCCAGCCTTTTGGCCATGGTATAATATTCTAGGAATGAAGAGCAATAGATGATAAATGACATTTGCTAAGGTAAAGAAGGAAAAGAGTAAGGTTCAAGGCCACTTCTCCTTGCCAATATCCAAATCCATCTGGCTTCTTCAAATTTCTCTGCCAAAGCAGTCTTCCCTCATAATGAAGCCAAATATGCCAACAGTTATTACATTTGAAAAAAATGATAAATAAGTGATTGTTCCAATTTTTTTACACAAGGGCTCATATCAGTGAATGAGTCAGCTAGAAATTACACTGAAGTCAACAGGCTTTCAGTAACTCCAGAAGACTTCAGATCAAATTCTGTGAAGGAGCATCCTTGCGAGTCCTGAAGCCAACAGACCTTCAGTTACTAAGGCACTTAAGGGACTTTGCCAGCTAGGAGAGCTGTGTTCATGCAAAACAAGATAGAGATATAAACTACTACAATGATACTGGCACAATCTCAGTGGACAACTGTATTCCGGTATAGGAATCTCTGTTTTCTAAATGCAGTTCATGAGGCAAAATGCACTGTTAAATGCCCTTGTGCTAGAATAAATGAGGAGAAGGGAAGGTGTGATTCCTGTTTAGTTAGCTAAACTTTGCTGGGACAAGAATAAGTAAATCAGTGTTGTTGACCTTCAGTTTAGCTGTTAAAAATTTTACCCACTCATCACACACACATATATATATATATAAGAATGCAGTGAACAACCTCAAAAATAAAAGGCATTTTTTATGCAGTCCTCCCTTTCCCCTAGTCATTTATCTATTGCATTTAAAGGATTATTATCATTAAAGGCACAAAGGCATATGTCAGCACCACCATATGTTATCACCACTTTAATCGTTTACAGACATTCAGTGTTCAAAGTATCCTGGTTCTTGTTACTAAACATGTAGCTCTCTGTAACTTCCTTGAGCTTGCCTTGCAGCTCCTCATTCACTCAGTTAGTTCTGAACACTCCTCATTTCCAGAACCTTCACCAATGTACATTTGTCATACTGAAATATTAATTTTGTTAATTTTAGGGTTCAAATGCATAATGGGGTTTTTAATTATTATTTAAAAAAAATTAAACTACTTTTCAGCTTTTGTTACTAATATTCTTTTCTTTAAAGCCTTTAAAATAATTATGGCTAATGGGAAAGATGACAGCAACTGCAAAGCAGAGCAAGTCTTCATCTGTTGGGCACAGTGTAATTCAGACACATACTAAGTACTGTGTCAGATTACCGAAAAATCAGTTTCACTCTTTTTACTTATAATCCTTTGTTATAGTTTCAATACTCGATGGAATTCCTTCCTAACTACCTTGGACGTAACGCCTTTGTCTGTAGAGACTGGATAACAAAGGCAAACTGCATATTCATGTGGTGCTACTGATCACTTGTGTAGTCTTTTGTTCTGCTCTCTCCCCAGGTTGGGAGGGGAGGGGGAGGGGGGCGGCTCGTTTTTCCTGCGCAGGTCAGCGAGGGCAGGTACTGCAGCGACCGGCGCGGGAAGTGAGGCAGGGAACACACCGGTGTCCGGAATTTACTGGATAGCTGGGATCCTTCTGCCTTCTCACCCCTGACTGGACCGCTTTTTGGTCATCTGTGGAGGTTGCGGAGCTGTCTGGGAGAGGAGAGAGAGAGACTGGCTCCTGTTCCTCCATTTTCCAAGATAGACCTTCTGCTGCTGTTACAGCCATCTCCATCACTGGTGAGCTACGAGAGAGAAACCGAGGCCAGCGGGCCGGGCACGACATCGCCTCCTGCTGTCCGTGACTATAACTGCATCCCCTGGGAGCGAGGCCAGCGGTTGAGGCGCGACATCGCCTCCTGCTGTCCTTACATACAATTGCAGTCCTTTTTTGGGATAGCTAAGGGACCCTTTAACTTTTTTTTCTTGTCGTTTGGGAAGGGGGAAGATTTTATCATAAACTGTTGGGGTTTGGTTTTGGTTTTTTTTTTTTTTTTTTTCCTGGAGATACATATAAGTGTATTGTGATTGAGAACTGTTATCCTTTTCCATAATATATATATATTTCCTAATTAAAGTTTTGTTTTTTTCTAAATTTAAAGAGAGAGGGATTTTTTTTTTTCTGGTCAACATTGATATCTTAGTCCTCCTTTTGAACTAAGACATCCTTACAGTAAACAGAGTTCATGCTATCACTTCAGAAAACAGAACTAATAAAGAAAATTGAGAGGGACTAATGTAACAGGTTTAAAAGCAAACTTTTACCTAGCATTCTACTAGGAAATATCCCCAGCATAAGGACTTGGAATCAGGATTGAAAAATAAATTAAATAATAAGTCACAACCCATGTATTTATGCCAAATAATCACATATTTTGCATACTAGCAATGCATCATTGTGAATAAAAAAAAAAAAAAAGCTTCTGATAAGTTCCCTTCCATCCAAATATTTCTTCATCTGTAACACTTACACAAAATCTAGGTAGAAAATTGAAGATAGTTTCTGAGGTCTTTATCTCTATTGTTCTATATGAATTTAGGCATTGCATTACTGGTGCTTCAAAGAGCTCTGCTTATTCCAGTGGTTAAGCAAAATACCCAGTGATTCATAGTACTATCCACAAAGTATGATTTTACCCAGAGCCACCAGCACCATTACCAGAGATATATCAGTACGTCAGAATATACTTTTTCTACTTATTCAAAAACCTTCAACAATTCACACTGAGTATTTAATTTTTTAATGTAAGTGATGTTGATTTCTACCAAGTGATAAAATGCAAACAAATTTAGAACACGAAATAAGAATTTCACACTGTATTTCTGCATACTAATTTCTAAAGAAACTTTGGTAAATTAATGATGACCAAGCTGTTATGTTTCAAAGAGGACCAATCATTTTAGATGCCTTTGTTTTAAGGTGCTCTTAGTTAAGTATGTGTCATGAGGTCTTTCTGCAGCACTAGCAGAACATTTGAAAGTTTCCTAAATTCAATGCTGAATGCCTGTAAGCCCTTCTCAGAGTATTATGCAAGTATAGCACCAGCAACCACAGACACAAAACTGAGAAAAAGCAAGGTTCTCAAATGTATCCCTCAGAGGTCTGTACTGGGACCAGTGTTATTTAATATCTTCATTAATGACACAGACAGAGGGATTGAGTGCACCCTTAGCAAGGTTGCAGGTGACACCAAGCTGAGTGGTGCAGTTGACAACCTGAAGGATGGGATCCAGAGGGACTTGGAAAAGCTAGAAAAGTGGGCCTATGGGAATTTCATGAGGTTTAATAAGACCAAGAAGCTACATGTAGGTAAGGGCAACCACCAGTAACAATACAGGCTGGGGGATGAACAGATGGAGAGCAGCCCTACCACAAAGGACTTGGAGGTGCTGGTGGATGTGATGCTGGACATGAGCTGGAAGAATGTGCCTGCATCTTGGACTGCATCAATGTGTAGCCAGCAAGTCAAGGGATTCTGCCCCGCTACTCCACACTTGTAAGACCCCACTTGGAGTACAGCATCCATCTCTGGGGTCCCCTGCACAGAAAAGACATCAACCTGTCAGAGTAGATCCAGGGAGAGGCCACTAAGATGATGAGAGGGCTGGAGCACTCTCCTGTGAAGAAAGGCTAAGAGAATTTGGATTGTTCCAAATTCTGGAACTTGGAGAAGAAGAATTTGTTTCAGCCTGGAGAAGAAGACTTTGGGGTGAGCTATTTGTGGCCTTTCAGTACTTGAAGGGTAGGAAAGATGGAGAGGGACCGTTTAAAAGTGCATGTAGTGACAGGACAAGGGGGAACGGCTTTAAACTGAGAGTAGTTTAGATTAGATTTGAGGAAGAAATTCTCCCCTGTCATGAGGCATTGGAACAGGTTGTCCACAGAAGTTGTGGGTGCCTCATTCCTGGGAGTGTTCAAGGCCAGCTTGGATGGGACTTTGAGCAACCTGGGCTAGTGGAAGGTGTCCCTGCCCATGGCAAGGGGGTTGGAACTAGATGATCCTTAAGGTTCCTTCCAATACAAGTGATTCAATGATTCCATGATTCTAATAACTGAAAGATGACATTCACTCAGTGCTCCCTTGGTAAAACAGGACTGTATCTTGGAACAGACCTGAGTTATACATTAATTCTAAATAGTCTTATGCTACCAACTTCTGCCATGAAAAAGACCCTCCAACCTTGTTTAACTGAGCATTTTTAGTGTTACCTATCATTTTACTCTGAAATCTACTTTTTATAAATGTAATTAAGCTGTAGCAATCGATCCAGAAAAGATCATGTATCAAAACAAAATTTCCTATCACTCTGCCTTTTTCTAGACTAGAAAGCATCTTTTATCTTTGCCCAACAGAATTAGAGGGATAATTCCTCCCAATCAACATGTATCAGTGGCATGAGACCATTATAAAGTAAAACTCTTCAATTTATATTCTAAGCTAACATTTAAATATTTGGACAACTCAGTCATCAAAATCTACATGCCCTAAAGGCCCTGGGCTGTAATACATTTCAGTTACTGCAAAGGATGTCATTGTAGAAGCCATGTAGTTGAAATCAAATGAAAGCCACCTCAAAAAGAAAAGCCAGTTGGGCAGAGTACAGAAACATCCAGTCATTGGAGGAAACCATTTTTTCACAGAAGAGTCTGTCACTGTTCTGTCTGTCCCTCAGGTGAGACCTATAAAATACCTTCAACATATGAGCCTGGAAACTAAAACCCATTATTATACTGGACAGTTAAAGTTATGGACTGAATAAAGATATTGCACATTCCATTTTTCCCCCTGACACTCTGCCAACTAGCCCTGAATGTTTCATAGGCATTCACCACCTGCTTCTGTCAGATTCACACAGAATAATGATCTTCTCACCTCTGCTTTATTAACCTCCCCTTCTTTCACAAACTGCTGTACACCCTTTTCTCTTAAACTGCTTTACTGATTAGCAGAACGACAACCAAATACAACTGTTTCTAAATGGTAGCTAATTTTTCACTCTTTTTCTTTCTGGTCTGCATCTAAACAACATGTTTTAGGATCTCATTTCAGCTCAGTCAGTCAATCTAACAAAAGACACTAATTCTCTTTTTTCTTTTTTTTTTTCCTAATTATATTGTGATGATATACGGGTACACAGCCCCACAAAATCTTCCTGGATTGATTTAATAAACAGTAGTACTCTGCAGTTAGCTCTGTTCAGGGAAAAAAGATAATGGGAGTTGAAGATATGATATGACAGATCATGAAGGATGTAGAGAACTATTTAATTTTCAGTATTTTAATGTGCCAAACCCCACCATCTTTGTTAAATATAAAGGCATTATGCTCAACTATGTTTACATTGATTAGCCTGAACTTAGGTGAAAACACAGAAAAATACTTGAAACAAAATCCTTTCACTTTATTATTTTGATTGAGGTACTCAATTTGAAAAAAATATACTCAAAATCACTGGAGTTGTGGAAGTGTTCAAGGCCAGGTTGAATAAGGTATTGAGCAACCTGGTCTAGTGGAAGGTCTCTCTGACCATGGCAGGGGTGGTGGAACTAGATCATATTTAAGGTTCCTTCCAACCTAAACCACTTTGTGAGTCTGTGACTCTACAATACTTGGCAACTCTAAGAATCAAATCCTTCCTTATTTATTACAGTTAGTAACATCTTCAGAATCATTTGATTATGTTTCAAAAGTGGCATATCAGATGAGAATAAATAAAATGCCTGAATTCCCATTACCAAAAAAAGAGAAAAAAAGTTGTAGGACCAGCTGTCTCCAGACAAAGTCAGATACAAAGTAATAACTTTTTCTTTGCAGCACCTGTATTCAATTTCTAAGGTACATCTGTCATTTTACTTTAACAAACCCTTAACAAGATCAGTTCACAGCCATCTGTGTCTCTTTACTTTGCAAGCAATTCAGGTTGTATCACTTTAAAAAATACTATTCAAAGCAAACCAACACGAAGCAAAACAAAACAATTGCACAAGATTAGAGATGACATTTCAAAGTTTATTACAGCTTATAATAGATATCTCCATGCACTTACAAATGTAAGACCAGTGTGATCAAGTATAGATGAGTTATGAAGCAACACAGGGCTTGCAGAGGACATGCCAGTCCTTCTTCAGCAGCAACTCTATTGTGTCACCTCAAAATTAAATCTACTGGAAGGAGTTAAAAGTTTTTGACACATCATGGTTCTCACATCCTCTTTATTTAGTTACTCCCTACTATGAAAGAGATTGAGAGGCTTAAGTATAATCAACCCTTCCACTTCCTGAGAATCCATGTAATGGAAAGCAAGCTGATACAGGAGTCAGTCTTTCTACAGCTATGTAGCAGAAGTCTTCAAACAATGAGACAGCCACAGGTAACTGGGCTATAGATTGTTCTAAGCAGAACAGATAAAGAAAAAGCAGAAAATGTACATGCTGCTAAGTTGCTTAGACATGATTTTCTAAATTCCCACTTGAGTAGAGTCTCAATGTGTATCAAAGCATAATTATTTAACTAAAAATAAATGAATAAGGATAAGCCTCTGAATCTCACTGGATATTTTAACCCACCTTGTATAAATAAAAGCCTACTTTGATCCAAGTCCTTCACACATGGTATCAAATCACATCTGCCAGAATAGCAGGAGTTTGGAAATACAACAATGTGTGGCATTAGAATCAGAATTTCTGATGCAGAAATTAGGACCAAGGGAGAGACAGACCATTAATTTAGTATTAAACAGAATCAATTTAGTGGAATGAAAACAAAGCTAAATGAAAACCAGAAAACTATCAGATCAGAGCCAAGCAGTGTGGATTTATTTTAGTCCCTCTGTAGTCAAATAGAGCATTTATTTTTCCTCATTTGTAGAACAAAAACTTTGCTATTAGTAATGAATATGAGTCATAGTCTAATTACAAAAATGATACTTTTGTCTAAAACAGATGTATAATTTGTAAACCAGGCAGCTTTCTGTTCCAGTTTATTATGAAGAGTCTAAAGTCACCTTCAGATAAGCAGCTAAGTATAACTGAATCATACCTATACAATGTAGGGAGCTGCTGTTAGCACCCAAGCTTTTGCACCAGGGTAAATGCTGAGTGCCAGAAACCTCAGGACAGGCATAACAAGTCCAAATCACTCCTACAGTCAGTCTGTAAGATCACAACAGACTCAAAGGAACAAAACCGACAGGGACATGGGAGTATGGAAAACACTTAGTAACTATCAATCAAAGCCAATAAATATGGCAAAGGTAAGAGACTGTCAAGAACCCAAGGCAGGTTAACTTTGTGCCAGGTTGACTGCAGTGAAATAGGCAGCAATTTGAAATGATAAGTAATGGATGGATTATAAAAGCATTTCAGTAACTCTGCACTGGAATGTAAGGAAACCATAGACTCTTCCAAGTAGCAGTAAGGATTAGACAAAGGACAGGTCTGTCTGTTTTACTGAGGGTAATACACTGTGCTCAAGAACTTTGCAAATTAAAAAGGGAAAATAATATCTGAGGTTAGAATTCATGCTGCCAGACTTGGAATCTTGACAGTTCCTCATAGCAGCAAGTATTTGTGAAGTAAAAGGCATAGACCTCTGAATCATAAAAAAGCAATGTTCCTTATACTTGAATTTACTTTTATGCATATCAACATCTGACTTTTTTTCTTCTTTCATGAATTGTCTCTCTACACTTCAACTTTTAAAGTCAAAAATACCTCCCTGCCAGTTTGTTTACTCTCTGGCTAGCAAAAAACAGTTATTTACATTTTGTTGACAGCATACCACTGACAATGCTACTGTAGAGGCCTATTCTATCACAGAAAACACATGAAAAAACCACATGTGCCCTAAAAAGTATGCACAGTTATCAACATTTAGTACAAACACAAATTTCTGTTCTTCTCTCTATAAAACTTATTGGTATCAGTGCTCTTTATTTCCTATACCTACTAAGAAAGTCACAGTTCATTTCTTGTATGTTCCCAAAGGAGTTTCAAGTCTTTGCTTAAGTACTTTGACAGAGAATGCTACAGAAAATTCAACCACGAATGAAGCTGGCAGGATTCAACACTGCATTTGGTGGGAAAAAAATTATCTGTCCTTCCACTCCTCAGCTTGAGCTCTTTAAATATTTCAGGTTATCACTCAACTTTTTAAATAGTAACACTTCTGTGATGAATAGCAGTTTCTTTCCTTTTGGGTCCTTAGTGTTTTGATTTGATCATTTCCCAGATAACATAAAATCTTGAGTTGTTCACATAGTAAACAACTATGTGTGTTTCACATATATTGTGCATGATGGTTTTCCTATTTCTTGTGAAAATATTACTAAAGCTCACTTGTAGGACCCATGACTTATGTATTGAAAGGATAACACTTGCAAAAATTGTAATTATTATTTTTAAAGTCCATATATATAAGACTGATTTTATTTTTCCCCCCTTCTGTTTTCAAGTACTCTGAGGTCTTAGTTATACTTACAAACTACTTGCCCTTATACTTCAGTTCAGGGTCACTTTCAGCTTCTGAAACTCTTTAATTGTTATCTCTTCACTGACATATATAATAAAGATTTCCCACAGTTGCCTAAACTAAAGCATCTAAGGCCCTTCAATATGCCCTTTTATCTGAGATATGGGCATGATGTGGTTAAAGCGATGCAAGATCTAGGAGAGATTCACATAGTTCTGGGCTTGCTAGAGGACAGGCAGAATACCACAGGTGTCTCAAAGACAACTACACTAGTGCAAAAAAAAACAGACGTGAAGGATAAGATTCAACTGTCTGGTGAAGATACCCGCATTTATTTACATGTCCTGGCTCTCACCATCATCAGCAGGGATGAAAATTTTAATTAATTTGCCTGAACATAAGTATCGAGCATGATTTGAAATTCAGGAGGGTACCCTGCGTGCCGTTCAACTGCTACTCTAGAAGTGACGTAAGCACTGTCTCATATCTGGCAGCTCTGGAAAAATGTTCCAGGAAGCCCACAGTGGCTCAGGTAGCACTAAGCACCTATGTGCAGGAACCAGAAGGTGTCCTCAGCAACTCAGTCAGGGCCTTGAGAGCTAATGCCTGATGATATTTCAATTACCAAAGCACTGCCTACTGCATTCCAAGATGTCAAGTATGGACATCAAATTGAGATGAATAAGTAGGTTGTTGGACTCCATTGCCTATATGTGCTAGACATCATTTGACAGTAGGAATTTAGACATTTGACTAGCTTGCAAGCATCTAAATTTAAACATCCCAGTTTAAAACTGAGTCCCATCCAAGAAATACTGTTCCTAAACATAAGTTTCTTGTATGTGCAGTACTACTGATGTTGAATGACATTAAGCACCTATGTTTAAGCAACTCTATCCATCTCCAATAATGTAATATAACTTCAGAGTCAATTCAGGTGGCTACATAAAGATGTCTAGTGTTATTTGGATTGATGTCTAGTGTTATTTGGATTCTAAGAGGCTCAAGACATACGACATTATGCCATGGGCTGTATCAAGGCCTACGCTTTTCTGAAGTAGCAGGTGGAGGTCAAAAAAAGTATCCCGTGGCATTTCCAATGGCACTAGATGATTATATATAAGTACTTTAATTAAGCCATCTACACTTTATTTTTCAGCGTGATCATGGACGTTTCAGTTTCAAACCTCTCAAAAATCATGCATGGCCAGATGCTGAGAAGCAAAATGTTCCAAAACATGGACAAAAAGCCCACTGAAAAGACCAGCAAATTTATATTTTCTCTATCCTGTACTTCCAAACAAACTGTTAAGAAGATAAGCTAAATTTATTAAATTACAAGAAACAGAGCCTCAAATTTTCCATTATGAATTAATTGATCCACAATCATTGGTTATCCATTCTGCATGACGTGTTACAACCTCAATGTAAACATCTATTGAGACTAAATCTACAGCTGGATGAGCTCTGTCCAACTAACACCCTCCTCATTTCCTACATTGTATCATTTCACACGGGCAGATTTTGTTCAGACACTCTAAAATTGCTTCTTTCAGAAAACACAAGTTAATTAATTTTCTTGCATGCTCTAGCTGAGCTGCAGCGATACGCCTAGTAGACAAGGAACCCATTCAAAGCTCTGTGAAACAATTTATAAGTACTACTCTTGAATTGCCTTAACAGATACAAAGCAAGGAAGAACTAATAAGAGTGAAAAATTTTGATAGTAATAAATGACATTCAGTTAAAAAAAAACTCCAAACAAACAATAAACCAACCACCAGCTAAACTGAACTACAGTTAATTTTTTGATACACTCATTTCATATCACCATAACCTTTTACCTTTTCCCTTGGTCATGCATTTTGCTGGCTCCCAACATTATAACCTTCTAAGAAATTAAAGGGTCTGTGTAATGGGCACTTCTTGATTTCTTATCCTATTTCACCCCATTTTGAAGAGAAATCACCCAACCAAGGGTGTCAAATGTGGCAGAAGCACTAGCTCCCTCCATTCCCAGAGGCTTCAAGAACTTTCTCAATTTCATGCTTCCTTGCACAACTTTATTTACACTAAAACCATTCTGCTATGTGCTTCACAGCAAATACTTGCTCTTGATCTTCCAGCAAATCTTGGCTATATTATCTGAATACTCTGCAAAGCCTTGACTCTTTACAATATAGACTGTGCCTGACATATCAGGTGAAACACAAGTGAACTGCATAATGGAAGTTAATGTCCCATCAAAATGGGGTCAACAGGATACATTCAAACGTGATATCATCTACTCACAGTGTGCAAGCTTTTCTTCAAAATAGTTTTTAGACTTGAAGTGGATGCTGTAGCAGATATGTCACATACATGCTGCTAATTAACTTTTTGAAATTCAAGTTAGTGTCTCAAAGAGGCATTTTCAACAACTGTCAGATTACTAATGAGTAAATTTTAAAATATTTTTTTTAAAGATTTTAAAATCTAAAACTAAAATCTTTGGTTTCTCAGCAGAATCTCCATGAATATACATAGCTACAAAATCCAAACCCAAATACTACTGAGGTTGCATTTGACATGCTTAATTACAGGGACTTTTTAAAAATTACTTTTATAGGGCTTGACTGCCTTTGTAAATTATCAGCTCAAACTCAATCATCCAGCGTAGTGTCTCCATAAAAAGTCTACATACATATATGTGAAGAAATAGATTTTCTTCTTGAAAGATCACTTCTTTACCACTCCAAGTTTTAAAAAATTCAGTAAACACTGATGAATACCTATCTTTTATGCAAAATACAGAGCCTCTCTTCAAAGCTCTGATTTAAATATGTTAACTACTTAGGCACTTTTCTAATGCAAATTGGCACAAACTGAAAGACACACTGAAAAGCATTTTTGCTGCATGCCATTCAAAGTTAAATGTACCTGCTTTGTACTTCTATAGAAGTACATCTATTTCTTACTTCCCTGGAACTTTTCTCACAAGAATTTAAATTACAAGATGAAAGAGAATACTTGTATTTCACAGTGTGATGGCAGGGACCTGGTTCAATTTCTGACTTTGCTTGTTCTGACCCAGTAACAGCTGTTTCATTCAAATTAAACAGAAAAAAATCTTAGCTATATAGAAAACAACAGTAGAAAATGACAATTGTATTACAAAACAGTGTTGAGAAATTTTCATTGCTATCCATACAACTACATTTTCTGAAGCAGTTTGTCTGAATTGAAAATGCTGATGAAACTCATACTTGGTGTTCTAAGTACTGAAAGATCACCGGATGATTACACACTTCCACCTATGTAAAGCTATACTTGGAGTTCTGGATCTCTTACAGCAACTTTATTTCTTGCCTTCACTGTCACAGAACATTTTAATAAGCAAGTGGCAAAAACTATAAAATAATAATTGTGGAGAAAAATAGTATTTTACAATTAAAGTTCTCTCATAATAAAATACCTTCCAGTTTTTTGTTGAGATGTGGGAATTTTATTCTAAATCCCGTTTCTGTAATTGTCAAAGACATCTTACAAAGCCTTTTGAAAATTCTTCAGAAATTTTATAGATTTTTTCTCAAATGACATAAGAAACAGTTGCACAAAGCACCAACATTAAAGCACTATGATCACACCAGAGAATGGCTGAGGTTTGAAGGGACTTCTGGAGGTCAGCTGGTCTGAACCCCCTGCTCAAGCAGGGCCACCTAAAGCCGGTTGCCTAAGTACTCACTTACTTTAGCAGTGCCAGTACTTAGTTACTCTCACAGTAAAAAATTGTTTCCTGATGTTCAGAGGGAACATGTTTCAGTTTGTGCTCACTGTGTCTGGTCCTGTCTTTGAGAGGATCCTGAGTTCAACCTCTTTGCACACTCCTTCCAGGTATTTGTACATATTGATAAGATCCTTCTCCTGTCCCCAGCCTTCTCTGCTCCGGGCCAAACAGTCTCAGTTCTCTCAGCTTCTCCCTTTATGTCCAGTGCTCCAGCCTTTTAATCACCTTAGTCATTTTTCACTGGACTTGGTCCAGTATGATCACATCTTATACCTCCAAGTGCTTTTCTGCCAAGCTGCTTTCTATCTGTTTGTCCCCCAGCCTGTACTCGTCCCTGGTGTTGTTTCTCCCCAGACATGGGACTTTATACTTCCATTTGTTGAACTGCATGAGATTCCTGTTTTCTTTATCCTTCTGAAAACAAATTACATTGGGGTAACCCTCTGGAGAAATATAACCAAAAGGTCAAAGCTATCAGAAAGCTTAAACTTCTTGGTATGGTACTATGGCCCTTTGAAAGAGCTTAAGGGATTTTACTTTGTAAACTTTCTATGTTTGTGAAATCTCTTTCTTCAATATCAAATCCATGCCGCCTTCTTACTCTTATCCAAAGGTGAGACTGTTTAAATATGAACCTAAATAACAAAAAACTTGAGTTAAATAATAAAAAAGAACCAAAATCCCATATCTGAAATAGCATAAATCTTTGACTTTTCATTTTGTCTTAAACCAATTTTTTGTAACAAAAAACTTTTGTCTACAAACCCATGTGATATTTTTAAAATCACTCCATATCTCAAAATTTTCTAATTTCTTTTTTGCTTTCTATATGAAGCCATGTAATCATCATGTTATTATGTCATATAGTGTTATATGACAAAACCCAAAAAGTCATCATGTAACAGACTTGCATCCAACTATATGAAGAAAAAGAAGCCACACTACACATCTTCAGTATTTATGTAAGATAAGAGATGGGCAAAATTGTCACATTCTTTCAAATCTTCCATGAAACAATCTAACTCTGTGCTCTGACTTCACTGCCTTGAGCTACAGACCTCTCTGTATCTCTGAAATAATTTTTCCAACATCTACCGTTAGCTGCCCCTTGAGCATCTGCTAATTTGACATTTATTATTGCAATTTCTTCTTATTTTTTCTCTCTATCTGTACTGACACTAAAAATACAAAAAGACAAATTCTTCTTCAGGGGAGTAAAAGCTGGACACAAGTCTGTTATCTTGTTTATCTGGAAACCAGGTATTAGATTACAACTACAATTTGAGTTTCTTCATTTAGCAAAGTGATTGTGATATGTATTCTGTTTGATGTGGCTTTACCGTGCCATCCTGGACCTTGGTTTGGTTTATTTCTAACAGCAGTGGTCTCATGACCAAGTTGTTATAAATTGAATTTGTTCTATCTTTAGATCTGTGCAATTCTGTGGTGGCACAGAAATGATGGCATTTTGACTGATACACACATGCACACACACATATATGTGTAACTAAAGGACAGTAACACCAAGCAGTAGTCCTGTATTGAATGAACATTATCCATGGCTTTAAAACATAAAAGGCACAGAATTAAGTAACTCTGGCTCTAGAATTAAAACAATGCAAGCTTGTCATGGTAGCATAGACTGTGGAGGTGCTGACACAGAGGTCCCAGGGCTACAAATATATCACCAATATTCTATTTCTGGTCACTATATGGGTGCAACCTCCAGAGCTAGGTAAAGAGCTGAGTTTACTTCAAGGGCAACAATGAACAAAGGTCAAGAATACCTATGTAGACTCTTACATACAGCTTAGGCTTGCGAGCTAATGAAGGAAGAACAAGCAAGCAAATCCAACTGAAGATTTAGCAAAATTTGCAAGCAAATTCCTCCAAGAAAACTCAGGAGCATGGATGGAGAATTTCCCAGCACCAGCCTTCTGCTAGTACAAAGATGGGATGTTGACATCATTTTTGAGGAAGATGAGTGCTGATGGCCATTAGAACCAAAGGAGCAGAGGAAGGGTAAGCATAACCTCAGGGAAAAGAAGCACATTTACACATGCACCCATACTGGGAATGTGAGTATAACATTTTAAATTCTATTAGTATTGGGATATTTTTGTAGGATTGTGTTCTTTTGTGTAATTAGACATGGAGTAGCAATAATTATATGGTTAAACTGGTAACATTTGCACCATACCCAAAATATATTGTTGGTTTGGTATAAAAGGTGTGATTTTGACCATAACAAAATTTTGCATGCAACACTGCATGTATTTAAAGGTAATAATAGCCCTCAGCCACCTTCCTCTGAAAGGCTCTAAGTTCATTTTCAAAGAATAATGCTGGCCGTATATGTTTTGAAGTAGATAGGGTGTCCTTCCACAAGTTTGGTTTTCTTTTTAACTTTTTCACATATTTTCTTGCTCTAAACACTTTTCTACTGTCATTTTCTGCTCCAGGTGTTCATCTGCCTTCTATTTCAACATTTGGAAATATTTTATGTTCAATGGCAACACTAATTTATTTTTTTTTCTTTCCCAGAGAAGAATTTCCTTCACAATGTCCTATTGCCCAAATATCTGGAAAATTGACTTTGGGATTCAATACCTGACATATTGGAAACACTGATCCATCAAATCAGCAAACTTGTTCAGCATGCTAAAAGTGGCAAAATGTAAGCACTGGATTCAGCTTTCTTTTGTGAAAAATATAGGGTTCACCTAAAGAAAAACTTGCAGTGAATTTCAGGCAAAGTAGATGAGTGACTCAGAAAGAAAAAACCAAAACAAATAAAGTTGTTTTTTTTTTTAAAATTGAGATTATTTTGAGCTTTGACATTTCTCTGAAATGCCATTTTAAACATTTTAAAATACTCAAATTACCCACAAAATATTTAATTTGAAATTTTCATTTTAAAGCTATTCTCAGATTCATTAAAAATTTACTGAAAAACTACTCTTTGTTCAATTGATACATCCTCCCTTCACCTATTCTGTCTAATCAGCTTTCAAAGAAAAGAAAAACTATAAATGTGATTAGGATAGGACAGGACAGGATAGGACCAGAACTATACCTTTCATCTTCAAGGAATGCATGCAAGCAATACTTTAATCACCTTTCTGTATCCCACTGATTCCTGTGAGATAAAAGTGCATGCTTAAGCAACATAGATGCATTCTGTCCTAGATCTTTTTGTCCCTGTGTAAATCAAAACAACTTTAAGCATCCTCATTTCCTCAACTCTGAAAGCTATCTGGATGCCTGTATAATATATTCTACATCTATGGATAAAAAAAAAATAGAAGAAAGATCATAATATCATTAACATCATTATGACCATATTAAAAATAATCCCATCATGGCAAAATATGAAATTTCTTTTAGTTTCCATTCCACTCTTCATGGAATGGAAGAACATCTTCTTTCAGTGATGAAATTAAAAAAACAGGCCATCAAAATACTGAAGAAGTAGTCAAGAAAAAATATTTTAGTAAATGCTTACCACAGATTCTGAAGGTCTACTAATCTTCTGTAAGAAACATATTTATTGCACTTATTTTTCACAATTTCATAGCATGTGGGTTAATTTGGCAATATTTTAATCTGCACATGTGCAGGTAATGCACAGGCAAGTTTATAAAAAGAACAGATAATATATTAGTTCTTGCTATTTCTAGTGAGAATGTAATCATATACACCGGCATTGGGTGCCATCTTCCCAGACCTTTGTTTCAACAGACAAAGCAGAGACCATTCACCTAGAAAAATGTCTGTAGTGATATTTCATGGATAGTTAGAGGAGCGTGGGCAAGTCAGATACTAGTTACATGCTGAAAGTAGTGTTTTGCACATATTCTTTTATATGTTTGTGCATTTGTGTGACACAGAAATATTTGCATTGTCTTGTGTTGCACTGTTTCTCAGCATGATATGTCTTGGTTTTAAAACATACATAGTTTTCTTCAGAAAAGAAGAAAAAAATAAGAAAAAGAAAAAGAAGGAAAAGGGAAAGGAAAAGGACTTTATTCATTCTTGCAACTATTTTCAATAAGCATAATTGTACAATTAATTTAGCAATGTTGCTCTGAAATCAGGATTTCTAAACAAAAGTTGTCAGTGTTTCAGTTTCAGCTGAACAAAGTTCTAGTGACTTCATTAGAACTTACCAAGGAACAAGCATAAGGAGGAATGTTGACCTGTGGAGGACTTAGCTGCCCAAACTCAGTATTATTTCAGGAATTATGGTATTCTTCCTGGCCTCCAGCTACCTCCCCAGAAAAATGCAAGTCTTCTGGACACCTTGTACTCCTTTCTGTAGCTGTCAGCCCAGGCAGTCTGCTCTTTGTGAGGCAAGACTGGCTTGGCTCAGCCTGATGGAGAAAAGTCCAATAACTACAACATGCAATACAATGAAAGCCAAACCAGAAAGAGCCGAGCAATTGCTTAGCAATTGTTTAGCAGAACAAGGACTTGAGAAGAAGAAAATTGGCATAGGAAGGTATAAAACACAAAGGCAAAAAGCAGAAATGGAAACTCAGCAATGTTGAGCATCCACCTGTCCCTCACCTGACTGTTGAGTGATCACTCAGCTGAAGTACCTAGTTGTCTGGGAAGGGGGAAGCCTCCTGTTATATTGACTGAAGGTCTGGGAAGCTGATGGATTTCAATTTAATTGCTGAAAACCAGTTGCTAATAGCACTGAGATAACCAAGAATGTATCTTGGACCATACAGGTCTTCTCATACAGATTTTGACACAAGCAGCTAGTCTAATGTTTGTAGATGTGTTTAAATAAGTATGTTCAGGAAAATTAATCAGTCGATCTGGAGAGCTATTCTGTTTATCCTACTGTATAGCTGAAGAAATGACAACATCCACTGATGATTTTGTCTAGATTGCAGGCACTCAGTTCAATTTCTTTCACAGGCAACTAGTGTCATTTAAAATGCATTACTGTAATCTTCCTGGCCTCAAACTGTCACACCAGAAGAATGTGGGTCTCCAAAATGTCCTGTGTCTTATCTTTCCATCGCAATTAATGGACCAATTCCTGTCAATTGCAACAAGACTGGATCAGAGTTCTCATGAAATAGACCAACATAAAACAAATTAGACTTAACAATGATTCTAACAAGTCTTGTGTCATATTTGTGTCATACTCTGATAGATACATTTTGGGCATTCTGTTTTTTTTCCAATTAAACTGGACACTGATACTTACATAACAGATTTGTGCGTCCTTTGACTTTAATGGAAGTTCAGAGAGTTAAAGGACTACTGGTCGTGTTGTTGAATAAGAACTTTTTTTACAACTAATGTAGTTTCCTTAAATTACATGATAAAAGGTGTTTCTGGGGAGATGTGGAGGAGACTGGACCAAAAACAAAAAAAAACAAAACAAAAAGCTCCGCCATAATGCAGCCTTTGAGTTGGGGTAGCTCTCCTGGCCCAGTTGAATAGCCAAATAACACTGCAAATTCCTTGATACACTGTCTTTTGTATTTTTTTCCAGAAAAAATGTTACACCACTTCTTGGCAAATTTGTCTCTAAAAAAAGTCTAGCCCATATGTTGATACATGGAAAAGAAAACTTTTGAGAGTAGGAAAGAGTTTAGTCCTTTCCATCTTTGAGGCTGCAATCACAACAGCAACTAGAAAAGAAGATTCCTACACACTCCAAAGAGAACTAAGACTTGTAAGGCTTGACTATGAAAGTGGAAAATTTTATTTTGCATGAATTGTTCTCCTGAGTTTCCCCTACTTCCCATAGTCTTGTACACATTTCTACAGTATTTCTGCAGTAGAAACTACCTACATAAAATTAATCTCGATGACATCATGTGGTGCTAGTTAGTCAGAACACTTAAGGAGGATAAAGCACTTTAGCCTTAAGGACTCTTAAAATGAGAATCATTTATTCTCTGTTGTCTTCTGTGAAATGGATTCTTGCTGTTACTAATGTAAAAACCTGCTGCTAAATGTTTTGACTGTAAGTATTAGCCAGCTGGTGGTTCAGTTCTCACTATTGAGTTGCTCAGAACTGAAATAATTAATTTAGCTAAGAAAAGTATATTGTGCTGTACCTTTTGGATTTGTGACTGTAATCTGTAATCACCAGGGAGTTTATTTGTATTTGCAATAATACTGGAGTTGGTAATTTATAACAGAAGAATAGGAGTTCACTGAGTAGAGCTTATGAAGCTTGAAGTTTTTCAATAAATTGTAGAACTTTGTATAATATGGATGCTGTTAGCAGCTTACAATTGGTTAAAATATTAATCTGTGTTATCCTACTAAACTGAAAGCAAAATCAATGGATCTGAAAGGTCCTTTTCTAAGCTAATATTGTGTCTTCATATCTGCACAGCAAGAAATAATCCAAAGCTCACAGTGCAAAGAGACCTGTTGACTGTAAAAAGATTGGACTGAAGTTCTCAACAAAAAGACTATTTAACCCAAAGAAATCCATTAATGCCAATTTAAATGATTTTTCACTGCATATTTGCTATTTCTGTTTACTTCTTCTGCTAACTCCTTATGTTACAACAGGCTTCTAAGAAATGTAATGTGTCAAGACTAACTGACACTTGAAAATTTTAGTCAGGCAAATACTACCATTCAAGTATTTTCATTAATTATTTCATCTAAACATTGATTTAGATTTTTAAAAGGAGTAAAGAAAAAGTAAAGGAAAAAAAGCACATACAGACAGGTGAGAACCATATGATACTGCAGTTCTTTGAAAGATTGCTAGTACAAAGATGAATATTTTTGATGCAATATTCATCATGCCAGGCACTGTTTGTCTAGTTTTGTTTTTTGTTTGTTTCCTTGTTTTCTAAAACTTCCCTCATGGTCCAATGAGAAATTTATTTATCTTTCTTGCATAAGGATTCTCTAGAGAATGGACCTCTCAGATATCTAATAGAGCCAGATGCTGATCCTCCTACCCTTGAAGAATACAGGAGAAATGGAGGCTACTCTTGCAAAGGCTCTCAAAGCATTCTATTGAAGGCTTTGTTTCCTAAATAAAATGTGTTGCTACTTGCAGGAATTGGTGGTTGACCTGGTGATTTTTTGGTTTTACATTAAAAAGATTTGTGTTTGTCAGATTTGATATTTGATAGATTCCAGTACTGCTGCTAGATGAAGAGTTAAAGAGAGTAGACCATCATATGTCATTGAAAAATAGAGAAAGTGAGAAAACTCTAATGACATCAAGACTAATCCCACTGAAAGGCAGCAGTTTTTTGCTATTGTTATTTTACAACAGTGAAGAATTTTATTGTTGTGCATTGCTAGTTTCTGTTTTAATGACACTGTTCTAATTTTTTTTTTAATTCAATGCTAGTTTGTTAATGTACAATTATTCACAGATGTTTAATTACTATTTAGAGATGCAAAGCATCAAATTTTAGCAACTCAATTCTTTTTAATACCAAAAAATGTTTTTTGAATTGTTAAAGACAGAAAAAAGTTATTGGCAATACTTCACAGTCTCGTTCAGTCCAGGTGCGTCATGAGTTTAATAAATTTACTAAATAGTACCCCGAACTAAAAATGACAAATAGAAAATCCCAAGTATGACTGCGAACGGCACACTGAATTGTAGCTAAGAATAGAATTGTAGAATCATTTAGGTTGGAAAAGACCCTAAAGAGGTCAACCATTAACTCAGCACTGTCAAGTCTGCCCTAAACCACGTCCTTGAGTGCCACATCTGCACATCCTTTGATTACCTCCAGGGATGATGACTCCAGCATTTTGCTGGGCAGGCTGTTTCAGAGCTTGACAACCTCTGCCATGAAAAAGTGTTTTCTAATATCCAATCTAAACCTACCTTGGCACAGCCTGAGACCATTTCTTCTTGTCCTGTCACTTGTTACCTGGGAGAAGAGACAAACACCCACCTCATTACAACCTCTTTTCAGCCTTCTCTTCTCCAGGCTGGACAACCCCAGCTACCTCAGACATTCCTCATAAGACTTGTACTTCAGACCTTCTGCCAGCTTTGTTGCTATTCTTTGCATGCAGGAAAAGAGTACTGAAAATGGTGCCTTACTTTAATTCTAGCATACCAGAAACTATTACTGAGACCTCTTTTTACTATGCAGCAAAAGGAAATTAGAGAGTAGAGCAAAACCATTTTGTTCCTGTTGGGCAGGTCCATTTTTGGATTCAAGTCAGAACACTTCTTTAAATAAAAACACAAGAAACAATCCACAAAAGGAACCAACAAACAAAAAAAGTTTGTCTAGTTTGATGTACTGACTCCAACAGCAAGTATACAATATCAGATTTCTAGAACAAGGAAAGTATGTACTAATAATTAATTGGAGGGAAACTGGGATTAAAACAAGCAGCAGCTTTACACCATACTGGTAAGGAAATTTCCTTGATAAATACCTTATATGACAAAGACACTGGATGTTCTAGCTTTTTTAGAATTTTCTCAAACAGAATACAAAATGAAACAAAAGAGTTACAGAATTATATCCTACATGTCACAATTCACTTTTCATAAGTAAAGATGTCTTGAATAGCATTGCTTTTAGACTAGGTAAAAAAATTTATATTAAAAGAGAAATATAGAGAAGATGAATTATAGTTTGTTAAGTGTTTATTCATTTTACCCAATAACAGCATTTTGATACTGAGTAAACTTAGAGATACCCTTGCATTCGTTTTTCAAATTTTACATTAAAATAAAATATTCTGGTTTACACTTCATTCAGTATTAAGAAGCATATATAATATCATCCCTGTATGAGAAAATGAAATTTTCCTGTGATGATGTTGAAGGACTTCCACTTATATGCAGATTCTGACTTTTACATCAGTGAAAATGCATTATTTCAAATAAGGGCAGGAAAATAAACATTGCTTAAAAAAAAAAAATCTCTCCAAAAATCTCAGGAAAAAAAAACATCAGCTCTAATCAAGCATAAATTAGCTCCTCTTCCTACTAATGACAACCCCACCTTCTCAAGAGGAATTCTTTTATTGTTATTTTTTTACTGACAGGCTAAAAAAATCTCAAAACATCCAAATTATCTTGTTCTCATTACTTTCACTCTGCTTTATGACTATTGTGTATTGCTCTAAGCCATTAATTCTCCTGACCTCCAAGGCTTGGGATTCTGAGATCATACTTTACTCTCTTTGTTTAAAAGCGATATCTAATTTCCCAGTCTCCATCTTCCACAACATAGCAGGAAGAAAAATGTCCCCGGATGTTCCAGAGCTGACTGTAGCCTAAACTCCAGCTTTGATTCACTACAACATCCTCATCATGGGACTCATCATTGGTATTCATGTAATTATTCTGCAGACATCAGCTGAAACTTCCACATCTTTCACACTCACCAATTCAAAATATAAATGTCAATCTACATGTACTGTGCTGTGTCTGCCATGTGCTGGTAAAGCCACCTGAAACACCTGATTACTCCAGAGACACCTAACAAACTCCTTCTACTGTGTTTTGAGCTGTAGTGTCCTTTCTTTCATAATTTGATCGCAGAGACACTGCCTTTTCCATTTCTCCCATAGAAAATCATCATTCCCAAGTTTCCAGCTCATATCTCCTTGCCATAGCCTTATTCTGCACTTGAAAAAGCATATGGCTCACTTCAGTCATCCATGTAGAGGAGTGTGGTGCCATCTAATGTGTTTTAGATTATGCAAGATGTTCCCACAGAGCTAACAAGGCTGACATGGGACCTCTAGCTCAACCATGCCCTTTTGAAGAGGCATCTGAAGGCCAGGAGGAATAACTGCTGGCATTTCATAGGGCATGAGGTGTATTTCTCAGACAGGGTTGCTCACGAGCAGACATTCAGCATATGAATCAGTTGCTGAAATATAGGGATATGGTATTATTTTGAACACTGGGGAGATTGGTCCTTCTGACTGTCTCATATTTGCCCAACTTCTGCATGTGTCTTGGGAGCCTGAAACATCTCAAATGGCAAACATATCTAATTTGAGGTGAGTGAATTCCCCCCTTGTAATTCAGTGTGTGCAATCTGGAGGTGAAATACCATCCTGAGAATCTGAAAGAACAAAAGCTAACCACTGGCACATTTTTTTCTCAACAAAATAGTTCAAACGTATTTGATTAACTTTGACAACCATTTAGCATAACAGGAAAGAGCAGATAACAAGACAATGTAATTACAATGCATTGTTCCTAAATCCACACTTTCATGGGAAAAAAACCCCAAAACCAAACCAAGAATTTTGCTTTAAGACCAAAACACTTATATTTCAATGTATTCATACAAAGTTTTAGAAACAGAAGGATTTTGAGGCTCAAATGAGTTAAAATAACACAATCCTGTTTCCAATTTTATTATGACAAAAACCTGTTATGTTAATTTTGAAGATGAGAGCAAGTCAATAAACTCCTTTTACCCTATAATCACAGAGGAATAAATGGTGAATATAATCATAGGTAAACATATTATCGCTGCCCTGAAGCAAATTTTGCTTTCTTATAAATTTAATTCATTCTTCATCAGTATACCACTCTTCTCAAAGAAGAACAATCACATGTGATGCCATAATGAGCCATGTAAAGCAGCCTAAGACTGCCCATAGCAAGATGTTACTGGGATATGTTCACAATAAAGTCTGATCTATCTAACAGCAGATGTTTGGCACTTCAGGACGTGTATCTTAAAAGACCAAACTCCTCTTTACCTTGGCTGAATATGCTGGAAAGACATTTTGGCTGAAGGCAGAAACAATGGTTTATTTTAAATAACATTTTTATACATTGGAAAGAAAAAAATGAGGGCTAAGAGACCAGGATCAAGAAAGTTTTCATTGTGCTTTTCTGGGGTAAGAGAAAAAAGTACCATATTAAAAAATATGCTAAGCCCCCTGCTTGTGTGTGCTGCAAAGGAACACCTAACTGTGGTTAAGCAATAACTTCCAGTAAAACTATCTACAACAATATGTAATAGTCAGAAAGGGAAGGGAAAATGGGCTTCAAATTGGGATGTTAGATATAAAAAGCACCACAGCTATTTAAAAAGTGATAACAAAACAGTATCTTGGTTAACTCAAGTCGTAATCTTTGCTATAAACTCTGATTTACTACTTTGCCTCTTATGAAATACTCACTTATCACTTTGTCTGTTACAGTGTGGACTTCAAAACACTCTGTTCCAGAGCACAAAGCTTGTGCAGCATTTCTCTGCCATTTCCACAATGCAGACCACCCTTACA
The DNA here is from genome assembly GCA_013396755.1 of Sclerurus mexicanus. Taxonomy (NCBI): domain Eukaryota; kingdom Metazoa; phylum Chordata; class Aves; order Passeriformes; family Furnariidae; genus Sclerurus; species Sclerurus mexicanus. The sequence goes on along the minus strand of VWZF01000901.1, from coordinate 792,243 downwards.
ATGAACAAAGACTCTTCTAGACAGAATGAGCTGGAGAAACCACAACAATAATGTTTAAACTCTGCAACACTTGTCACCAGTACTGCTTGGGGACCTCACATTTGACTGAAACTGAAACATTAAAATACCATAGAATAGGCTTATTTTGTGGATTTTTCAGAACCAGTTGTACAGGGAAAAAAAAAAAGAAATCACAAATGACAGAAATTATTAATCCAGATAGCACTACTATGCAGAAGAGAAGGACATAGATTCATACATGCCTGCTGCAAAAATGACTCAGTGAGGAGGGATTTTTCTCTTTAGTGAAAATCAAAGTCAGTATGAATGCAGACATTTCTTCAACATCCAAACCCAAAATATGGGGCCAACCCAAATATACAACTGCATCTTTGTTCCTGAGAAAGATACAGATCAAATCTCTCCAGTATGGCACAACCAGCATTACTCTAGAGCAGCATTACAGCATTACATTCTTTCTACTCTCACACTCAGGGGCTAACGAACACCATTCTCTTCGCGCCCCAGGGTGCTGGGTTATACATCTGTTTTTTGTGGGTTAAACCCAATTTTTCTCTGTATCATTGTATTTATTGTAATCTTTTAAAGTAAATTGTAGCTGTGACTTGTAATCTCTTGAGTCAGGTTCATTTCTCCTGCTGGTTTACCTTTAAACCAGCACACTAAAACATACAATAACTTGCAGGCCAAGAATTGTTCCAAGTTTACTTTCTCAGTTTTATACTTTTCAATATAAGTGAAAGACAAATATGTTCATATTTGTGAAATGTTACTTCAAAATATAACTAAGTTTATGCTCATATATGCATGCAAATCACTTGGGCTGTATTTTGTGCAGTAAGGATAAAAGGATGAAAACATGTCTGCAACAAGACAGATGAAAAAAAAGTCAGTCACCCAATTAATATTAGGTCAACCTTTCCTCTTTTAACCATAGTTTGAATGAAATCTGGAAGAACAGAAAACCTGATACCTGATGATTTTACATCTCTAAAGCAGATGGCTGCATTATCACTTGTGATTGAAAAAGCTCATCTTGCAAGAGTCATCAGAGATTTCATGAATATCTGGAAAAAAAAAATTTGAAGGTTTGCTGGTATATGTATAAAATTAGCCTAATATTGATTTTTTTGTTGCATTAAAATCTGAAGTGAGCCGAGTTTAATTCGGAGGAGTCTGAAAATAGTGCTACAGCACGGGCTACTTTATTGTAGATCAAAATGATCTCATTACATGTTCCATGTATTTGGGTTCCTTCATTGTCCTCAGTCAGATATAAGGAGGATGTAAGTGTCTGAAGTCTTGATGCATTTATTACTGGAGTCCAGCTGTGATAAAGAGCCATTAAAATCTCATTGGCTGCATAATGTTATACTTAAAACACAGCAGAAGCATTTTGTACCAGCCAGATACATTATAATATTTCTCAGACTGGAGAGCATTGATAGTATTCAACATAACAGAGGCCAATGCGTTAACTGGAATGTAAAAGATTGAAAGAAAATAACCAGAAAAGTAATACTTAATCCATTCTGTCTCTTTTAAGTGAAAACTGCATCTGTGAGATACCCAGTACTGTGATCCTTTGACCATTTTTGTGAGTGTGAAAAGCAATTTCAGTGCCTGAAACCTTCTGATACATGTACAAATAGGAGGGGAGCAATGTCTCCATACATTGTGTCTGTAAATTAAAAAACCCCAAACAACCAACAACTAAACCCCCCAAAAACAACAACAACAAGAACAAACCCCCTCCCCCCCAAAAAAACCAAAACAACCAAAAAAATAAATCCAAAATATGGGTAAAACAAAAGCCAGCACAGAGATTTAGGTAGAGAACTCTGAACATGACAAGTCCTTAAAATATGAAAAAGCAATAGCTTCCATTATCATGGGATAGTGGCAACATCATTCTTTCTGGCTGTGATCACCCTGATTTATTGTGATATCACTGTACCTAACTTTAGATACCTGTGACATACATCTGAGAGACTTAATCTTCATTTCTTGTACAGTCAATAGAGAAAAGGAGCCACTTGTAAGATGTATTCTTCTAACCTATTCAAAAGTAGGAAATATGCTGCACCCTGAGAGTTCCTATTTCTCTACACCTGCTATCAAGGGATTTGAGACAATTTGCTCAGATGAAGTCATCCACACACTGGCTCACATCCCCATTCAAAAAAAAAAAAAAGAGGAAGAGAAAAAAAGAGAGAGAAAAAGAGAGAGAAAGAGACAGAGAAAGGGAGAGAGAAGGAGAGGCACCAATGATGCAGAGCACAAGCAACTAAGCTAAATGGAAAAGGCCTAGTGTCAGAAGGGTGACTAACTTTTAATATTTAAGTGCTATGTAAAGAAGAAAGAGAATCATCAGGAACTGAGAACAACAGCAACCAACACAAATATCTCAATTAACAGAAAGTGAAAGGCCAGTGTTTGAAATGCTTGTGGGAAAAGTACACACGGGTTCACATTGGAACATAATTCAAAACCAAACAAAGTGATGAATAGATCTAACTGCCAAAGGCAGAGTGGAAAACACTCTGAATAACTTAGCACCAAGTCTATGGAAAGCAAGAAAGGGGAGATATAAATGTGCACAGAATACTGAAGCTAGAATACAACTGGAAGGGAAACTTCCCCAGGTTTCAACACAAGACTAAATCTTCAGAACCCAAGCAGCTCTGCTACGTGTTTGGTTAAAAGTATCCCATTTCCTTTTTAATAAATACACCATTTGCTTCTTACAGCTATTCAAGATTTTAAAATTTTTAAAAAAACGTGGAGTTTCTGTTGTTATGGCTCTTCCAGGTATTGTCACAAGACAAACCACAGAATCTCAGAAATGCTGGTTGGAATGGACCTGTGGAGATCAGTTAATCCAACCTCCCACTCACCACATGGCCATCTGGAGTCTTGTGGTGTGGTCAACACACTAGAAAGAAGCAATGTCATCCAGAAGGACCTTGACACGCAGGTGGACCTGTGCGTATCTCATGCAGTTTAAGGCCAATTGGAGAATGGATTGAGATCAGCCCAGAGAATAAGGACTTGGGGGTGTTGGTTTATGAGAAGCTCAATGTGAGCCAGCAACATGTGCTAACATCCCAGAAAACCAACCATGTCCTGGGCTGCATCTAAAGAAGCGTGACCAACAGGTCAAAGGTGGTGATTCTGTCCCTCTACTCTGCTATTTGGAGACACCACCTGGAGTACTGCATCCAGCTCTAGGGCTCTCAACATAAGAAGGATGTGGACCTGTTGAAGCAAGACCAGAGGAGGGCTGCAAAGATGAAAGGCTCAGAGAGTTGGGGTATTCAGATGGGAGAACAGAAGGCTCCAGGGCAGCCTTTCAATATCTGAAAAGGGCATACAAGAGAGCAGGGACTTTTTACAAATGCATGAAGCAACAGGACAAGGACTAAGTTTCAAACTGAAAGACAGTAAGTTTAGATTAGATATAAGGAAGAAATTATTTCCCACGAGGATGGTGAGGTACTGAAAGAGGTTGCTCAGAGCAGTTGCAGATGTCCCAATCGTGGAATTGTTCAAGGCCAAGTTGTATGGGGCTTTGAGCAACCTGGCCTAGTGAAAAGTGTTCCTGCCCATTGCTGGAAGGTTGGAACTAGGTGGTCTTTAAGGTCCCTTCCAGTCCTAACTATTCTATGACTCTCTGAAGAGAGTTTTGTTCTATTATGTTTGGCAGTAGATATACTTTAAGGAATTATGAGCAGCTATTCTAACTCCCCTTTTCCTTCTCTTTTACCAACTAAAAAAACCAAAATGCTCCTCTTTGTATAACATACTATAGGTCCCTGACCATTTTGTAACCCTCGACTGTGCCCTCTTCTTTTTCACCACAATTCTTTTGAAGTGGAAGCCTAAAATGGATGAAGTATTCTAGGTGTGGTCTTAACAGCACTAAGTAAAGGGGGTTATGATTTCTCTCCCCTGGCTATTCTTCACTTCATATATCCCAGTACGTGTGTTTGTTGCGAAAAAGCAAAAAGCAAACTGTTCATACTGAGTCTGACATTGACATTTACCCCTAGGTCCCCAACAGGGGTATTTCTCAGGCATTTGCTTTCCATCCTGCAAGGGCTTGTCATTCCTGGGTGCTCCTGGAACTTCATGAGGTTCCTGTTAACTCAGATTCCTGTTAATCCAGGTTTGCTATGATAAGCCTCTTGACCAAAGTTCAAATTCCTAATGATAGCCCTTTCTCTTAAGTTTGCGCTGTGTAAAAAGTTTGTTCTGTGTCACTATCGAGGTCACCGATGAACATCATGGGCTACAGTAGTCGTCCCCTAGTGTGTTGGGGACCCTTTCTTCAGCAGCTGCCTGCTGGGCATCTAGCCACTGATCACTGCCCTTTGTGCCTGACAGTCCAGATAATTTTCTACCCACACAGCAGTCAGATTAGGCAGCCAGGGTCTCCTCAGCTATCAAATGAGAACACTGTGGGAGATGGTGTCAAAAACCTTACCAAAGTCAAGGTATATTACCTCCATGGCTTTTTTCTCATCTGCAGAGCCAGTCATTTTGTCAGAGAGGCAATCAGGTTGTTCAAGCATGATTTGCCCTTGAATGCCTGCCGTGAACACTCACAGTGCCTGAATGCAGCTGGCCTCACAGGCTTTTAATTTTAACACCTGCAAACTGACAATCTCAGACCTGCAAGGCGCTGTTGAACCCCAAACTGATGCTGAAATGACACAGTCAACACCTGCTGCACTTCAGGACATCCTAGATTTGGGGGTTTTTGTGCCCTTTTTTTTTTTTTTTTCCCAGAGCATTATTTCTAGGAATGGCAATAGACTCTGTAGGATCATACTTGTAAATTAACAAGCAGCAACAGAAATACTAAGTTCCTAAATATCTCTATATCTCATTTTTGCGAGCGTCATTTTGTTTCTAAAATCAATCCTTAAAACTAAATAAAACTAGCTTGAAACCACAGAGAAATAAAGACAGAAAGTGTTTTCAGAGTCATTCATAGTCTAAATATTAATTATGATACATGTGATTAAAAGCATTTCTTCCTGCAAACTTCCATGAATAAATGATAACATGTACTCATGTTTACAAGAGTATACAGCAATACACAACACATACATCTGACACAAGTTTCCAGGCCACATCAAGGTATATTCACAGTAATTACTGTTGGTAATTTTGTCAATACCATCATGTCTATCAAGATATTCCTCATGAAACATTTTCAAATACCAGGTTTCATTGTTTCCATTTAAAATAGCATGTTTTGAAGTCGTGGCAGGGCTACCATATAAGACATGCATTTCTGTCTTTCAGAGGCAAAGACAAACAGATCAGTTACTGAACAGTAAAGGTCGAAGCATAAATCAATCATTTCACTATTAAGCCATCTTCAAGCAATAGCTGTATAAGGAATAGAAGAACATTTAGCTTGCTATTCTCTGCACAGATATTTCAAGAGAAAAGGCTCAAGATGACATCCCAATTCCCATCAGTCCTCTGAGAACAAAGCTTTAAGATACTGTATAGCTCAGAGTGCTGTAACAGACTGGGGCCAGACCAGCCAGCAAACTAATTACATGTATTTTACGATGTCAGTTGAAGGAATGGACATTTACGTATATTTGTAGTATCTGCAAACAAATTTGCTATCATCTTAATCAGTTGAAGACATAGAATATGTGTATTTTTCCATGTTTCTGTTTGTTTATATGTATTCCTCCTAAATATTTCTGACCATGGGACTATGCTGGCTACATCTGTGCTTTTGCCTATGGATTCACTTGTGGTCCTGAGGAGATGCAATGGTTAGTTTTTCTTTTTCTATTGTTTCTTTCTATAAATATTTTTGTTTGCTAGTTTGTCTGTTTATTTTATACATGTATGCTGACATCCTGGGTATGCAATCACAACCATTTATACTACATTAAGGAAACAATGAATATAATTGTTTTCTCTCTCAGAGTGTCCTTATAATTCAAACCCCCTTATTCAGCAACAGCTGACATTTTTCAGTACCTGTGATATCAGAACACATTCCTAGAGGAAAAATAACATGGCATAGCTGGAAAGGAGGGAGAAAGAATAAAAGCCAGAATCTGCTCTTTACTAACTTAACAACATGTGTTGTTAAGCAATACTCTCCTTCTGCTTCTGAAAGTTATGAGCAACGGTGGATCTTGGAAATCATGCACATGCCAGAAGATACCAGCATAAAATCTCTTTCCAGCCTAAAAGGCAGCTCTGTCTTGCCTTTCTGAAGAACACACAGTCTTAAGAGGAGTAATAATTAACCACCGCTGATCCAAACTGTTGTTCACTGTTGTTAGATATGACATTGATATTCCAGATCTGTATAGAAATATGGTAAATATAAAACATTTGGCAACTGAAACAAAATTTCTAAAAGAGAAACTGCATTTGAAGTCCCTATCTACAGAACCTATGGCCAAGAAGCTCTGCTTAACAGCTGAGTGCTGCAAAATATGCTGAACTTTAATATTCACAATTTATAGTTAGCTCACTACAGAATGGTGTCCTCAGGCCTTGAACAGAATTTACTGGCTAAAATCAAAATCCATCCAGTCCTGGTGAAATAATATATTTATTTGTTCATTTTGGAGAAAGTTTGAGAAAATCAAGGATCAGTAGTCTTTCACTGTTAGAGATATACCAGGCACCTTAATAAGGAATGAGATGCAGAAAAAAAAGAGTGGTCAGTGCAGTAATGATACTCACGGAAACAATTTTGGCATCAGACAATCTTAAATGTTTTCATGAACACTGAATCTAAGAAGGCCACAAGTCTACTGCAATTTGGTAACAGATCTGAAGAAAAAGGCTCACTTTGTTTGATAAATAACTGGGGTTCAGTGATCCACTTCAGCTGTGGGAAGCTGTCATGAAGTTGCAGAGCAGAAATTTGATATGAGAGCATGGTTGTTTGGAAAGATCAATGATGAGAGGAGGCTATGGCAGAATTTGAGCAGTCTAATTAATGATGTTAGTAGGATATCCCAAAGAGCTTGTGTTAGATAAAGAATAGGAGCTTTTTTTGCAAACAAATCATCTAATAATCACACAGAAGAAGGACTTCCTTCAGCACATTAATTAAATTTGTAGATTATTTCAAAATGGGAGGTGCTACAACTTACACAGAGGTAAGACAAAAAGCCTGTAGTGATTGAAAATAAAAATTGGCAGTCACTAGTGAAGTAGGTTCTATCTAGAAAAAAGCAAGTGAATGCATTGCAGACTAACAAGAAAACATTCAACAGGATACCTGGGGAAAAATGACCTGAGGGTAGTAAATATAATGTGAATGTGCAACACAGTGTTGCAGCATGAAAAAAAATTAATTCATGGAGTAAAGCATATTGTACATGAGAAACCTCTTCTATGGCAACATTGTGTGTTCACTGAATATTGTGTATAGGTTTGGGCATTTCTACAGCAAAAATCTGAACTGAAAGGAATTTCGTAAAAAGTAATGAGAAGTGTCTACAAGAGAAAATCAAACTTATGAGAGAAAATTAAAAGAATCTTTGGTTACAGCTTGGATCAATGAAACTCAAGAAAAACTATGAATTTCTCTAAAAATGTTATGATATTAACATCAAGAAGGATGAGGTTATATATACAGTCCTTATTCCATTTGCAATTTTGTCACTACCAAATTATGTGACCTCAGGCAAGTCAGATTGCCTTTAGATGCCTCAGTTTTGTCATCATCTCTATAATTACATTAATATTATGGGATTTTTTTTTATTTCACAGAGAAGTTTCTAAACTTTAGTTAATTCACTTTGATTTAAATTATTTTTACAATTTAAGAGAAAATATAAATAGGATGAAAATACATGAGGTGAAAAATAAAATATACCTGATATACTTTTATATACGAAAGAACTGTCAAGATCTGGATAAGTTAAACTGCTTGAAAGTTAGCATCCTTGTGGTTCAAAGGTTTAGGGACATGTGATTTACATTCTCACTTAACACCTATGATTTCCATCTCTGTCATTCTAGGACAATGATCTTTTGCATATTCACCCCCCTGTGAATAATCTGTGTGAAGTCTTTCTATGTGACTAGAGAGAATTATATATTTGGCTAAAACATGACAGTGCGGTGCAACTCTGCAAAATCTGGCTACAAATTTTGTTTTCAGCAAAGTGTCTTGAGTCTAATTTCAGAAAGGTCTGAAGCAGATTCAGAGTTGAAAGCAAGCCCTGTTGTTCAGACAATGAATATGCAATTCATAATTGTCTTTTTTGATGGTGGCACAGGGCATAGCAATTGTCAGACCACATTAATTTAGCTACTGAATTCTAATTGATAAATCTGTTTTCAATCTTTCTTCGTATCTTATCTAAGAAAGAGGAGATGAGAGCATTAACAATAAATCCTGACAATCCATAAGCATGTTCTATGTTCAACAGTTAAAATATTACAGATACATTAACACCAGCATCAGAAATAGTTCTGTTTCATTACCCGTGTGATTAATCTCAGAAGCATGCTTTCACAAGGAATGTGGCCTTGCTTTACTCTCTGGACACTTTTAAACCAATCCCCAAATTCCTTCCCAAATGGCACTGAAGTCTTTGGAAAATAAAACCAAGCTACTTTCTTTCCCCTAGTCACAACAAACTGGGATCATTACTGTAAACTTTGAGCTACCCAGGTTTACTTGATACTTAAGCTGACAAACACAGAGAAATGAGACTAACTTGAAAGATAACTTCCCTCCAAGAAGGAACAGCCTAGTAATGTATAGCATAACAGATATAACAAGTATAACAAATAACACTATTGTCTTATTAGAAAATGTGGGCTGTTTCCATTGTAAAGCACAGTACATCTAGATAAAAGCTAGATCTATTTCCTGAAGACACTCCAGGTCAATGCCCCAGCACTATGTAAATGTGATACTCCATTAACTTACACATGTTTTGCAAACAGAAGCTGAGAAGAAACCTTTTAGCTGTTGCAGAACTTGCTGCACTTGTTCGTAGATGGTCTATTAGTGAATTTGATAGTGTGCTGTTTCACTGGGTAGTCTAATAAAGTCTTTTAAATAGACTAAGTGGTAAGGCATTGGTTGGAGCAGGGTCTGGTCATTTCCTGGGAGTTTGTATTAGTACTTTGAGGTTTCTATGTCACAGCTGAACATAAGCAGACAGCAAAGAAACTACTTATTGACTTCCTCCTTCTCAAAATTTCCACCTTCTAATTTTATTACTCCCTTGACAGTATTTTATTCTTATCTCCAAGAGTTACTTGCCATACTACATGGACAGACCACTGAATTTTTCCGTCTCTTTTTATCCGTTTCTTCCCTTTCTTTTATTTGAAGAAATCACAGCACATTTTTGCTGATTTAACAAGCTGAACCAATTCAGTTGGTTTAAAGTTGACTGATGCTATGCATGACCATCACAGTAAGGTGGCCTTGTGGTTGATTCTAAACTTTGGCATCTACGACTCTTGAACAATAGGAGTTTCACTATAGTCAGCCTAAAAATGTTTGTCATACTAATAAAGGAAATTTCAAGTGAGAAGGCTATGTCAGGTCTGAGCAGCAAAAGGAGATTTTAAAAGAGATAGAAGGAAAGAACCACTGTCTAGGAACATTGAGGTCCTATACATAAGTTTAAGGCAAGGAAAATGAAGGTCATTCATTCAAACAAGATGAATTTCAGGCAGTATAATATAAATCTTTGCAAGCAGAAATAATTTTAATTTTTCCTTTTTTATTGGAAATTTATTATTTTAAATTATTTTTAATATTTTGATCTAAAAATGTGCTTGTTAGAAAGATGCCTTTTTTGCTATTTATCTATGCAGCCTTTATCCATCAGAAAATTATCTTGATACCTGTATGTTTAGCAATGATACACTTAAAATGACAGATCAGCATTCATCTCCTTATGTAAAAATGAACAACACTGCATAAACTCACAAGCAATATTATCACCCGAGTATTAGTTTGAGACCTGCCAATAAAACGTCCAGGAATACTTTGTTTTGCACAACTACCATGGTGCATTATGGATGCACAAATCATCCCTGTAAATGGTCACTGGGTCTGTGCTTTTTTCCCCCTAATGCTGTACATGTTTTTATTCCAGAGATTATATTAAAAGCTTCTCATATCACTGCTATTCCAAAGTTAAATATGGATTATAGCTTTCCTGGGTATGCTTAAAGTAGTAAAAATAAATAAATACAATACATACTATCAATAAAGGCATTGCCAGTCTGCATAGTAACACATTTTCTATTTAGGACATTTGTAAAAAGTGATGTAAATTTGTAAAAAAAAAATGTAAATTAGGGATATTAAGACATTCAGACATTTTAGTCAAACCAGGAAACTGCTATTGTCTTTATGCTATGCTAAGATTGTTTCTTTTCGAGCTGTGTATCTGAAGGCCCAATTACAGGTACTCCTGTCACTCTGAAGTGTCTTCCAAGTCAAAGAGCAAAAGCAGGTGCCAGGAGGAAGGCAGAGTAATGTCCTAGATAAGATTCCATAACAACAAAAACTTCCTGCTGATAAACAATCCTTGGGTAGCCACCTTCTCCCGCTCATACCTTCAGATGATTTACCAGATGCTGTAACTTTTGACAAAGAAGTCCATAGGCTGCAATGGCCATAAAGCCTTGTGGATTGACCAGTGAGAGACCTTTCCGATGTGGCCTTCCTCGGACCATCAGCTTTTTATGTTTACTCATCCATTCATGTGACTAAGGCCACCATAAATGCATAATCAGTTCTCGTCTGTCCTTTTCTCACCTCTAAGCTTCCCTTCCTCTTCTGCATCTCCCTTCTTCCATGCGCCTCATTAGAAACAGATGAAAAAAATCATTTCCTCCTAGACACACCACTACAACAATGATAAAGTTTTGGCAAGCAATTTACTGAAGCGTAAGTAGAAAACCAGGGAAACACATCTCTCAGCAATATAGCTACATAAATCACGAGCATAGCCCAGGTGAAGGTGAGGATAAGGAGTTTTATTTCAGAGGATTTTTTTTTATAAATGCTGGGCACAACATTGCTTTGGCTTGCTGCATTTTATTTTGTGCATTAGCTGAAAATGCAATTGATCCCCATGCAAAGTCCTAGCATTAAGTCTTGCATATTTAGGTCCAGCACAGACTTATCTTTGGGCTAAGATTGGAACAAGGATTTTTTTTAGTTTTACATGGTCATGGATTGCCATGCATATGAAAGAAAGCAGTTCAAAAAGCCAGTCACATTAAGCAGGAGAATGTAGGAATGTAAGACACTATAAAATCCAAATAAATCACTATGCTTTTAGGGTTCACTGTGAACAGTTATGCACAATATTATCCTGAAATGTATATTATTATCTTTCTGGCTCTGTTCTTAAAACTGGTTGATTATTACTTTGAGAAAACACTAATATATTTTTCCTTTTCAGGAAGTACAGAAAATTAGAGAACAATGAAATTCAGATATACTCAGATTCCTGAGACCAGCAGTACCTTCCTTCCATAAGGTGCATTGTTAAAGGGCGATTTTTTGGAAACTCCTTCTTATTGCTCTTCCACTTTCCAAAATCTCTCTTATTTTCACCATATTTTGTTTTGGCATAGAAATAAGTTCTTTTACTAGGGTATGCAGACTTAATAAGGCAGGGCCTGTTCCAATGATCCCATCTATACAGAGATTGTATGATGCTGAAACTGCTAAAAATATTAAAGATGTGCCCATATTTATTCAAGCAGTGCAATGCTATAAAATTGGGGGGGGTAAAAAAGTCTGTTGTAGGGTAATTGCCAATCTAAGAAGTAAAAACTGTTAATTTAAATTTCATTAATGATTACTTTATATTTAACTTCTCATTTTTATTTAACAGAGAAACTGTTGTGTGGGGATCCCTGTCCTGCAAGGCATTTTATTTTATCCCTATCTTTAATTATGTCACTGTAAAACTTGCTTGAGAAGCTAGTGTCTGAGAGTGGAGTGCTAGTCCTCTGTCTGAAATGTTGTTGTTCCCATTGATTTCACGGCAAGAATAAGAATCTAAAAAACCCTCGAAGAATGATCGGATTCTGGGTTAATGTGGCAAAACTGGATCAAGGAGGATGTGGCAATGTAATAAACCACACCAAACATGAAAGTTTCACTGGTTCAAGTTTCCAGGTAATACAAACAAACAAATAAGCATACAAATCTCCTTCCTTATTAATATAAAATTAGATTAGAATGGTTGAGCCTCCATACCTTTTTTTAGACCTAAAATTCAATGTGTGAACAAATAAATAATAACTTTTAGAAGCTGAATACCAATATACTTACAAGTGCACAGTGGCCTTTCAAAATATTCTATCATGTATGTTTGGATATGAAAACAGGAAGTTGAATCTTAAATATAGGCTACATAGGAGGAAAAGGATAGTTCTGGGCACTGGACTAAAAAGCAGACTAATTTCACAGCTGTAGCTCTCCACTAGCTGTAGCTCTCCACTAGCTGTAGCTCACTAGGCAGCAGATCCCAGCTAGAGGCCAAAAACAATCCTGAGACTCTGGGATCCATTGCTCATAACCTAGAAGCATCTTCACGGCCAGCACTGAAACTTCATTAGGCACTTGAGAAGGTGTGACAAGGTTCTCCCTGCAAGTTATTTAAAGAGCGCTTAAATTATTATGTTATTTACTCATAGGAATGCCAGGAAAGTTATGGAGATATATACAACAGTGGATACTGAAGAAAACCCACTACTTTCCTGGGAGTGTTTCAGATTTGCTGTAAAGCTGTTCAAGGTATTAACATCAGCAACTTGTAAAACTTAAAAATGCTGTGCTAATGTTTTTCATAAATTCATAGAACTTCATTGTGCCATAAAATATACTGTTGGAAAAGACTTAATAATGATTTTTTCCTCATTTTTAAATGCAACATGTTGTGTTTTTCAAGTGAAAATAACCTTTAGTGTCCATTTGAAATCTTTCAAAATACCTGAATTTACTGAAATTCAAAACTAAATCTGTATGGTACTTTGCTGACATGAAATACATATTTCCACTTCAAATCTTGCTTCTTGCTTTGTGTGGTGATTGAAACAAGGTGTTTTCTTAAAAAAATTGTTTCCAGCTTTTGAAAATTAAACAACTCAAGTTGTCTATATTTGCTTAGTCTTAATAGTTAATTGCTCTAAGAAAACAGTAAAATTCCCAATTGGTATCCCTTCACATGTATTCATTTCTTATTATGTTTTGAAAGCTTGCTGCATTTTTCCCCTCTACAGATTCTACATGCTCCAAAAACTAGCTCACATCAAGTAGAAATCACCTCATCTTCCACCCACCAAACTCTGATTCAACTTTTATACAACAGGCTTGTATAAACTGATGCCTTCCTTAAGCTGCACACCCCTGTAAAAATGCTTCAATGTCAGAAGAAGGGAAAAGGAGACAACAACAAAACTGATTTCCTCAGCACAGTTTTAGCACCTGCATAGACCAGTTGCTCTTGTCAGAGTAAAAATTATTTCATATACATTGTACCCACTCACTGATGTTAGTATTCAACAACTCTCTGCTGTGGCCTTTTCACGGCAAGATCTTGCTGAGATATCATTGACTGAAAATGTCCTACTTTTCTGAAATGAACTGTTTTCACCTCCTTCCTGCTTTACATATGTCTAATGTTTTCACTATGAGTGTATCTCTTCAAGAGCAAGGACAGCTTTTTAGCTGTGAGTTGATGAATTTACTAACTGAGAAATAGTGAATGGCTTCTAGATGCTCCCATGATAACAAAATAAAGTATCAATTCATAGTAAATAATTTTATCTAAGAATGTTAAATTAAGAACTTGCCATACATTTAAAAAAGACACATTTCAGGTCTTAAGCTTTAGTTTTCTTTTTATTAAAATTCTTGTTTAGATTCAAAGCGCACATCAAGTAGCAATGGTGTCCACCATCTCTCTCTCCACCAATATAAGACTATCTTCCTCAAAAGCTGCATCAAATTACCTAAGATTGCTCCTGTAAGCTATATACTGTTCTTTACATGATTATAGTTTAACAGATAGCTCATGACATAGTATTTTTGGTCATCTCTTCCCCATCTTCACTCCTGCTTTTCCAGCTCATCCTGCTCTACACAATGCCCTTGTGATATCACCGCTGTCAATGATAGGTAACTGATCTGTGCATCGCTGAAGCACTCAGCTAACATTTCAGTGCTGTATCATTCTGAATGCATAAAGAATTCAAAGCATGAAGGTTACAACTAGAAGAAAATTAAAGACTTTATTTCTGATAAAGCTTGCAAACTAATATATACCTACCCCAGAGTAAACTGACCATGCAATGGGTATATAGTAAACACATTAAGCAAAAGCATTTCAGTATAATTTTGAAAATATGCGAAAGTTGAAAATAAAGATTCCTATTTTTGTAAACATCCCAAGAAGGGAATGAATGGGAACTGTATCAGTAGTATTCAGAAAAAGAATTCACAAAAACCATTATGGAGAATCAGTGAAATTCAGTGTTCCAATGTATTCAGGTTGATGATCTCAGAGGTCTCTTCCAACCCAGTTTATGTCTTGGTTATCTGCTTATTTTGCTTGTAGCAGTTTGGTCAGCAGCAACTGCGCTCCTTATGGTGGTATCACATCTAACACCAAATTGGTGGTGATCATGTTGTTACACTAACCAGACTGTCTGCACAGCACCTGTCAGCCCTCACCAGCACGGAGTTGGGCTGCCCACACAGAGACCGACTCTTGGTACTTTCTCCCAGCACCCACACAGACAATCAGACAGATTGCACTCTGGGAGCCTAGGCAGCATATGTTTATTTTTACCTCTCAGCTATTGGCATAGAATGAGAGCTAATGTAAAGCAAGTGAGGAAGACTTGAGAAACCACACCTCTGTGCCATATCTTTCCTATCTTTATCCTGAATATCTGGTAGCTCTGATCTATATATGCAATTTTCATAGTTGTCACTAAGCATAACACAAATGGACCTTCATATGCCTCTCTTTAAGCTATCTCTAAAAGTATTTTTATGGCATATAGGCATATAGTTCCATTCTGTCCCTAAAGGATCTTTCATTATGCTGAAAGTGACAGTCCTATAACACTTTTCCCAGAAAAAGCCATTTCCATCTTTTTCTGGTAAACCACATAGCAGAGGTAAAAGGAAAAAAAAGGAAACTTTAATTTAAAATAAGCTCTAAAAAGTCTTCTGGATAAGCAGAGAAACAGGGATAGAGATTCATTAAATCATTTTTCAGTATTACAGGAACCTTTTCATGATATATCAAGCTCCCTTTTAATTTCCCAGTTGCTTGGACACACAGGAAAAAGAATTAGGGAGAGAAGGTCAGCAATAAGATAACAATGCCTGTCTATTATAGTCAAGAGATTAATCTAAAAAACAGTATTTCTGCATTTAACGAGGGGTGAGAACAACAAGTGAGAAATTATAAGGCTACAATTCCTATTATCCAGATTGCTGACAATATGTATGAATACCCTTGTTTCATAACTTGGGTTTTATATACAGTCCCTATTTTACACTCCTACAGCATGGTTTTGTCCTTGCTGTGTAAGCACCTACAACCAGATCAAGAACCACATACAGATAAGAGAGCCTCTGATGGATGACTGCAAGAAGACAACAGTATTATTGACTTAAAGTTGAGTCCATCATTAATTCTATTCTTGTCTATATGCATATGAAGCATCTTCAATTGCAGGGGTTTTAGTATTTGTAAATCAGTAATTTTACTTATGGGTTGATATTTTTAAGGCTTGGCACTAAGTTCAGAAAACAATTTCCATCATAAAATATTAAAAACATACACAGTTCAGAGCTTCACCAAAGATTAAATGCCATTTGAATTCAACAGGATAGTATTTTGTTTTCAACCAGCATAATAACTGACCTCTGTAGTGCTTACTTTCCTCAATATTTTAAATGTCTTTTCCCCCACAAAATACTACAGAAAAAAAAAAGAAAAAAGAGGATGACATCTGCAAAAGAGGCAAACAAAGCACAGAAGGGAGCCTCAAAACTGTTTGATATGTTTCACACCTTTATTCCATTCCTTGGGGTGGGATTTATCTGAATAAATGTGTGAGTCCAAAGTATAGGCATCTACATCCGAACTAAATACCTTCTCTAATCAATATAGAGAAAAAAGCACTCCAGGGAAAGATTTTTCCTGACCTGTTTGAGGTGTAAACTTTACACTAGCATGACTTGCACCTCTCATTCCCTGTTGACTACTGAGGGAATCTGCAGGAATACTCCATATCATGGACATCTAACCTTTAGCAAGGCAAATTCTGCTTTCTGTTGAACAGGAAAAACAGTGGATCCCTCAAAGTGGATCCCCTCTCAAAGCCTATTTGGATTTGGCTTTATCTGGACAACATGCTTTCTAGCAAGATGCACTTGAGAGTGGGTGATGTTCACCTGTTCCAGCACAGGGTAGCAGCTTGTTCTTTGCTTTGCAGCTTCATAAACTTGATGTGGCTGGTTAGAAAATCACATGCTCCGCTGACCAGGTGCACTTAGCATATGAAACTGGGGAAGAGCAGAAAGCACAGCTTACCCAAATGAACAAAGTACATTTCCAATTGCAGGGAGTGCTCAGAAGACACCCATTCCCAGAGCACTGCCTTTCAGTACTCTACCTGACCAGGTTAGAGTAGTTTGCACCCCTGGCTGGAAACTGTTCTTATGACTAGGCCAATCCTTCCTTTCCAAGTTTTGCAGGCTTACAACCTCTCCTCTTTTGTTTAATTAAAAAAAAAAAAAATCACTCTAGTGCAGTTCAACAATTTTCACATACTCTGTGAAACTGATAAACAGTAATCTCAACACAAATCTTACAGAATTAGACCCTAAAATTGTTTGCAGGCAATAGAGGTTTCTCTTAGGCTATTATGAATTCTGATAGAATTTTGATCAGGTGCAGAATATTTTATTTTCAAATTAGTGTTTCCTGTCTAATGTAAGGTATGGCATCTCTTATCAAGAATTTCTGTAATGCTTAGAAACTTGTGCCAGATGTCCAACAATGGCTTGCAAGCAGTTACATACTACAAGTCAGCAGATGTTGCATTTTTTTTATGGCTTCCAACTGCTCTAAGGTCTGTATTTTGGCAAATGCAGAAGTTATGTAGTGTGCTAAATGAGTAGATGAATTATATGGAAATTGTGGGTCTGCTAGCAATGTTACAGCCTAGAATTTGTGGAGTTTTAAAAATCCACCTGTCCTGCAATGGGTTTTGCATTTTATCTGAAACACGTTGCAAAGTAGCACTGAAATCATGTAAAAGAAACAAAGGAAAAAAACCAAATTAAACCATCACCATCTTGCCCAGAACTAAACCCAAAAATATATGGTACCCAGCTTGGTATGGTGTAGCCTATGTGCCATCTCAGACATGGCAGCACTAGAATAATATGAGTATATATCTAGTTGACTCTCCTACACTCCAGAGAAGCCTCCTGTCTCCCAAACTGGTCTGTGGAAAAGGCAGACCTTTCTAACTTCCTGCTTTCTAAAAACCAAACAAACAAGCCAAAAGTCTTCATGTGGAAACCATGCCTTTTCACATTCAATGCATGAAAAAAATATCCTGCTGAAAGTCCATCCTTCACCCGCTGACCATTGACAGTATTAGCGTCCAAGTGACCTCCTGTGCTGTTGTGTTCCTCCTTCTGCAGAAATCCATGGAGGTCAGTGCGACTCTAGGCATTAGCTGGGGCTCAGGTGAGCTTGCAGGCTGGGCAGCAAGAGTGGGAGGAAGGGAGAGAAGAGGGAAGGAGACTTGCACTGGCGATGCAACTGAACCTCAGTATTCCAACATCCAGCATCTCCCCTATTGCACTTTCCACATGGTTTGTTTTTGCTTTTTTTTTTTCCCCCAAGTTTAATGGGACAGTTATACCCAGCTATAATAGTTGATCTCATTGCAAAGTTCTTACTTTATTGGAAAGCAACTTCACAAAACATTTTTTTGTCAGCTCTAGTATCAAGGAAAGATTCAAACTCACTATTTTTCTGCAAGAAAAGGGAATACAGGGTGTCATGGATGTTAGCTATTCTTGCAGGCATTGTTTTGGGGGAGTATCTATGAAACTTTCTTTGCTGCCATGTAATTTGCACTGCTACTGCTGATAATGATTAAGAAATATGAGCGGCACTAATGAGTATGGATCACTGTAGACTGTAAAAATAGGAGCATGGGGAATGATGACCCAGTATGATAGATCAATGAGGCTGCAGATTGGTTCTCAGGCTCTTCAGGTTATTTTGCTTAAAAGGCATCATGCCTCACACACTCACACATTCTGCTGAAGGCTATCCATATCCATTGAAGTTCATGACAGCTATTCTTAGACATTCGTTCATTTTTAACACCATTGCCAAGACTGCAACTGTAATTTTTAATGAGAATGAGGGGACTATGTCTCTTCTATCAGGTTCAGATCTATTTAGCTTAAATTAAAACTCTTTCCTATATTTTTCCTATAGTTATTCAAAGGATTAGTGAGAAAATGTCACTGAACAGCTACTTGTCTTCTCATTAACATTCATGACAAAACCTTCCGGCCGGGTTGGTTTCGGCTGCTGATGGAGCAATACTTAAAAGAAATTGGCTTGTGTGTGAAACAGCTGCTCAGCAATGTCACTATGCAAGGGAATTGTGATAATAAGATGATACTATTACAGCTACACTGGGAGCATAATATATTTTAAGCTATATTTTGAGGTATACAGCAGAGGTCCATGAATTGGAGCATGATTACTTGTCTAGTGCTAGGCACAGGAAGCAGCTGATCATTACATGTCTGCTTATACAGGTTAGTCCTACACAAAGCCTTGAGGTAAAAGAAAAATCTGTATCTGCTGGAATTCTTCACTTCCTGAATGCTTCTTGTCTGCTTGAAAGTTTTTTTGTTCTTTTTCCTAGTGTTTGGAAGGGTTTGTGTGCCCCTTTGCTGGAACAGGTATTGCATTCTTTGCTAGGAACATTGAGCACTTATTGTTTCAAAGGAACTTTTCTCATTTCAAGGCCTTTTTTATTTGGCAAGATTCTTAGGAGAAGATTCTCTGGATCCTCATGCAACCATTAGTGAAATTCCAGATACTGCTTCTGTTTGAAATGACCATCCAGTATGTCAATGCAATGACAAATATGCAGATATGGACAATACAGATTTAAACATCTGCACATAAGGCTCAGCCAAGAAACAGTTGGCAGCTGGCATTATGTTGTGTAGTGACTCACACTAATGCACACCTCTTGTCTAGAACATGGAAACTGAATGAAAATTAATATTGTCAGATGTTTGGCTCTGAGAAATCTTTGAACCTCACATACTATGAGGAATAAAACAGGAAAAAGTGAATCTAGAAGAATGGAGCAGTTAAAAGTCCCAACACAGTGACAGCCTCTTAGGAATGTGGAGGACAAATGAATACAAATGAAAAGTTATAAAGGGCTTTAGGATGCAAGAACTGATTGCCAGTTAAAAGAAAGGTATAATTTCTTCTGATCATAGTTCCAAAACGCTTAGTAATTTCTAAAGTCCTCTGTTACAAACTTCATGTTTAGCTTCTTATGCTTTTAATTATTAAAGAAACATAGTTCTTGTAGAGATTTGGAAGTCCTGCACTTCAGGTAAAATGAAATATAAAACTAACACAGAAATTATGTAGGGACATTGGCAGCAGACTGATGGAGTTGGATTTTCCTCTCAGCTCCTCATGATAAGGCTACACATGAAGAGGTGGGTCCAGGCCTACACTCCTCAGTGCAAAAGAGATATGGACACACCGGTGCAAGCCCAGCAAAGGGCAGTAAGGTGATGAGAGGACTGGACTATCTCATATGAACAGAGAGAGCTGGGACTGTTCACCCTGGAGAAGAAAAGACTGAGGGGATCTCATCAATGTGCATAAATGTCCAGTGGGTGGCTATACGGAGTCCAGTGACAGGACAAGAAACAATGAGCACAAATTAAGAAAAACAAAACAAACTAAACCAAACAAATAAACAAAAACCCAAACCAAACCCAACAACAACAAAAAAATCAAACCAAACCAACAAACAAACAAACAAAAAACCTCAGGGAATTCCATGTAAACACAAGAAAACACTTTCTCACTGTGGGGAAAAACACTGGCACAAGATGCCTAAAGATGCTGTGAAGTCTCCATCCATGGAGATAATAAAAAATGCTGCTGCACATGACTCTGAGCAACGTGTGGTAGCTGAGTCTGCTTTGGCCAGGGAGGATTGACTAAGACACCTCCATCACATCTCAGTCATGCTCTGTGATTCTGTGTAAGAATGTTTGTTTTACCAGAGGCTGAAGAGACAATGTTCAAATTACAGCAGACTGAGATTAGATTAGATCATGAATAGAAATCTGGGACAAAATTTTGAAAAGGAGAAGAGATCTCCAATTGTCTCTCAAAATGGAAATCATAACATCATTCCATCTATATCTAAGTGTATGGTTGTGGGGCAGAATGAAAATAAAATAAGAAAGGCAAGGCTTATAAAAGTCAGATCAAAATTCAACAGAGTTCACATACCCCGAAAAGCCTTCTGTTACAAAACATAGCATTATCCTAAGACATGTCTAGTACAGAAGATAAAAAAATGCAAAAATCTACAAGATATCCCTTGGATGTCCCTTTCAAGAGTTTTCAAAATATACAAATGTCTGAACAAATAAAGAGCTTGGCAGCAACTCTAGTTTAAACTATCTCCTTACAGGAGCAAAGCTATTATCTATCTCAACATTACTTAGATGTTCATATATTCCTTTATTGCTTACATACGCTTCTCTTGATAAACAAGGGTACTTTACAAAACTTCCATAAAATCATCACAATTGGCTGTATCTGTTTTGTTATTTGTGCTGTACTAGCATTAAATGGCAGAATCATGTCTCAGAATTTCCTTCTGCAATCAAAGCACCAAATTAAAAAAACAACAAAAAGGATGATTCATGAACACTTAAAACACTGATATTATCTAACAATCTTAATATTGCTTTATACTGAAAAGCAGCATCCTATTTTAAACTTCAACAAATCTAGTTGGTTTTACACTGAAAGACAGCTTATTAGGTAAATATATTTTTGCATGAATCTATTTGCCCTTCTAGAAAGATTAAGCAGTTTTTCCATATAAGTGACCAAATTTTGAATAGCTTCAGAATAGCATTGAAATACTGAAAGCATACACAAAGTTCAAATGGTCTCTGATAAGACTTCACATTGCAAATTCCATTTAAAACATCAGCCATAAGACAGAAGAAACCACTCAGTCTTTTATTCCGAGTCTCTTTGGAGCAGATCCATAAGAATCCCAGAGTGGAGTACTTACAACCAATCAGCAACTTTCAGCTATACCTTACCATCAGTATCAAGCTACAGAATTTCAGTTACTGAAAAAGCCATAATGTCCATAAGTTCATTGTAATATAAAAAAGACCTGAAGTTGCCAAAGAATTAGTAAGGTGCCATCTGAGTTCTGTGATCAATGAGCCCAGCATTTTCAGTATACTGCATGGCTCACCAAACACCTGTGATCATCATGGTTTCCTCCTAGAAAAAAAAAATCCTGTACATGCCATAGATGGTTTGAAATGTCTGTTCGTCTTCCATACTCATCTTGTAAGACTGCACACAACTTCTGGATTTTTATTTCTTTTTAGATCCTTTGAAGACAAGTAAAGTTTTGAAAGTCCACTTCACAAAAACTTCCAACTTCACGTTAAAAAGGGAAGTCATCATAATGCAGAACAGTGCACAGTCATTCACACCTTCCAAGGACACTTTCTAAATTATATTAGCATCTGATCTGCTGCTGCAGACTTTTCTCCAGCTCATCCCCATATTATACATTTTCAATTCCCTTCTTTTATAATTCATTTTCCCTTCTGTGTCATATTGAAAGAATCAATATTAGAAAAAAAGTCTTTAATTGGATATGATACAGAATTACCCTAAGGAGTTAGAGACATCATCACTGTTTCCTGAATGCAGCCTTAGAGTTTTCAAGTAAGCTTCCAACTTCAGAGATAACTTTTCCACCATTCTCCTACATGTGTGTGTATGACCCATTACCTGGGGTTATCCAGCTTTACTCCATCTGCTTCCACCTACACACAGCTCTGCAATCCTCTTTGCAATGCTGATTTATACCTTCTAATGCCAGACCCTTTTCAACTTACACATATGCAGAAATGCTCAGGGTGACACTTTTAAAACAAATACAGATTTCATATTTAGCTAAAACCATGACTTGAAAATATGGGCACAACTATAAAACTGCTTAATCTTCATTATTAAAGACAAGCACTTAGAAAATTGTGACACCCTAACCTTGATCTTACAAACGTCTTATAAAGGCTGATTACAGGCAAATAAAAACCACAAACTGTTATTGTCAGTTCTTGCTAGGTAGAAAAGACATGTTTGATACTGCTTAAGCGGTTTGTATGATAATCCCTCTCAAACGAACTGAGGTCTTTGAGTTTGGAAGCCAGAAGTCCTCTCAGAGGCACTCTACTTCACAAGAAAATCATACAGGAAAAAGCTACAGCCTTAAGGCTATAAAAATGCAGACTACTGCTCTGCAATAACAAAAATCATGGGAGAGCCACAGTTCATCTTGCAACAGTGAACATAATTACAAACCTAAATTTTGCATTTGAAACTAGGAGACAAAAATTATAAACGTCTCTAGGCATATCTAATCTCTTTTTTCAACATTAGCCAAGCCTGCAGGCACTTAACAGTCTGATTCTTGATGTCATTGTAATTAAAGGCAATACTCACAAGGCTGATAAGCATACCAGCTGTATGTTAACCCTTATCTTAGCCAAACTAACAACTGCAAATGTGATATCTAATGGCAAAGAAAAGAACACTGGAATTTATTATGGATACCTGACTCTTAAATCCCATAACCACGAAAAAAAGTACATTATATCCAACCTACCATCAAACTTCTTGTGCCTGGATACAAAAGTGGTGCGGACAAAGTGACTTGTCTCCTCCACTAAGTTTTCAAACTCCAGTTTGCTCTGTTGGCTTAACTTGTCCTCCATTTCTGAGGTGCAGCATGTATATTCCTGAGGGCAGATTCTCAAATGTTCCCCTGAAATTACAAGAAAAAAGGAATTAGAGAAATTTGAATACACATGGGAATGTGCCAGAACCAAACACACATGACGGCTCTCCAGTTTGGGTGGGTTACCCTAAGAGCTCTTTAAGGCTTGACTCCTTGACAGGCAACACTTTGAATATGTATCAACAACTTTGCTACAGTTGGGTATTCCTCACATGGGAGAGGAGACACACTTTGCTGAGTTGTTTTGATACTTCAAGAGGTAGAACTGACTCACATCAAAAGTGTTTTTTCATGCTGAAGAAGCCTTCCTCATTTAGAAAGATATTTAAGATTTGAAAAACTGTTCCTTGCTTTCTATTTGTATTCAAAATGCCTGGAGAAATACCTAGTGAGATGACCTGTTACAAGTCATTAGAGCTGTCAAAACTTGAAAAACAGAAATTATGCATTTGCTGTCAAAACCTGAAAAACAGAAACTATGCATTTCTGTAGCCAGGTCCCACTTGCCCAAGTGCGTGAAAACAGTCTCCCTTTCTCCCCTTCCTTCTCTGCTGCTTAAGTGTATTTTAATGACTGTGTTTGGGCGCTACATGTTTTCTTGGGCAGTACTTCTTGTCAGACTGAGCAAGTGCTCTGCTGAATAGGAGAAAGCAATGAAGAGTTTAATTAATGCTTATGTTATAAGGAAATGCAATGTAAAAGGTAATGAAAGCCTCTTATTTAATTCAATAGATTTATCTCTTGAAGCACTGTGCCAGTTCTTCTGACAATATTGCTTTCTTCAGTACAATTTGCAAGTGGAAACCAATTCTTCAGCTCATGAAATTAAAATGGTCTGTTATTACATGAAATGTGAATTTCCAATTGACACTGTACTAAGGGTGTCAGAAACATTTAGCTCAGTTTGTAAAAAGGCAGGAAATTCTACCATTCCCTCTTGAGAAATAAAAAGAATGATCTGCCTCTATGATTAAAGTTACTTGTAAGGCAATGAAAACATTTAGCTTTATCTATGCCAAATCCTGATTAAAAATCCCTCTGCAAATCTCTTAAAGGTGCAAATAAAATGATATACAAAGCCCAAGGGTTAAATAAATACTGGGGACCTGATTCTCATTTATATCAAGGCTTCTTTCTACCACTGCTGAGCCGTAAAGAATACTTAAATGCAATTTATATCTTCTTTAAGGCTGCTTTTCACCATTCTTATTATGTAGCGAGGAGAATCAGGCCCTAAGTTTAATGTTTCCCAGGGGTATAATACATTTAGCTGCTGCATCATTTTGAAGACAGCATCAAAAAGAGGTTTGCACATGCTTAGAACAAACAAAATTGTCTTGAGTTTGACCTCACCTTATTCCAATGTATATTTCTGTTCTTGAATTAAGTATTTTAATTTGAAATTTAGTCATTCCTCAACAGTGACGCATCACTCCCATTTTGTTTTTTCTGCAAGAGTCCATAATATATGAACTATAATGACAAGAGATTTCTTTTAGCAGTGTCAAGACTTTTTAGAAGCTCATAGCTATACATCTTCAGGAAGGATCATTTAATTATTACCAGTTACTGTTTGTCAGTAGTACCTACAAGTCCCGGTCATCTCCAAAAGCATCATGATATAAACCACTATATAAACCTAGAGAAAAAGATACTCCATGACCATCAAAATATTGTAAGGATTGTTTCCCATGTCTACTACACCCTCCCAACACAATAAATTAATTCCTCTCCATCTTCAAAATCACACATCTATGCCATAAACAACACATACAGGGACTGGTGAGCCAGCTGCTGTCAAACATAAAAGATAGTGGCAAACTAATCATTGCCTTACCCTCTACATCTCTGTCTCATTAAACTGAAACTGTTCAACAGGTAAGGAAGGTACCATGATAACAAACAATAAAGGTTATTTTAGTAACAGTAATGTTGTGAGTTTTTATTAGATGTCAGAAAGACAAGTAAAGCTGAAATATCGTGTCATTAGTAGCAGTGCTGTGTGCTTGATTAAATAAAAAAAAACCAAACAGAACCACAAAACCCATCTATAATGTCTGCAACCCCTTTCCTCAATAGATTCAGAGGTTTTTGCTTATTGTAAACACCTACTATCCCAGTTCTAGACAGAGTGGTAGTTTATGCTTTCTATTAATATATGTCCTCTAGTCCCATGGCAATCAAGATTTTTTATAAAATTCAGTTTTCTGTCTCTGCTCAAGTTCTTATTCCTTTTTGTCTGGGTCTGTTTGTTTTTCATAACTGCCAGACTATAAACTGAACTAATGGTAATCATCAAGGCACCGTGCTTAGTAAATAACAGCCATGGGTCTCAATTTTTTAAGACACTATGTTGTGCTGAATACTATGACAAATTAAAGCCTATTGAACAGCTATTTTTGCAGCAGTTATTTTTTTCTTTCACTTATTTGCAGTCTTCTGCTTTGCTACAGAAATTGCTTCCCACTTTAGATGCTACAAACTCAGATTCCAACCGCATTTCGCTCTTATACATGTATTTTCATTAAGTTTATTATTTTTAATTCACTGGTTATTCATTCATTCATGAGGTTCTTGAATACAGAAATCATAAACTCACATTTATTAGAAACATTCACAACTTCTATATTACCTCATTGCCTTTTTCTCCCAACGTCTCCCTAAATCATCTATACTAGCCACCCATCATCCCACAAACTTTGCTGAATTTTAATGACCTTTTCATTTAAACCACATTTCTAGTTCTTCTCTCCTCCCCAAACATATACTCTCTGCATTTTTGTAGAAAGAAATAATAATGGAAATATTGTGCTACTCTTCATATTCTGTTTCAAGATTTTTGACTTCTCTTTCCTGCACTGGAAGTTCAAGTCAGATTACAGATAAAGCAAAAGAAAAAGCAAAATAATTTTCCATTGCTCCATGCCAATGGAGTTTTTGTAGGCCTAAGAGGTAAGAGGTTCAAGTATACTGTGCAAAAATGACGATTTTAGAAATTTTGGCTCATAAGCCCTGGAATGTTTATACCTACGATGACTCACTGCAGTCTACAAAGGCTTACAACTTAGACAAAAGCTCATGTATGCTCATTCTGTATGCTTAATCTTATTTTCCTTTTCTAAAAGCATGATTCCCATTTAGTGCTTGTTCTTATCAAACCTCCAACTGATGTTAGAATAGCCAGGTCATTAGTTCACTACTTGTAAAAAAAAAAAAAAAAGGGTATGGGGTTATGGGGTTTGGGGGACTTTCTGTTGGTTTCTTTGTAAGTTTGGTTTTGTTGTTGTTGTTGTTTGCTTGCTATTTGTTTTTTAATTAAGGGGGGAGTGTTTTTTTTTTCTTTTTTTGTGCAAATATGTGTCTTAACAGACTATTTGGATTGGAAATAGCTCTGCAGGATATATTTGATTGTGTTTCCTCTGATTTCTTGCATTGGATCATTTACCATTTGGATTTTGTAATACATTCTTCTATTACCACAGGAAAAGTTTAATCACTAGTCTGTGTATTTACACACCTCAAGTATTTTGCAGGCTGAAAATGTGCTCATAATTAACGTACCAGTTCTTGCCCTGGGAAACTCCATATGGTCTAGTTTCTTATGCTAATTTTAGCAACAATTTTTATGGCATAAATGGCATTGGATATAACTGACAAGTTTTTCCTTCTCGCAAATGGTGTCTCCCCAAACACATTTGACAGAATGTAGTTACGCTGCACCAGCATTTTGCCAGACCGAACAAGTATTAACTCAATATTTCTAGTGACCTACCACAACTCTTCTATTCACTGTTTCCAGCTGAAGATGCTGACCTACATATCTCTCCTCATGTGGCTTATGTTATATAAATCAAATCAATTGCCTACTACAAATTCAGCTACCAGTATTCAATTTCAGTTTTATTACAGCTGTAATCTCACACCTGCCTTCACATGATCCAAATTGGCAAGTTTTGCAGTTGAATTTGGCAATCCTGCTAGCATGCTGCTTTGAAGTGTGATAAAGCAATTTATAAAGCACTTGTTTTATATTCAGATGTATTGCAGTTTGGTGTCCTTAAAACGTGCTACAAACCTCACAAGTCTTTAAAATTTGCAACTTACAGCTCTCAAGCTCAATAAATGCTTTTGCTGTGTATCAAAATGCCCGAACTGATTCGAGCATTGTAACTACTTGCGGAAGATACAATCTGAAGGATCACTTAACTCTTTGGAATATAACATCACCCTTAACAATTTCACCTCCAGAACACCTCCTGAACACCTGATGCAAGCATTGGTTATATTATTAGAACTGGAAGTATGATCCATAAAATATTTAAGATCAGGAAGAATTTTTCAAGGGTCATGTTGCAAGTTTAACAATGTTGGAAACAATTCTTTCTTACGCAGTCAAAATTTTATAGTTTCTATCCTAATTATTAATTTAAAAACCAGATACTGGTCTTTTCACAGAGTAGTAGGACTAACTGTAAGACTGAGGAGAATAGAAACATACAGTCATCACACTGCTTCATAAATACAGTAACTAATAAATGTTAATAAATAAAGTGGGTAAATTCTTCACCTTTTATGCATCAACAGAGCATAAAAGAAGAGAAGATATCTCAGTATTCTTCATTCTGCAGATTAGATTAATGTGATTTGGCTTTGTCATTACCTGTGCTCTTTAAAATTAGAAATACCTGCTTCAGACCTGCTCATATTCAGCCAGTTGTGGAGAAAGCAGTGCAATTTACTAACTATGAAATTTTACAAAGACAAGTGCCAAGTCCTGAACCTGGGATAGAATAACCAAAGAGCCAGTACAGGCTACAATCTGTGTGGGTGGGGAGCTGCTTTGATGAAAAGGATGTGGGCTCTGGGTGGACAACAGGCCAACTGCACTGTGGCAGCAGCAAAGGCAAACCTGATACTAGGCTGCATCTCCAGGGGCATTACTGGCAGAGACAGAAACATGATCATCCCACTATACTCAGTGCTTGTCAGGCTGTACCTGGAGCACTGTGTTGCATCCTGGTCCCCACAATTCCAGGATGATGCAGAGTGCAGAGGGCCCAAAGGAGGGTCATGATGATGAAAGGACTGGAGAACCTGCTGTGTGAGGAAATACTGAAAGACCTAGGTCTTTCTCTTTGGAGAAAGAGAAGGCTCAGGAGGTACCTAATCATAATATTCCAGTACCTAAAGGGCGGGTACAAAGAGGATGGAGACTTTCTCTTCACAAGGAGCCATACGGAAAAGGTAAGGGGCAGAAGGTGGAACTTGCACCAAGAGAAGTTTCATCTTGGCATAAGGAAGAAATTTTTTAAAGTAAGAACAACCTCCCCAGGGACATGGTGGTGGCCCCATTGCTTGAAGTGTTCAAGATGCAATTGGACAGGGTGTTAGTTAATCCCGTCTAGGCTCCCTTTCCCATAGTGACTGAGACTAGAAGATCTGTCAGGGTTCCTTCCAATGTGAGCTCTTCTATGGTTCTGCAATTAGGTACCTCAGAGCTTCCTATCTCTCAAAATTATACAGGACTGGAACAGCTGGAGTTCTGTTTCTAAATGAATATTTTCCACCCAATTTTCTGTATTTTTTAAACTATTAATTTAACTTTCAAAAAAACTCAAAACCCATGATTAACAGAGTTGAAAGAAAAACCTAATTCAGCTTTAACCCCTGCCCACTGTTTTGGGATTTTGATCTTTTCCAGGATTGGTGATGAATACCTGCTTTTTGAAGTTTTTAAGTTCTCTGCAGGTGAAATCAGTATATTTCTATTATAGAAAGCCATTCTTCTCCAATATACTTATACCTTTCTACCCTGTCACTCATATGCAAAAAGAACACAGTGATGTAGAAGAATTTGACAAACAATCATCTTTAACTTGAAAAAAAAAAAAGGGCAAGAAGCATTATCCTGTTTTCTGCATTAGCTTCTTTAGTAGTTTAAAATAAATGAGAAGCATGAGTTTTAGCTTTTCAGCCAATAACCAAATAGTGAAAATTAAAATATCATTTTGTTGGACAAAAACCTGTTCCCTCACCAAAAAGTCCTAAGGCTCCTTCTGACTTTGTAATTATCTTCTCTGTGGGGTACAACAGCCCTGCAAGTAGCCTCTGTAAAATTGCACCTGATATTCAAGTCACAGATTGTACTTTCCCACTCAAACTAAAAGGAAACACTACATTTCAAATTAATTCCATTGTAATATTGGCCTGACAAGTGATGACAAGAACAATATTTGCACAGAAAATGACAGCTGAAGGAAGGAAGGGAAAGCTGTCTGTAACACAGATTGTGCCATCAGACACAACTCTCCTAGTTTTAATCATAAGACATGATTTTTGAGTGGTCTTTGGAATCTGGAGAGGTCTCAGCTGACTGGAGGCTGAGGACCATTGTCCCAGTTTTCAAAAAGGGCAAGAACCAGAACCCCAGAAACTATAGGACTGTCAGTCTCATGTCAGTGCCTGGTAAAGTTATGAAGAAGATTATTTTGGGAAGTATTGAAAAACACCTGAAAGACAGCACAGTCACTGGCCACAGCCAGCACAGCTTCATGAGAGTAAAGTCCTGCTTACCAAACCTGATTTCCTTCTATGACAAGGTAGCCCACCTACTTAATCAAGGGAAGGCAGCTGATGTAATCTTTTTGGATTTCAGTAAAGCTTTTGATAGTGTCTCTCACAGGATCCTTCTGGACAAACTCTCCAGCCCACAGCTGGATAAACACATCATGTG
Organism: Sclerurus mexicanus; assembly: GCA_013396755.1. Lineage (NCBI taxonomy): Eukaryota > Metazoa > Chordata > Aves > Passeriformes > Furnariidae > Sclerurus > Sclerurus mexicanus. The sequence goes on along the minus strand of VWZF01000901.1, from coordinate 762,323 downwards.
GTGGGTGAGCAATTGGCTCACAGGTCGAGCACAGAGGGTAACAGTGAATGGGGGAACATCAGAGTGGTGACCTGTCACTAGTGGGGTTCCACAGGGCTCCATCTGAGGCCCTGTGCTCTTCAACATCTTCATCAATGACTTGGACACAGGACTGGAAGGGATACTAAGCAGGCTTGCAGGTGACACAAAACTGGAAGATACTGCTGACTCCCTCAAAGGCAGGGAGGTCCTGCAGAGAGACCTCAACAAATTAGAGGGCTGGGCAATCACCAACCATAAGAAGTTCAGCAAGGGAAAGTGCCAGATTCTGCACCTGGGATGGGGCAACCCTGGATGTTCATACAGACTGGGGAATGAGATGCTGGAAAGCAGTGCCATGGAAAGGGACCTGGGGTTTTGGTTGATGGCAAGTTGAATGTGAGTCAGCAGTGCCCTGGCAGCCAGGAGGGCCAACCATGTCCTGGGGGGCATCCGGCACAGCATCACCAGCTGGGCAAGGGAGGGGATTGTCCCGCTCTGCTCTGCACTGGGGAGGCCTCACCTTGAATGTTGTGTGCAGTTTTGGTGCCACAATATAACAAAGGTGTTAAGCTTGTAGAGAGTGTCCAAAGGAGGGCAATGAAGACGACGATGGGCCTTGAAGGGAAGCCATAGGAGGAGGAGCAGCTGAAGACACTTGGTCTGTTCAGCCTGTAGAAGAGGAGACTGAGGGGAGACCTCATTGCAGTTACAACTTCCTCATGAGAGGAAGGGGAGGGGCAGGCACTGATCTCATCTCTGTGGTGACCAGTGACAGGACCCGACAGAATGGCCTGAAGTTGTGTCAGGGGAGGTTTAGGTTGGATATTAGGAAGAGTGTGGTTGGATGCTGGAACAGGATCCCCAGGGAAGTAATCACAGCACCAAGACTGACAGAGTTCAAGATGCATTTGGATGATATTCTCAGGCACGTGGTGTGACTCTTGGGGATGATCTTTGCAGGGCCAAGAGTTGGACTTGATCCTTGGAGGTCTCTTCCAACTCAGCATATTCTGGGATTCTGTGAGTATTGAACTTGAAACACTTCTATGTCCAGTGCACTCCAATAAACCTGTGCAACTACCCCAGAAAAGAAGCTGACTTGTTTGTTTGCCTCAGACCCAAATCATCTTTGCTCAGATGCCTTTTGTTGCTTGAATTCTTTGAGATCAATTAAAAAATTCAGGCCTTTCAAATGGACTGGTAATTAGTTAACAGTCTCTTCATTACAGGTCCCACAGGGAAGATTCATTTACAAGAAGCCTTGACCCTGTTGTCCTTGGGAAGATCTCAGTAAGAAGTTACAATGCTGAGACCAAGGCAAACCTGTTCAGACTAAGACTATACAGATGCTAAAGAAAGAACTGAAGTCCCTCGAGTATTCCTAACTAAACTACTAGAAGCACTACCACTACTTGAACACTCAGAATCATTTTATTTTCCAAGCATACACAGTCAGACAAATTGTTTTTTGATAGCACAGTTTGTGAGAAGAATCTTTAGTTACCTCTTGGGGAGTGTATTACTGGCTTTGTGCTCAGTGCTTTGTGGAAAGCAAATGGTAAGGCTGTGATTCAGCACTGTATAGTTTCATCATCTCACCGGCTATGCAGCTGCAATTTTCTGATTTCAAGGCATGTTTCCACCTGGGAATGGCAGCCAACTTCCCCTCCCCCTCAATTGATTTTTGCTGTTTATTATGTCCCCTACTATAATAGCAGAAATATCTTACATAACATTATAGTGAGAAGCAGAATACAAGCAGCACATCGCTTTACCATGACTATAAAATGCAATGCAAGGCAGATTTTATATTTCATCTGCTGTCAGAACAATTTTATTAAAATAAGAGGGTGAGATTGTACACAGTCATGCATTTATAAAGATTTTAATCAACATTCCTCACCTAAAACTGAAATCCAAAAATGTGATTGTAGTACATGACTCATCAGAGACAGATTTACACCACTTAGTTCAGGTACCCACAGAAATGCTGTTGCAGTAAGAGAGAGTGCTGGACTCAGTTGCCTAGGACTAACTGGCTCTACTGCCAAAACAAGTCCTTAAGATAGTTACACCATTACTAATTTACATACAGGAAATATGAAAACTGCGTGGGCTACAGTCGTGACATGTGATTGCACTGTCAAATGTATTTTAAAGCTTTGCAGATCCCTTGCTAATCACTGTACTGTCATACATAAAATCCATGTTTCTAACAACAACTGTTAACAAGTGTTTAAGAGTCATTAATCACAGTCCTCTTCTCTTATTCATACGGCTTCACTCAGCCCAAGGAAACCTTTTCATGCACCATTAAACAGATTAATCTATGTTCCTGTCTTCTGATTGATAATGACATGGTTTCCTGCAATGACAGTTGTGGAAACAGCTCACAAAGACAACCACTACAAGTGGCCTTAAGTGATAGGATGTAATGCGTATGTCAGTGGTAAGATTTTGGTGCTTCTGTGAGAAGCTCTTCATTGAGATATTTTTCAGCCTAATCTCCTTCTTGGTTGCTTAAGGGAAAAAGAGTACAAAAGGAGAGGCTACAATTTATAAAGATCTGAAAGTCCTGTTATCATCCTGACTAAAGGTCTACACATGAAATTTCAGGGCCAGAAATGCTGGCATTTGTCCTTTCATTTCTATTTGGAACCAACCACTGTGAAAAGCAAAATGCCTCTATGAGCTCCTAAGTGTTAACCTCACTGTGACACAAGTCACAAGGCAAAGCACTTTCTCCAAGTTTGTGTATCTTTGACTTTATAGGAGGGGAAAAAACCCTTTCTTTTTTGTTTGGTTTTCTTTCCTCCAAAGAAGCATGCTAAGAATATGTCAACAAGTGTAGTGCACAGAGAAATCACTTGATGCAAGAGAGGCCAAAAAATGCAAAAAAATTAATATTGTGTTACCCCCAAGCAGCAGTTCCGTGGTCTGTGAGCCAAATCTGGTGCAAGTTTATGTGTCCTTGCCTTGGTTCTACAGATCCAATCACTGTTACAGGGTTAGAAAGTCCATGCTAAAGCCAAAGAAAGTATTGGAAGCAAAGAACAGGCAGAATTGTGGGACTTAAAGGATTCAAGAAGAAAACTACTGACACGAGAAGGTGTAAATCCCCCTGGGGAAAAAAGTGACAAACTGGAGCGTGGCAATGAAGCAACAAGGACAAACAGCTCATTCCAAACCTAAACGATGATTGCACCTGAGGATTATTGGATGTCTTATCACTGATGGTAATCAATCTATTGCTTAGTCTCATAGCTCATTAGTTCTAATTATCTATCATGTGTATCAACCAAAAAATGATTGCTTTGTACTCCTGTGCACATTCTGCATTTGGGAATGCTCTGTGGTAACTCAGGGAGTGTTGACTCCCAGGTATAAGGGGAAAAACTTTCCCAGCTACTCCTTCTGATTGGCCAAGTGGAAGAAGATGTCACAATAAGTGGGTGTCTTTTCTGCAAATGGCATCTCCTTCAGGTGACAAGGTCTCAGAACTACAGAAACAAGTATTTAGGTATTTCCCAAAGGTGCACAAAAGAATGTTCTATGATTTCCCACAGGAAACCTTACGCAGCTAAGGAACTCAGACCTTTTACTGCCCACTCTTATCCAAAATTAATGCTGCTGAAATATCTCTCCTTTAGTAACAGGAAATACCAGCTGACAGAGGAGGAAGTACAGGTAGAGATATCCACTGAGAATGTGCCAATGGAAAGTTCTCTCAGGAAATATATATTTTTTTCCTATTGACTGTCTATTTTCAGACTGTTTTGGTTCCCTTATGTGACAAATATAACTTCACAGAACTGAAAATATCCATGCATTAAAATATGAATAAAATATTCTGAATTAAAAAGCTTCTAATTATCAATATCAAAATAAAGTTTCTCTGTGGATATTGTCAAAATATTGACAAATATTGGATATTGGAAAGTTTTGAAGGGTTCCTGAGGATGGACTACATGTTTTCTTTTCTATTACAGTCCCAGTGCTTATTACAGTCCTCAGAGCTTACCAGTTTTGAAAACATCTGAGCTTTCCACAGGAGGTAGAAATTCTCTTAGCTTCTGGTTCAGGTCAAGTTCTCAGCCTTCTGTACCCTTCCATGTGCATCCAAAGGCTATAGCTATATCTCTAGACAAAAAGGAGTCTCCATGTGGTCAGAGGAGCTGGCACACATTTTTTGCAGAGAAAATCCCCTTTTATGCAATGAATCTGTGAGCAAACCAGTTGAACAAGTCAAAAAGACAGGGTGGAACCTACCAATTTTGGGTCATGGCTTGAGCTCATTTCTTAGCTCCTATACAAAAAAAAAACCCTGACAGGCAGGTTTGTTGCTTTGCTTGTTTATAGGATCCCTCTGCTCTAATTTGGGATCTGAACAGATTGGATTGATGGGCCAAGGCCAGTGGTATGAGGTTCAATAAGGTAAAGTGTTGGGTCCTGCACTTGGGTCACAACAACTCCATTCAGTGCTACAGGCACATGGAAGAGTGACTGGAAAGCTATCCAGCGGAAAAGGAGCTGGGGGTGCTGGTCAACAGTTGCTGAAGGTGAGTCAGCAGCATGCCCAGGTGGCCAGTGGCATTCTGGCTTGTATCAAAAATAGTGTAGCCAGAAGGACCAGGGCAGTGACGGTCCCCCTGTATTTGGCACTGGTGAGGCTGGACCTCAAGTGCCGTGTCCAGTTCTAGGCCCCTCAGTCCAAGAGAGACATTGAGGTGCTGGAGCACATCCAGAGAAGGGCAACAGAGCTGGTGAAGGGTTTGGAGCAAAAATCTTATGACAAATGGCTGAGGGAGCTGGGGTTGTTTAGTCTGGAGAAAAGGAGGCTGAGGGATGACCTTATCACACTCTACAACTACCTGAAAGGAGGTTGTAATGAGGTAACAGGTGATGGGACAAGAGGAAACAGCCTCAAGTTGTGCCAGGGTAAATTTAGATTGGAAAAATTTCTTCACAGAAAAGCATTGCCAAGCCCTGGAACAGGCTGCCCAGGGAAATGCCAGAGCCACCATCACTGGAGGCATTTAAAAGATGTGCAGATGTGGCACTTAGGGACATGGTTTAGTGGTAGACTTGGCAGGGTTGAGTTAACAGTTGGTCTCTCTTAAGAGCCTTGTCCAACCTAAATAATGCTGTGATTCTAACAGTGAATTAGAGAAGGGTACTTCGGAGGTCCTGGTAGAGCAGGCATGACATCATCCTTGACTTTAAGTGGTCTCCTGGCTTGATGAAGGATACAGTCCAGGTGTGTCCTGCACTGCTGATATCACAAGATTGAGAATGTAAGCAGTCCTGCAGTGTAACAAAAAAACCTGCTTACAATATCATGATGGTTTTTTTAATCAGTATTTTCCAACAGAACACTGTTTGCTCTGGAAAAACCTTTAGCTCACTATAATTAACAGAAACTATGCTTCCATAATATCATCCAACCACAGTAATCACTGCCAAAAGGAAAGAGAAAGCTTTTTATAGGATAGTAGCTTAGCCACAATAATTTTCTATTTCCACTAGTGTTTGAGACCTAATGTACTGTTAGACCTACAGAGTCGGCTTTTTTGGTTTTTGTTCATGTGTGTTTTTCTGGTTGTTGGTTTGTGAGGTTTTTTTGTTTCATTTCTGTTGGGTTTTTCTTTAAACTGCATTTAATCACAAAAAGAGACTGAACATTTTTTTTAGCTCTTTTTATTATTATACTTTTGTCAATGCCTGCTATGGCCTGTGATACTTGGCAAGGGTCAGGGTCTTCAAAATCAATAACCGAATGCTTCTTGCCCTTCAAGCATTTTAATGTCAAAGGTTTGACCTTTATGATTAGAGATCAGCTTGAAAGGAAATCCCTATCTATGTCTGAAGTCTTCTTTTATGTAACTGTGTTTTTGAATGTGCATTTTTACTGCATAAATTAAAAGGCTTCTGTGCACTTTTATAGACTTAATCAAAGGATTTAAATAAAGAATACAGTAATAAGCTAGACTTGTTCTATCAGTCCTTTAGAGAATTACTGTTATCTTCTAATATACCCTTTTTGGCACATTTCTCCAGTACAATCACAGCTTTTGACTGCTAGCTTAAAGCAGTGGCCTCTGGTTAACTTGCAGTTATCTTACAAGCCAGATTTTTAAAAACAAAACCCTGAAACAACAACCAAATATTTATTTATTTATTTATTTATTTATTTATTTGTTTGTTTATTTATTGAAAGGACATCATCTACTGGGTCTGATAGGCACTGTATTTTCCTTGAAGAAGCTTGATGATTCCTGTCCATTATGGCTAAACATATTTCCCATAAAGAATACAAGGCACCCTTTAATATTACTTCGTGCACTTTGGCTCATATAATATGGACAGATACTATCCAAAGAGAATACTTGTCTTATGGAGAAAAGTCTTTGCAGATCCACAGCAGATGGAGTCAGGAAGAAAGTTGGCAAAGACTGGTTCAAAGTTGTTTGTGTTTATTGCCTTTAGCAATAAACAAGGAATAACAAAATAACAAGGAAGACTCTAAGGCATCTGTCTAAATTCAGGTAACCTTGAATACATTTCTGTCTTGGTTCTTTCTCTCAGAAACTACTCAGAATAAGGCATTTCCTGGCCTTTGCTACGTGGATGGAGCCACAGTAAGGTATCACAGTAAGGACAGGTAGAAGCGTAAAATAAATCTCTGGACATGCCTGTACAAACATCAAAGGACTTTGCCCACTTTATCCCAAAAACTGTAAAAAAACAACTGCAAAACTCATAACAACATGCAACTTGGCATTGCAGATGTAACTATAATTCTTCCAGGAGTTATTATGATCTCTGAAGGTCTAAATCTAAGACTTTCTTATTCCCTTTGGATGTGCCTATTGCCTTCCCTGCATGCTTTGAGTTAAACAGGTTGAATTTTCCTTGCTTTACTGCCCTCTCTCTCTCCCTTCTCCTCCTGCAAGACTGTTCTTGGAGAAAGCCCCATGACCTTCACTGCCAAGGGGGTCTGTGATGCTCTCCCTGTCCCAAAGTAGAAGTGCTGTCTAAGCAAAAGTGGCGATCCTTTACAGAACCACAAAATCACAGGATATGTTGAGTTGGAAGGGACCCGCAGGGATCATCGAGTCCAACTCCTGACCATTCCAAAAAGTCACACCTTGTGCCAAGAGTATCACCCATAATAAGGAATGACTGTGATTATCTATAGAAATATCTGCAAACAGCAAGAACAAATCTGTAAAATAAGAGCAAGATCAACATGCATATAATTCCAATAAGAATTGTGCATTTTTAGGAAAGAGTAATATTTTTTTTTCTATAAACTATGAACTATTATATAGTTCAACCCTGGGCTCAACAGCAGCAGTAGTAAATATACTACAGCACTTTATGGTGCTCTGTTGGACTAATGTATGCCTAAAACCTTGTGCCTGGAATATTTTGCTTCTTTTCACCAAAAAATCATGGCAAGAAGAAAAAACAGTTCTGGGCTGTTTCTGAAGAAACCCTTCCATGAAGGGGTTTTTTTTTTAATATTAGTTACCAGTGATTTCTAAATTCTACTGATATTGATATTTCCAGCAACAATAATGACTTTTACTGTCATTAAAATTATTTTTAATAGAAACTGTCCTAATAAAACTCACATTATCCTTTTCCTTATCACTGTCTTTTTTGATCATCAAAAAGAAGTAGCATACACTTTATTTTCCTTGTATATCACAAATACAGTTATAAAAGGTGACTGTCAAGTTTCAGTTAAGGAATACATCTTGTAAACTATATGTGGAACAATATTACATTGTTTTTTCCAGTTGTCACAGAGTAACTGTCAGCGAGTAAAGGTAATATCTGTAATTACAAAGGAGAAAAAAAAAAATAGTTAGGTGATAAAATGTGCAAAGCATCTCAAAGAAGGTCTCCACTCCATGTAATTTCTACTTGTCTTTTAAGTTACTGCAAAACTGTGTCACATCCTGTGAAGTATCTCTTTCCTGGTTTGATTTATGGGCAATAAGGAGATACCAGGAGATGGAACTTTCCTCTGAAGTTGTGATTTAAACAATCAAACTAGAAATAGTATGTACAAATAATGAACATTTGCACAAAACTACATATGAAATTAAAAGTGTGGCATGAAAAAAAAAAGATGTTTTCTTCTTGTGAAACTGTTGAAAGCCAATTTCAAAAAAAATAAAAGTAAATGGAGTTGTCTCCCTGCTCCTGTGACAAAAAGGATCAAGACTGGTCTACTTAAATTTGGTTTATGAGATAAGGCAACAAATCATGTTCTGAAAAAGCTAAGACCTAGTCACCAGAAAACAAGTCATAATGGTTTATGAAAAAGACATATACAAAATATACACAGCAACCAGTAAATAACCTCTTCACTGAGTTGGCACTTTTCTAAATTACAAATTAGGGATTCATGATCCTAATAAATACAATATACTACCGGTTAACAGCTCTCATTGCAGTTTATGTTTCTGAAAGAGATTTATAGGTTTATAATGAGGAACAATATAATGCAGGTGCTATTAACTTCACTAAAATCTATGTGTAAAAAAGGAATAGCAAATCCTGTACCTTTTGATTAGATAGTAAACACCAAAGCATTTTGTTAAAGTTTTTCCTCGTGCTCTGTTTTCTGAAAAAACGTCCCTATTTCAAGGCAACTTCTAAGCAGCATAATTAATGTGGTGGAGTTCACAAATTGCCTAATGAGTGGTGTGTTTAATGAATATTCTTTGAAAGTTTAAGGCTATTTTCTACACTCATTCAGCATCAGCAGTTGCTGAACTGCAACAGCAGTTTTGAGCACTTGTTGCAGATGTTTCCAACCATTTTCTGCCAAATGCAAATTCACTTCTTGAGTGATTGAATTATCAATGCCAACTTTAGCTGATGCTACTGTTAAAAGATTAATGTCCTAAAAGGAGAATCAGATTACTACTTGCATTCTTTTAACATCACTTTAGAAACACTCTCAATCCCCTTCCACTTGAACAGCATGCTTTTTAAGAATAATACAGCTCAGTTAAATAGATTCAGCCTTCTTACAATACCATTACAAACAAAGTATCTAAAGCTGTAGTGGGTTGACCCTGGCTGGATGCCAGGCACCCACCAAAGCTGCTCTATCAATTCCGTCCACAACTAGATAAGGGAGAGAAAATACAACAAAAGGTTTATGGGTTGAGACAAGGACTGGGAGAGGTCACTCACTGACTTCCGTCATGGGCAAAACCTTATAATTACTGAATTTGCTACTAAAAAAACCAGAACAAGATAATCAGAAGTAAGACAAATCTTAAAAACACCTTTCCCTCACCTCTTCCTTCTTCCCAGCTCAACCTCCTTCTCCCACAGCAGTGAAGGGAGACAGGGAATGGGGGTTACAGTCAGTTCATCACACCTTGTTTCTGCCACTGCTCGGGGGGAGGAGTCCTTCCCTGCTCCAGCACGGGGTCCCTCCCACAGGACACAGTACTCCATGAACTCTTCCACTGTGAGTCCATCCCACAGCAAACAGTTCTTCATGAACTTCTCCAGTGTGGGTCATTCTTCCATGGGGTGCAGTCCTTCAGGCACAGGCTGCTCCAGCATTGGTCCCCTGCAGGGCCACAAGTCCTTGCCAGTATCCTACTCCCTCATGGGCTTCCTATGGGGTCACAGCCCTCTTTTGGGCATTCATCTGCTCTGGCATAGGTCTCCTCCATGGGCTGTAGGTGGATCTGTGCACCCCTGTGGACCTCCATGGGCTGCAGTGGGACATCCTTCACCATGGGCTGCAGGGATCCTCAGCTCCAGCACCTGGACCACCTCCTGCCCCTCTTTCCCCAATGACCTTGGTGTCTGCAGAATTGTTTGTCTCACATGTTCTCACTCTGCTCTTCTCTGGCCACAATTACATCTGTGCAATAACTTTTTTCTTTTCTTCTTAAATATGCTCTCACAGAGGCATTGCTATCATTCCTGACTGGCTCAGCTTTGGCCAGCGGCAGGTCCGTCCTGGAGCCAGCTGGCATGGGCTCTACCAGACATGGGGGAAGCTTCTGGCAGGTTCTCAGAAAAGCCACCCCTACAGCCCTCGAGCTACCAAAATCTGGCCATACAAACCCAACACAAAAGTTAAAATTCTATCTTAATGGAATTATTATCCAAAATTAATACTGCATGGTCTCATGACAAAGTTCTAAAACTTTTTTTACCTAAAAACTATTAAAAACAAGTCACAAAACAGCCATCTAGGCTGCTCCTTGCTGTCATTTAATAATTCACTACTATCTGATAACTTGTAAAGAAACTACCTCAGGATAATATTGTTTCCTAAAAAATGAAAAGCTACCCACAATGTCCAAAATAATCTCTGAAATGATGATGATGATGATGATGATGATGATGGTGATGATGATGATGGTGATGATGATGATGATGATGATGATGATGATGATGATGACGACGACGATAAATTCTGCAAAAATTTCTGCACCTAAAATTTCCAATAAGCTCTATGGGATGACTTGCACACCTGAAGTTCCTCATTCATAAATATTGTCAGAAATAAAATTCAGCAGGACAAGTTTCTGTTGTATGTAACTTTTATTGATCTGTGGAGTTTGAATTTATAATTGAATTATTACTGACAATTTATTATGGAATTATTGATTTTTGTCTCTTATTGCTCCTAAAATATAGCAAGATTTGTGTATGATCATGAGCTCCATGGTCATGGTTTGAATAAACAGGATCTAAAATGAATCAAAGTTACTGGCTTATAATTGAAGTTTTATTTGGGATACAGTGAAGTAGTATAATTCATGTTGTCGTCCTTGCTTCAACCTTTCCTTATCATAACCCACAAATGTGTAACTACTTATACATAATCTGGTGATAAATTCAGCCAAGACAACTTTAATGCATCAGTATCTAAGATATCTAAGAAAACAGCAAATTAAGCTCCTTCACTGTCCTCTTCATTCAAGTGATACTTAAAACAAGGTACAAAGGAAGAAACTGAAAATCTTGTTCAATAAAGAGCTGAAGTTCCTACAATAATCTGAAACTATTATTATTATTACTATTACTACTAACATAAAATTGTGTTACAAAGATTAAAAAATTGGTAATAATATAATAATAAAGACTTAGGCATATGCGCTAGTGACAGGATCTTGCAAAGTCCCATGATAATAATTCTAAGTTGATTTGTAGTATACTAGAGCCATAGAGATGAAATAAGTAATACAAAAAGAATTTCAAAGCTTTAACCAATCTGTCTTCTTCAAGAATGAATTCTAGAGTGAAGATATGAACTAAGCTTCCTGCATTTTTAAAGGTAGATGCTGCATAATCCATGTCAAGCCGCAGATCTGTGAGTACAGACTTTGAAAAGAGAAGCAGCAAGCAGTGATTTAATGCTAATTTGATGCATCATTCAGAGTTGAGACAGCATCTAAGACTAGTTTGACAAGATACGTTCCAAATACAAAATGATCAAACTGAAATTGTGTCAGTTATTTTACAAGGAAATCAGGCCTCTGAGTGTTGCAAAATTTCCTTTACAAGGGGCTGTATCACCAGAACAGATTAATTAGATGAAAAGTGGAAGTACTACAGGGAGTGACACCCACACTGGTGAAAGTGGGATTGATCAAAGAAATACAGTGGAATCACACTGTCCTTGAGTGACTACATCTTATTTTATTAAATGTTCTGGTATCATGGCATGATCATTTTTGCACCTTAATTCTGCTGCTCGGAACTGAACAAAGTTCATCTATTTCATTTTATGGAGTCAAGCTAATCTAATCTTCAGTTCTGATCTGCCTAAATTGCCCTTTTCTAAGTTTGAATGATCCCACAATCCTCCAAAAGAAAATCCAGTCAAACTTGTCATATTTTCCTTACTTACCCATATACTCAAAGCATAAGTTTGCATAACAATGAGGCTCAACTGTGACCCAGGATTAGTCTGCAACCCTTAGATAGTCTCAGTTTGATTTTAGATAGCGTAATTAAATTGTCAAACAAAGGTCTAGTGCTTTTGAAATATGGGAAGGAGAGGGGAACTGAAAGAAAAGAAAATGCAAAGAGAGAGACAGTCAAAGTGTATTAATAATGAGGGTATAAATAATGTAACATTTGTCCAGAAAGAACCATGTCATTGCTATTGTAATTTTCATAAGCTCTCAACTAAAATAGAATATTAAAGCAAATCACACTATTTTTTTAGATAGAACAAAACCTCACATTTTCTCAGATATTTTGAACTGAAATGATGTCACCAATACTGTCACCTGAATAAACGCACCAATAATACCACAGCGTTAGCCTATTATGAGAGAATCAAGTTTGAGGGATATGAAGTGCAAGATCAATTGGGAAGCTTCTCCTTCAAAAGAGGTAGAATAACGTGAGCATTAGCTTGACTATGCTACATGCTTTAGGGCTACAAATCAGCCCCTTTCTCCATCAAGCGACAGCTGTCCTTCCTTCAGGTTCACTCTGCAACACACACCCCCACACCCCCACACACACACCCCCACACAAACACCCACACACGCCACCCACTGTAGCTGGTAGTTCTGCTTTCAAGATTTTGCCCAATGTTGCACAGCTCTGCTGTGAATGCAATACATTGGTATTTTTTCACAGAACCCTTGCTTCCACGGCAGCTTTGAAGAGGTTATGTAGATTAGCATATTTTTTCGTGCCAAAACCCTCCCAAAAGAGGATAACAGCAAGGAGCTCATATAGCTGCATATGGGTGACAAACCAAGCATATGGAGTGTGAAAAAGAAAAGTAGAATCATTGAAGAAGAGCTAGCAGATAACTCTTTATACAAAGTTTAGCCTTTTTTTTTTGAACCACTGAAAAGTGAAAAATGTGGTGATATTTTTCTAGATGTAATATGTAGCATTCCAGACTTATGGAATTCATTTAAACAATCTCATTCAGATATTTTTACTTTAGTGACTGATGCTTGCGCCTTAAGTTGCACTTACAACTGTACTGCTAATTGTCAGTGTACCACAATAACAAAAATAAATACATACAACTTTAAACCTATGATGCATGTGAAGTCCTCATATACAGTCTTCCTTATTCATATGGTCCTATATATATATGCCTTCAATCTTCAGAACTGACTATATAGTCTCACTGAATATCAAGATGCTGTTGTCCTGGTTTCAGTATTATGTTGTTGCAGAGACCTTCAGGGGACAAATTTACCTAGCATTTCACTCACAAAATAAATTAAAATGCTTTAAAGTTTCATCAAGGATTGATGAGAAGAAATAAAAAGATACTTTTCTTCTCAGTACACTGCCTTTTTTACTGAGTAATACTTGATGCAAATAGAAAGAAAAGTTTTCTGTTATGTATCTTCAGTTCAATTCTGTAGAACAGACTTCAGATACAATGATTGGCAGGACTCACCAGGCTGAAAACCTTTTTCTCTTACCAGTTTTCAAGATCTGTAACTTTATGAGACCTCTTCTGCACAAATATTTTCCATATGCATTTTGATTCTTATGCCACTTTGGAAAAGCTGCCTTTCTGACTCACAATGCTGTTTCCCTTATTCTTTCAAAAAACAGGCAACAGTTTGTATATTCACTTGGGATCAGTCTGCAATTCATTCTAGGCAATACATTTAAATGATAAGGAGATCTGACCATTTTCAATTCTTTTTCAACTTTTTTTACATCTGACTAAAATGAGCTGTCTATTAAAGTGGTAGTCTACTGGGCTCACCTCTATGCATGTTACATGTCTTATAAATATTCACAAACTTGTTTTGATGTTGCAAATTATTTTATTGTTTTTGTGTTATCACACTGTCCTTGAAAAAAAAGAGTGTATTGTACTTGGAAAGAAGTTTTCACACATTGTCTACCTAAAGTATTATATTTACTACACATTAGAAGACCCAGATGATTTCAATTTAATTGACAGGTAATTCTCAGAAGTGTGTAGACAAATGATTATTCAGTTTTTTTGGAAACAATCTTAAACTATAAACTTACATCTGTGAGGACTTACATCTTCACAGAGCAAAGTGCAAAGATTCATCTTAAAGCACTTTTGTCAAGAGCAGAAATGCAAGAAAGTACAGGCTAATACTGGTTCATACTTAGTTAAAATAAAAGAAAATAAATTAGGAAGTCTAAGATATTTCCAGTTTCCAGGGTATTAAAATTGTATATTTAAATGACTTTTTTTGTGTACAATAAAAGTAAAAACCCACATAATTTTTCAGTACAATTTCCTTTGGACACTTAAATGCATTACAGTAAAGTCTATTTAGGTTTGTATTTACTGCAAATTCCTTCACCAGCAGGAGGAATTTGATAAACATGCAGGAAAAGGAATGGGAGGAAAAAAAAGAGCCCCTAAATATACTAAAATTTCAATTTTAAAAAAAAACACAAAACACATTATCAACAAGGAAGCTAATGAGGAACTATTCATTCTACTTCTTTTAAAACATATCTAAAAGGAAACATATATTGCCAAGCTTGAATATACAGCACTTTAGAAGGTTATGATTTAATTTCTCAATGGTTTGGGAGCCTATACAATCTGGGATATGCTTGATTACATTTTTTCTCTGTGAACACTCTCAACATACACTCAAATAGTTGCAACTTCTGCTAGTTAGAAGAGCAAGAATATTTCCATAAGTATAGAGCAAGAGTACTTTGGGGAACCCCATAGAGTTTAAGAAGCTCCCAAAGCTTCTTTGACATTTCTTTCCTGAATTGGAAATCCTACTAGATCTTACTAAGTACTAAATTTTGCCTCAGTGACTAGAGAGAAAAAAACACATTTGTACTCTCATTTTGACAATCAGTCCTGTAAAAAATCTCAAAGTTAGGCAACATTTTTCTTTTAATTTATTTATCCCTGTAAATTATATGTGTTAACCTTGATAGAGAGCTTAGCAGAAAAGCTGAGATTGCAGTTAGAATTATGCAGAAATAAGTAAATTTCTTTTCAGAGATCTTGCACTTTCTCAGGAATTTGGTGATAGTCTCTGTGTTTATTTACATTGGCATTGTAAGACTACAGAATGACAAATGTCAAAATTTAATGTGAGTAAATTTGCACAACAAATGCAAAGTACTGGCATCTGGGAGAAACCTACATATGCTCTTCTTTCACTTCATAAGCATTTATGTGCAAACCTGGATATTCTCAGAAGAACAGAAAGTTCTATCAGTGGTAAACTGTTGACATTTCCTAGGCACAGTGGTGCATAGCTGGCTTGTCATCTAACAGTATAGAAGGAAACAGTGAATGCCAAAAATCTATTTATTCAGTGCATGGTAAAAAAGAAAAAAGGCACCACCATAAGGCAAATATATTTGTGACAATAAATAGCACTGTAACTATGTATAAGTTTTGGTCCTGAAGGATGTAGTCACTGTTTAGGCAATATAGGATAAATTGTATAAATGAAAATGTTGAAAGGAAAGCAAGATACATGAGAAAAATGCTAAAAAAATAATTTTTCCCAAAGAAATAAATTTAAAGTAGATGCTAGTTACTTAATCCAATGAAAATGTAAACAAGCCCTCTTGAGACTTGTGTGAAACTGTATTTAAACATAAAAAATTGAGAATATTTTGCCTTCATTCATCTGCTTGCAAGCTTCACTATAAATAATTTTATTTTTTAAATTTATTTTGCTAAATTTGGTAATTAATTAAGTTAGTTAAGATGGTTTCACAAGTTGCTTCTCTGAGTTGACATCAGAGTCAGATCTCTTACTGATATTGTTTAAATTATTCTATTTAACTTGCATTTTCTTAGCAGATGTGAAGTGAGTCTGCTTCTGTTAAAGTCAATGGTACTTTGCCACTGACTCCCAATATGAAAAATAAGAATTATAGAGTAACTTAAAGAAACTCTTGAGAACAATTTGAAATTATTTATAATTTATTGGTACATGGTCATTGTTTCCCATTAAATATAATTTCTTTTTAAAAAGCTTAATAACTTTATTTTATGCAAAACATGGAAATTTGCAGATGTTGACTGTAGTATTCAACAGAAAAAGGAAAGTCCCATGTAAAATTACTTTTTCAAGCCTTGGCTCGAAATAGTATGCATGATGGTATGTTAAAATGTTACCTCATAGCTTGTAAGTACATCTCACTGTCAATATTACATAAATGAAGAAATAAAACTGTATTCCCTTATAGAAGACTTTCTTATGCTAGATCAGTGCAGAACAGTTTGCACTTCATACTTGATTAAAAATTAAATGTTCTTATGCACAAATTTGTATGATCCAAACATAAGCCAACAGATCTCTGGTGTCATGGATTAGAATTTTGAGTGTTGAGTTTGAGTGATGGAGCTTTACAGCCACACTCTGCAAAATGCTGGAGGAACTATTTTTTTTTTGTAGAATGTTTTGAAAATTTATGACTAATTGTATAATTACATCTGAATATCTAGGAGTTGCCATCAAAAAGTTTGTGAAATATTAAGGTTACTGCAACAATATTTTAAAATTAAAAACATTTAACACATTCTAAAACTACTTTTATACAGCTATCAGTAACCTTCTAAAATCTCCTTCTTCTCTGCCTGTCAAGAAATAAAATACCACCCATGTTAGCCAAAGGTATTCTGTAAGTATTGTTCCTGATTATTGATTATTAGCTACAAATAAATCATGACATGTAATACATGATAAAAGAGTTTTAAAAAAAATTCTCCATTGGATGAGAAAAAGAAAAGTACTTTGGACAATAAAACAAACTTTTGTGATTTTACACATTTTGCTACATATGTTGGCAACATATGTTGGCACTGGCTATTAACTTAGGGAATAAAATATCTCAGGGAACCTGCATATTTAATACTTTCTTTGCAATATGACATTTCCTCTTTATGAAGCATGCTTCTACACTGTCTTAAAAAAGTTAACTAAGAAAAAAAGTGTCTTTTTATGTGGCATAAATACAGAAAGCATGTTTTCACAACCCTCAGGTTTGTGCTTTGGTTTTTCAGGTAAGAAAGAATGTTCCATAGGCTTAGCAGTTGAACCTTCTACCTGGCATTTGCCCCGTTTTGTACTGCATGTATAATTCACCAGTAAATAGTGCCATTGGTTTAGTATGGGGGCATTAGAACAAAAACAAAACCAGAAACAAAAACAAACAAAACCCCCCACAAAACAAACCAAAAACCCCAAAGAAACAAACTCCCAAAACAAAAACAACAAACACAAACTCTACAAAAACCCCCCAAAATTTGCAAAATACTATTTTTCTTTTCCTGACCCAGTTCTAAGTACATGTAGAAAAAGGACAAATTAAAAATTCCCTTCTTGGAACTACATCTGAACAACGCTTCCCTCCATGGTCTGTGATAAGGGTTCAGAATATACATGTATGATAATCATAGTAAGTTTCATCTACACTTTTAACGGATTCTTCAGGTTATTTGGTATTTCATTGCGACTCAATGCATATATTTTCCTGAAAACGATTATATATATATATATATACTCTTCCTCAGAGCATCAAAATTGCCATATCCATTGAGATTAGTGCATTGAAATCCTCAGTTTATATCAAGAGATAAAATAATAACATCCTGTCAGCAAGCACATACCATGCAGGTGCTCACTTTTCCCCACCAGTGGGGTAGGGGAGAGAACAGGAACAGTAAAAACTACAAAATTAGTGGGTTTGAGACAAAGACAGTTTAATAGGAAACGGAAAAGTCACACATGCAAGCAAAGCAAAACAAGGATTTAATTCATTGCTTCCCAAGAGCAGGCAGGTGTTCAGCCTTCTCCAGGAAAGCAGGGCCTTATCATGTGTAATGGTCACTTGGGAAGACAGATGCCATCACTCCATATGTTTCCCTTTTTCCTTCTTGCCCCCCAGTTTATACACTGAGCATGATGTTATATGGTCTGGAATATTCCTATGGTCAGTTTGGGTCACCTGTCCCAGCTGTGTCTCCTCCCAACTTCCCATGCATCCCCAGTCTCCTTACCAGTATGGCAGTATGAAAAGCAGAGGCAGCCTTGGCTCTGTGTAAGCCCTGCTCAGCAATAGCAAAAGCATCTCTGTGTTAGCAATACTGTTCAGCACAAAATACAAAACATAGTCCCATACTACCCAAAATATAGAAAATTAACTCTACCCCAGCCAAAATCAGCACATCTCCCTAAACCCAAGAGAAAGCTAAGCCTGCAAGAAGCAGGTATGTGTAACTTTCCTTTTCTTGTTTCCAGTGTATTGGAGAATGAAAGATTAACTCTACGAGAGGTTTGTTTTTTTTTTTTTTTAATCACACAGGGCAGAGTAACAGTTACAAATTAAAAAAATAAACATAGCCTAAATAACATAGCCTAAAATAAAAATAACCTTTTATGAATGGCAGGGAAGCAGTAGAATTGTCAAAAACATCCCTATCTGTGGTGATATCCTTATAGTATTGTACAAACAGTTTCTGTGTTCAAAAAGAGACCTTTCCCTATTTCTTAGTTGGACCTGTAGACAGCTAAAACTTGTCCAATAAGCTTCATTCATGCTTTCAATGAAGGACAACTGAACTTGAGTTGCAAGCCTTTAACTCTGATCTCCACTCTTCAGAAATCCATGAGGGTGTGGATTTGCTGTTGTTAATATTGTTTTTAAAACACACATCACTTGTGGCCTGAAGAGGTCAAGGAGGAGCTAAAAGAAATTTGTAGGCAGGCTCAAATGTTTTCACATGGATTGTTCATTACCTCTGATGTGCATATTTTGCACTGGCACAAATATAATGGACTTCAGCTTGATTTATTTTTCTGATTTATAGTTAGAAAATTATCATCTCCTCCTGAGCTCCACACATACCATCCACTGGTCTACAAAGAGATTTTGCACAGTATTTTAGTTAATGAAATTTTAGTTAATGAAAATACTTATCTGTGCAACTTATTCCCTATTGCAAAAGACCAGTCTTTATTTATGGAATATCATTATCTGCCACACTTGTGTTTACAAGCATGGGACGAACCTTAAGTTTTGGGGGAGTTTGGCAGAGGTTGAGCTAATGGTGTTTAAACTTCATAGTATCTTTGAACTATACAGTAAATCTCAATTCTGAGTGCCTGATATGGATTTCAGGGATTTAAGGGATTGTAAGCTAAATGGTTTGCCTTTATTTAGAAATTTTCCATGAGCCTTTTTTTACATGCATCTTGCTGTTTTGGGAATGCTGAACCAAACCAAATAGATTTGCACAGTCATTTAACTCTTCCCATCAATAAGTGCTCTTCAGGACAACAGGAATGTTGCTTCTTTCAACATCCAAACCAGTCTGTATATTACAAGCACTATTTCCCTTGCATCCAGTCTTTTATTATAATCTACTTCAGCTGCTGATGATAACATGGATGTAATCTAAATTCCTCTTTGCTCACAGAAATATGCCTTAGTTGAGGGGTGTGTCAATGTATACATATAGACGTGTGTGAGCCCCAATGTGTCTGTGTGTGTGTGTGTTATCATGTACATGTGTATATTCTCTAACTAAAATGGAGGAGTTCATATGTAAGTTTCCGGGAATTCTGTCATTATGGTTTTTAAAGTAGACTGAAATTTGTAAATTTTCTAGTAGAAGGAGGCAGAAAACTGAAGCAAAACTGGTCCATTAAACACTGCTTCCAGAAGATAATCAGTTCACCTTATCATCAATTTTTCACTTCCACTAATAAAAGTCTGTAGGTCTAATTAGGGCAATAATAAGCACATGGAAAAATACTTGCTTATTATATGTTTTTGACATGCTACTAAAAGAACAAAATGCAATTTCATGAAGGATTCAAGCTCATTGCCAATTATTTTTCTGTACTGATACTGTCAAAAGTCAATTTGAGTTACAGAATTTTGACTATCAAAAAGATTAACTAATAGTATTAGAGCCTCAAAAGGACTTGAGAGACAAACATAATTATATGAAATATATTTATATTTAAAAAGACTTGATTGCTTGTTACCAAAAACATTTCTCTCTACCTAAAAGAAAATTATAATGGCAGCACTTTAGTACTCAGCTTAAATAGCAGAATTTGAATTATATCAGCAGTTCAACTTACCATCTGTAACTGCCAGTGGACTTTGTTGAACTAAGTAAAACCTAGGTTTCATACTACTGACATAGGGCTTAT
Organism: Sclerurus mexicanus; assembly: GCA_013396755.1. NCBI lineage: Eukaryota > Metazoa > Chordata > Aves > Passeriformes > Furnariidae > Sclerurus > Sclerurus mexicanus. The sequence continues at coordinate 742,119 of VWZF01000901.1, read as the reverse complement.
CCTTCCAAAGACTGATTAGAGCTTTTGGGTTGCTTTTTTCAGTAAGATTTAGTTACCGTAGATTTGAAAAGGAGCTCATTTAAAATATACCCAATTAAAGAAATAGGTCCTTCATTTTCAACTCTTTTTTAAAGAAGAATTTCCCAAGGTACTGGGCGTATCTTTCACTACTGTGATTTTGTATGGATTTTTTCCCCCCAATAATGTAATTTTCAAGCAGTGGAAAACAATTAATGGAGATGATTGGTTTGTTTTATATTTCTCAACTGGCAGCTCCAGCAAATTAGTCCGAACAAATTTCTTACGGCTTTTTTTTCTTCACTTAAAGGATTTGTCTCCACCTTTTTTCTCCTTTCTAGTTCTTTGAACTTCCCTTGTGAGACCACTGAAAAAATAGCTCAAGAGTAAAACATGTCTCGCAAAACATTAAAGGCCAAACTATCCACTCTCCCCTTCTCATTAGCACTATGTTAACCAGAAACCTGCATGGCAGGTTCCCAAAGAGTCTTTATTCCATTTAAATGGAAAAAAAAAAGAGATTTCTTGAGGGTTTGACATTAGCATTTTATCTCTGGCGTGTCTACAGAATATCAGATATATCAAAGATCATGGTGCAATATTGGAACACTGGGATTTTTTTACTGGGAGCCAAACAAGATAAATAATAATTTTTCTTCCTTCATTTTATTGCTCTGATTTTTTTTCACAGTACAAATGATTCCCAGGTTAGAATGACAGTACAAATGATTCCAGGTTTCTGTTATGCAGTTTTCACTGACCTACATACCTCCTTTTACTGAAGTAAATGTTTGACAAAAACAACAATCATAATCATAATCAGCACTCAGGTGTCGAAGAAATTGTTATCCAGCATCTTTCAGTGAAACTTTGGCATTTGTGAGCTTTAAATTTCTCATTCTTTGCCACAGAAAACTAGAAATACAATTGTCCAGTCACAGTAATAATGTGATCATTTTTAGATATATCATTCACATAAGCATGTATTAAACTCCAAGAATTTCTTAATTTTCAGTGTCATTCATCACTAACTTTTCTCTTGATAACTGCAAATGATAATGTTCCTAGTCTGGCTCCTGTATGAATAGTTTGTACTGGTATATAGAGAAGTAGGAATATGGTAATTGCGTTTATTTTCGTTAATGAGGAGGTTTATCTCTGCACAAATATGCCAAGCAAGTTAACTCCCTATGAAAGAGTCAAAAAATGAGACTATTCCATGAAGTTTTGTTCTAAAATGTACTTTCAAAATGATACCTGAAGGCTGCTATTCTGAAAATTGCTAACAATAAAAACTGAGATTTCCATCACAGAAAAATTACTGTAACAATTAAAAATATTACTAATTACAGCACTTTTTTTTGCCATTTGTATTAGTTTGAAACCCTTTTAGTTATTGCTTAGATCCTAGGTTTTTGAGACAGCAATTATCATCAAACTTTCAACTTCCCGCTGTTCCCACATTTAGAACAAAGCTACAACCCTGTGTGTTTCAAATCTCGCATGTATTGTGTAAATTGGGGATTTCAAACTAATAATTTCCTTTCCAATCTTTAATTAAAAAGTTTGCTTGAATCACCACAATGGAGATGTAATAAGGCTGTGCAACAAAGTATTAGGAGTAAGAAACATTCATCAACACTAATCACTTGCTGTAAATTTTTTGTCAACTGTGAGCATGGCATGAAATACCGTAGTCGGTAGGAGCAAAACAAGCTGTGACTGCAGGGCTTTGAGGCTCGTCTGCCGATCATGTCAGCAAGCCCATCTGCTAGCGGGCCGGTTTGAAACTGCTCGATGAAGCTGCTGTGAAGTGTCACTGGTTATAACCACTCTGAGAATTGCACTGCACTGCTGCACTTCCAAAGCAGAGGTGAAAGACCAGATACATGTCACTCTGTTTAGTTCTGCAGCTTGGTGCTGCTGTTTTATAAAAAAAAATGCTATGATAGCAGTACATTTTTTCATGATTTTCAGTGCTGGCAATGCTTCAAGTTTTGCTGCAAACTCTCATGAAAGGCCTTTGAAAAACAATTAAATAAACATAAAAGTTTGAAAAGACAAAAAATCTGACTCTGTATCAAGGGTGTTTTGCTTGATAGGAAATCAAAAATGAAACTTGTATTCAGTTTCACATCTAGACTTTGTAAGCATTTTGTATTTCTGAGGCAATGAAAAATATAATTTAGACTAATTATTCTTGACATTTTGGAATTATGAAAATACTGAACTTCAAATGAAATCTTACTTATGCATACACCATGTGCTAGCTTTAATGAGGATGAATATGCAATTGTACAACACAATAACTTCATAATTATTTTGTAATTAAAAGATTTACTCCTCTGATTACTTGCACTTAGCACTTACGCTTAACACATAATTTGATGTAATACAATTGATAATATAAAATAACAGGAACTGAAAAAAAGAATGTTGACATGTGGATAAAATAAAAGAATTAAAATATGTATTTGGAACTGCACTGCTTTTTGAAAAAAGAATACTTTCAGTGGTTACTATCAGATTTGCACAGGTTGTGCAAATGCTGAAGATTGTATTTAAAGTTTTTCTGTACAGTAAGATAATTCCTCCATATCATAAACTTCTCTTATTATTATCAGATGAAGTTAGGCAACCCCCTCATTGACTCCCTATTCTTTTGCCATACTCTAGCCGTCACAATACTTCAGCTGTCCATCTAAGACAATAGCCTAACTATTACAAGTAGATTTTTCCCATTTCAGGAGTAGGGGAAAAAGGCAGCCATTGCACACAGGCCCCCTTGAAACAGGGATTTCAAAAGGAAAGACCTAGTCTTCACATCACTCTGCTCTTGGAACATTTTTGCACTGTGACAGCAAATACTGCTCCTCTATGTGCCACTTTTGGACAGTAAACACGTGCCCATTAAGGAAGGGTTCTGTCCATAATGAAGTGCTATTCTATATCCTGAAGTGGAGACAGCTTTCTATGTCTCTATGGAAGCAGCATAACTGGTGGATCTTCTCTAAGACATCTATCTATTCCTACTGTTCCCTCTCACTTCATTCCTCCTGCATACATTTTTTTTTTTTTTCAGATGTTCCACAGTCACTTTTCTGAAAACAAATGAGGTCTGCCTCCTGAGATCTGGGGTACCACCTTCCAGTATAGCAATGTATTTGGGCCTGACTTAACATACATACTTCTTTTCTGTTTTGGGGATATTTTCCTATTTCAGATAATAGTTCTTAACTTCAATAAAGAGAGAGCTACTGATTCTCTTTAACATAAATACAGATTATTCTGTCCACAGTATTATAGTGCATGACTTGTTTTATTGGTATTGGTTGTTTGTTATTAAATTTCACAGTATCAGAAAAAGTAATGCATATCAAAATATTGCATGGCTGGGATGGTATTTATCATCTGTACCAGGGCATGTTGGTAAACTTGTATATACAACTGTTGTGAAGATGAAGAGGCTAATTTAGAATTACCAGTAGTACTGAATCACTCCAGGGAATAATAAATTGCTGCATCAGTGCAGACCTTGGTGACAGGAGGACTCTCCATACTTGGAATATGAAAAATTTAGATCAAGAATGGACAAGCTTAGAAAATGCTACAAGGAAATAACTTGGGGATCCTTGCTCCTTTCCAATTCACTTTTTGCACAAACAAGGAAGCAGAGATCTAGTAGGAGAATTGCTTCAAGCGACAAGAAGACAAGAGGTTTTCCTGTTGTGTTTGCATAGGCAGATGGCTGTACTTGATGTGTTTCATTGGGAACAAAATCAGTGTATTGCAGAGGCATGCAAAAAGACAACAAAAATGACGGAAGAGCAGCTGGGCTTTAGGACTTACATCACTCATGAAATGGGTGGCATGGCTTGAGATTTATGTGAAAATCAAACTGGCAGGAGATGGTGAAGAACACAGGTATATAATTAGAAAAGCATGTGCTTTAACAAAGCAGATTTAAATGGCAATTTCATGGTCTAAGAGATTGTTCATAAGATTTTTTTAAAACAAATGAAGAAATAGATCAAAACAAAAAGATAAAAACAGTTTTTTAGGAAAATTTCTGTAATGCTTGGCATACCAAGTATTCATTTTTAGAGTTAACTTCTTGTAGTGTCTTGTAACAACAATACAACCTGACACTTGGATTATTTATTGTTAGTCCAATGGATATAACATATATTTTTTCATTAATTTGATTTCCTTTCAACATGGATTGCTGACCTCATTCATGTAGTGAATTAAAATGGGAAGAAACACTCAAAATGGATTAAAATGGGAAGAAAGACCAAAACTCAAAATATGGGTTTTTTTAATGATTACCGAACATTCACAATGACAGGGCAGTTAAGACTGTCCTATCTTCCAAAGAAACCTGATATTTTAGCATGAGTGTGCTTACCAAAATGTTATATTTGAGCTACCTTTTTATGAAAGGAATTTAGTCTGTATGTCATGAAAAAAATCAACATGCTTATACCATCTGTAAACCTTCCTTTAGAAGAGAACAGTTTGAGCAGAAGTAACTATTATGCAAACCAGAAACAAATAAAAAAACTGAGTCAATTTACTATGGCAAATTAAAATGAGATTGGAGACATTTCATCTCCTCCACACAAAAAAAGTATTTTGATATCTTTTACTTGACTTACAAAGGTATTCAGAATAATTTGATTCATAATTCTGTTCTGAAACTGCATAAACTACATAAAGCCTACACAAAAGATTTATTGAAACATCTTTTTTAGAAGCATCTCTCTGAAAAAGTACATAATATTTCTGTTTTCTGTTTTAAATTTCTCATTAAAAGCTCTTTCATAACCTGCCTTTCAACACATTTTGTTACCTCAAAAAACCATTAAACCCAATTAAGAACTTAGATAAATTTACATACATATATTTTCAATTTGTGTCCACTACAGCAAAGTCAGTCATGGGAACATTAGTGCAAATTGCAAATTACAGACAACAGGAGAATTGCAAGCCAATACGCTTGACTCACTTAGCCATATTTAATCTCACTGCTAGGCAACATTAAGAATTCTACATTACTCCTGTAAACACAGATTGAAAATTTGACATGATGATACTGTCAGTTCAGCTAATATTAGTGCGGGAAAAAATATCAGGATATAACAGAGAATCTGAGGACATCAGATTCTTGCCCATTTCTCTCTTCTTACCTCAACTAGAATATAAATTATGACAAATTCAGCTGAAAGGAAGCATGGACACAACAGACAAACTTTTGGAGTCACTCTAAAAAGTATTTTTTTACTGAAACAGAAATTACAGGCTCAGGATGGGAAATGCCAATGGCATTTGTGCCGTGACCCAGCAGGCATGCACTCACAGCACTGCTGCACTGCTTCGTCGGGAGGGCAGGCATGATCTCAGCAGCACAGTAGTACAGCTTGATTTTTATTTAGGACTACTCTCACTCCTGCAATAGCTTGGCTGTAATTCAAAAATGCTCTGATTGTGATTTGGTATAGAAGACCACTGACCAAGATGGTAAAACTCACAGACCTATCCATATGTCTATGCCACAATATATACACACATCCCTCACATCAGAGTTGCTCTGAAAGTGCTAGAGAACTAATGGCAATAAGCACTTTATTAAAGAGAAAGGAAAACCATCCAGATTATACACTACATTTATTCTGAAATCTATGTAGAGCCTGAGTTTCAAGAGCATTAACACTTAATATATATATATTTCTCTAATTGACTTGACTTGCAGCTGTGACTGCTGGACACTTCTGCAGCTGTAATGCTGACATTTCCTAACATTTGAGCATGTGGCTTTTCAGCCTTTCCACACCCTGTTTGCAGGAGTCTGTTGCTCTTTCAAAAGTCACCTTTTTTTTGCTGTATATAAACAAAGGAAAGTAAATGCCACAAATGCTTTGTGAAACTATAATGAGCTCTCTGCTAAATGTTAGATGCACTGGATGTTCAAGCTAATTATCAGCCGGTTTTGCAGGCTACGTATACATTAACAAGTAAATTGGAGCAACAGAAGAGGATCAGCAGATCAAAACAGATGGCACTGTGGCCCCTGGAATGATACATCTGGTACACGAGTCTTATCTCAGACAAGATTTAATCTAGTCCCCCGGACTGAGTGCTCCCACCAGACGTGGGAATTGATTGATCCAAAGGACCAGTCATTGGTAAGGACTCTTAACTGTCCAAAGAAGGGGTGGAGTCTATTTGGCTTTTACTTGAGTTGACCTTTTTTGGGGGGGCTATGTTTTGAAGACTTTATTGCTTTCCTCTGAAAATGCACATAGCTCTGTGATTCAGCTCTTTGCTGTGCAGCACGTGCAGGCAACCTGTGGGCTCTGTGCAGAATTTCAGCTCTGCCTCAAAGCAAACAATGAATATAGGCACAACTTAACAACAAACTGGGCAAGCAGAACGCTATTTTGTCAGTCTTGACAGATATTTGTAAAGGAATACTGTTTTTTTCTTTCACATTCTGAGGGACACAGGTAACTTTAGACCTCTCTGCTCTCTCTTTTCCATTTCCCTTATCTTTAATGTACTCAAATTTCCACTTGTCAGTTTTGTTATTCCTTTGGTCCTGCAAATTGCTGATTTTCTGAGTGCCTCCTTCCACTTCTCTTCCACTATGTCCCTGTATATAAATGAGTCTTCTACTCCACATTGACCAGGTGCCAGGCTAAGGAACAAGAACATGGTGAACCTTCAGTTCCAGGGACTGACCCCAAGGGTCTCACAAATGGGGCAGAGCAATTCCCTTTTTCAACCTTGCTACAGCACAGTCAGAGAGGTCTCTTAGTAGTGAAGGATTTCAATTTTGCAGTTCAGTTCTCAAGGAGGTAATAAACTTAAGAAGGCAACAAAAATGATAAAAATGATGGAACATTTTCATACAAGGACGAAAGAGATAAAGTAGGTCTCTTCAGCTAGGAAAAGAGATCACTGAGGAAATGTGAAACGGATCTGCAGGATGATGAACAGCAGAGAGGAGTAGGGAACTCTTACTAGCAATGTGAATCTACATCAGTGTTTTGTTTTGATCTGGAGAGCACTTGAAGAAAATATCCACTTTGGTTCACACTCCAGAGCAGCTTCAGTGCACATGAAACAGATTCCTTTGAAAGAAAAATAAACTGGTAGATGCACTCCATATATTCACCTAAAATGAACGAGCCACTAACAGGTGTTCATGGAACTAGACTACTGTTATCTTGATGTAAAAGCCCTTCAAATGCATTTTGTAGGATATCAGGTCATCAGCACGAATCATTTCATTCTACATATTGACTTCCGTTGCACTGTATTACTTGCTAAGGTATGCATATCCTACGTTGCAAAAACCAGAAGGCATCAAATCAAGTAGTGACTTTAAAAAGCAGATATTCAGTATTTGACTCATTACCATATATTTCATTTGGGTGGCAAATTTCTAAACGGGTTGTTCAGAAGATGTTGGATAAATAAGATGTCTGCAGAATATATTGACAGAGATGCAATTTCCTGCTCAGAAAGCACTCAGATCACAGATTATCTGAAAATCAAACTAGTGGACAGGTCGTTCCATGCTTGTCACATTATTGTACCTTTTTTGTCAAGTACATCACAAAGTAATTTTCTCTTTCAAGCTGAGTACCCTGAATTCAGTTTCAATAGATCTTGGAGATTCAGACTTCCCTAGATGCTTGATTTGCTTAGTAACCATAACTTGCAGTATGGCTTTCTAGTGGTGCCTGGTAAACAATCACTAGCATCCTCAAGGCAGAGTAAACCACCATCCACTAAAGCACCAAGTTAAGCAAGTTTTTCAGTATTGTTGCATGATTCTACACAGTGCCAAATAGTACCCTGAACATAGGCTGGGCATTTTGGAGTTGCTATGGTTTGAACAAAAACCATAGGACATTTTGTCGTCTCAAAAAAAGAACATTTTTCCTCAGGTATTTTTGCCTTGTTAAGGTCCTACCTGTACTTAATCCTTGGGTTTGCTACTTTACCATCTTGGGTTGCATCAGGAATGAGATCTTTAAAGTGAATATTGGAGTGCCTGCACTTGTGATGCTTTGGTTCATGTCATGTCTCAGACAGCAGCCACAACTTGTATTTTTTTCCAACTAAACTACAGCAAGTGAAAAGATGCCCTGAAGGACTTTATCTTAAGTATTCCAGCTTCTTTCCTAGCCAATGATGAGCTGTTTTGTTTTAATTTGACTGTGATAAAATTAAATGCAAGAAAAAAGACAATCTAATAGAAGGCTCAAAATGAAAGCAGTAATAGGAAAATTAATGATAAATGTTCTCTTGGCAATGCTAGAATTCACAAATTGAAAAGGCACCATTGACTACCAGGGCCAGCAATTGCAAATTAAAGACAGCCTGCGAGATCCCAAGGGAGCAATTAAGGCATGTGTGAACAAGCTGGCTGCAAATGACCAAATATTTCTTAAATCTGAAATAAAATTTGGTGTACAACTTAAAAAGAAAGTATTTTATTTTATATGTATGAATTCAATTTAATTCAATTTAATATGTGTTATGATTTTGCCTAATCATTTCATGTTTTGGAATTGAGAAATCAAGATCTACTTCAGATTCAGGATTTTATACTTTTCAGATCAAAAAGAATTCAAATTATTACTTCTCTGTAAGTGTTCCACAGCCAGAACACGCTCCTAATAAAGTTGTGGAAATATGACTTGACTGACAATACAGTCAACAGACTGAAATTTGTTCCACATTTTAGCTTCTTTAGCCAATTACACACAGATTTCATGAAAGAAATCTGTTGAAAGTTGAGTTTTTCCATGCCACCATTAGAGAAGTTTTTATGGGGCTGCTATACAGTTTGTGGAAGAGAGTTTGGTCACTATTGCTCCATAAGTATTAGAAATTTTGCATTGCCTGTATACATTGGTAAGAATGCTGAGGTTCATTCCTCCTAAATAAATCTTTCAATCTTGTGATTTATACAGAAAATTGAAGAGTTCTTTTAAGACAATTCAGTCTTAAAGATGCAGATTTATAGTGATTAGGTGCTGCTACACAAACTCTAAGACTTGAAATACAGCCTGTGGTGTGGCCAGCAACAGGGGAGGGAGTCAGTCTATCACAACTTAAACTGCTATGATTTTGGGAAATTTGTCTTTAACGCCTGATCCAGAATATAAATTTGCACAAATGAAACACAGCCCTCTTTCTCCCACAGTTCTTAGATTCTGTCTCTTTTCCTTGCCTTCATGTTTTGCTTTGTCTTTGTATTCGTGGATCCCTGGGACTCATTCTTTGAGCATGTCTGCAAAACATCTCCTACAGCTGGAGCAGTACTGACAGAAGCGTGAGACAGTAACGGAGGTACAGAAGAGCAAAGATACTGACAATTGAAAAGAACAAAGAAATGAGAACAAGTTAACCTGACTGCAATGTAAATTCGTCCATGTTGGAAACACATTTGTTTGCTGTTTGGTGGACTGCTGAATATAGTTCTTTCTCAAACAGCACATGTAATATTCCCTTACAGTTAGATGATGCTGTGTATTTAAAGCTGTATTCCACCTATGACACAAGACACGTTAATTACACTTGATCAGCCAGTTAAGTGTTAAAGATTGTTACTGCAACCTTTAATTCTTTAACATTTGTTTGCTAAACTCACTGATCAAGCCAAACCTCAGGCTTCATCTCCTCTTGACTTACGCATTTAGCCAAAGTAATGCACAGAACATCAACGATTACTTTTTAAGTACAAATAAATCATATGTGCTTTGGATCTCAGGCTTCCCAATTAGGGTGTACATCGACTACAGAGAAACTATCAGAGATGCTTTCAAGTATCTGATAGTTACTTTTAATTTAGTAGCTTTGTCTACTTCTCTTACTGTTTCAGCTCAACTGCTCTTCTCCATGCATCAGAATCATTAGTGGTCACACAGAGATACTTGTCTCTGGGTTAAAATGTCTGCAAGCTGTCAAAGTGCTTTAGTGTAAACCTCTGTGACTGAATGTTTAGTGGTGCTTCCAGCATACAAGAGATAGGCCTGCCAATATTATTTACATATGATGATAAATGAGCAACATTACTCACTTTACCCTAAAGTAAGAAGTGCTTTTGGGATGCTAATTAAGAAGTCTTTTTCTCTATTGCAGTTTTCTATTAAAGTGATCTAGTTTTACTTTGTTTCACCTTTTTTGCCCCCCTCAGATTAATTTTAGGTTTATCATACAGGAAGAAAATCATATGTTTTCTCAAAAAAACCCCAACTCACTAACCTGAAAAAAGGGATTAAGAGAAAAATACTTTTCGATGTTTTAATCTGCAGCAAGAGGAGCAGAAATAATTCATGCCGGCAGCAACTCTAACTCAGGGATTTTTTTCTACTACTTCAGAATATATATAAGAAACACTTTTGTTCACTGTATTATATATATTCTCTGTTTTGTTTCTTTTCACCTTATTCAAGATACTTACATAGAATTATGGGGGAAAAAAGAATTTTGATGATGAGAGAAGAATCATACATCTTAGAGAAATTTGGAAAAAGCAATCCTGTTTAGAAAAAAATGTGCTTTAATACTGTATTCCTTATCAGATATATTAATGATAAAGTAGAATCTTTATTTCTAACAATTTGTTTGTTTCTCCAGCTGCTTCTCTACCTGACCTCTTAATCAGGTTTGTAACAGCACAATTATTTCCACAGCAACCAGTTTTGCTGTCACAAATAGGGGATTATGAATTCAGTATACAAAAGAAAAGCAAGAAGATTAAGTTTCAGAAACAGTCTGGGGGGAGGGGTGTTCTTATTTAATTTCCGTAGTATTAAAGGATACTAAAGTATTAAAGAATACAGGAAAATAACCAAATTTATATAAGCGTGGAACAGTTTCTGAAGAAAAGGCATGCAAGCACTTTTCATGAGAAGCAGGATTATTTCCAACCAGTAATAATTGTATTATTATGAAATCTGAGGTAGGATTTAAGTTGTAAATCAGACACGTAATCTATAGGGTACAAGTGTGTGCCTGTGGGGAAATAAGCTGCCTAAATATAGGTGCCAAGCTCCATCTAAGACATTTTGGCATACCTGGGATATCTGCATGAGCTATCAAATAAGATAGAAGACATATGTGAGAAGTGTGACCTTCTGAATTTGCAGCTGAAGTCAAGCAGGATTTTGTAGGACATTTTGGATGGTACCAGATACCTGAATCGAACTGATACATGTAGATCAAAATCCTGTGTTAAAAGGGTGTTCTGGATTTTATAGCATGTATCAGAAAAACCCGAGCATTTATGTTAGGCAGGTATATTGAGTCCCTAGAATGAGGTATTTGAATCACAATCTGGATTCTACTTTTCATGATAATTTAGAGGCATGTTTCATTTCTGTGACTGAATATGAGGTTTTTTTAAAAAATACACAAAACCAAGCCAATGTTATCAGGGACCTTAAAGAAATTTCTGCCTGCTTTTAGAAAATCTTTTTGATGGCTGTCTGGAGAGAGATTAGTCCCGTCTGATCATAAAAAGCATCTGTAAGCAGGGGTTCAAATTTGGATTAAGAAGTTACAAGAACATTGAGGATCAGTCTGTATTGATTTCCTAAGCTCAAGCCTATCTCATCAGTACTGGAGAAACCAGAAGGGTTTACTGCATTTACCAGGTAGGTATCAAGAAGATAACATTTTTAACAGAGAGACAAGTAATCAGGTTAGAACAGAAAAAGAACTGAGGAGAAAAAGAACTGGCTTAATTAGATGATGTCAAATCAACTGAATCTTGGGACATTTGCTTTAGAGCACATGAAACACTGACTAAAACAATGTCAGAAGTATTTGTAATTATCTTTCAGAATTCGAGAGGACGATGACATTTCAGAAGATTAAAAAAGGTCAAGCACAAGCTTTATCTCTAGAAAGTGGCATAAGGGATAGAAAAGGAATTATAAACTAAGTATTCAACTTATGTTCAGCACCTGGAACAATACTGGAAGAAATAGAGAATTTTAGAAACTTGAAAGGTAACATGAAGACGCATAGCAGCCAAGATATATTTGTCAAGAGCAAATCCAATTCAATTTTCCTTCTAAGAAGAAGACCTTATGAAAAACGGAGTAGAAGAAGATATACTAACTTAAAAAATGCTTTTGACATTGCCTCATGAAACATTTTTATTCGCAGTGTTACAGACAAAGCTATTCTAAGTTACGTGCAATATCAGTTTAAGAACTGAACTCGGTGTAGTTATCAATAGTTCATTGTAAAACTGGAAGGTATATGACAATCAACAGATATAGACACAGTACTACATCAATGGTCTTCATTCTTCATTGGCAACATAGGTGACGGAACAGAGAATGTATCTACTAAATTCACAGGTACCAAAATAAAAAATGGATTAGAAAACACAACCAAAAAATTAACAAAGTGGGCTAAATGAAATAGTATGGGATTCATTATGGAAAAAACCCAAATATGCAATGTTCTTCAGTGAGGCAGAATAAACAGTTAAAAAAATACTAGATGGGAAACGACTGGAAGGGAGGCAGCTGTAAAAGGATAAATAAGGCATATAATGAATTCTCAGCTGATAGTAAGCTGTCAATACCAGCTGACTGGTAAGATGATATCATACTGAGATGTATAAAGAGAAATACTTTTGCAAGCCACATGTGATAATTCTTTGGGATTGGCAAAGCCTGATCAGTGTGCTAACTCTAGTTTTGGGTCTTGCATTTCAAAGAAAAATTGGCCAATTAGATATCCTACAGGGGATCAACCAGATGTCTAATAATCGTAATCTACAGAAACAATCAGATTTATTTTTCATAGAAGAAAAATTACTGAAGCTGGAATATAAGAATGATCTTCAAAATTAAGAAGCAGTTCTAAAGAGAAGGGAAATAAGCTACTTTCTATGCCCTCAGTATATAAGAGAAGAAAAAATGGTATTACACTCTAGCAAGAAAATTTTAGTTAAGAAATATAGACATTCTCCAAGAGTAAAGAGAATTTAGAAGAATACAGAAATAGATTGTCTGTGGAAATTGTAAAATCATAAAAGGTTAGATGTGCAGTGTTGTAAGCACAGGGTTCTGTCTTGGATCAAAATGGGGAACATGAACCTTTGAAGTTCCTTCTAGGAGGCTGGTTTTCTTTGGGGGGGACCCTTTTGATCTTTATCTCTTTAGTCCAACAGCTGTAATGCAAGGACCTGTACTTTCATCACCTTATTTTGAATTTGGAAAGGATTTTTTTCCTACTCCAGATTTTATCTAGTAGGTTAGTTTATTATTATTTTATTTCTTGCTTATGTTACCATTTTGGTACAGTCATAAGTTTTTAGAAGAATACCTAGTGCATAACCCATTACTTGCATCGGGATCAAATACCTCTCAGAAAAAAAAAAAAAGCAGCTGATATTTTCTGAAGCATCTTATGGAGCAAAGAAAGAGATGAGAAGAATTTAATGGAATTCTACTCTTTAACTGAAAATGGGAAGGACACACAAGAATACAAACACTGCAGTCCCACTGACAATTTGAGAAATTTATATGACAAAACTGTGTTTATATGTCAGGAATAATTTTTTTCACCTCACAAACTTATATTCTAAAACTTTACTGCATACCTAAAATCCACCCCAGCACTGGTTCTAAATCCTCTCCAAAAATGTACGAGCATCTTATTGAAATTCCTGTCATAATTAATTCTTTCGAGGAAGTTCCTCCTTCTGGAACACGCAGGTAGCTAAATATCTTTATATTGTTCAACTCAGATCACTTGAAAGCCTATTTTAAAATATTTTTTACCTCTATTTATTAGATCACAGTTTACAGATTGAATTTTTATTAGTTACAGTATTATTACAGTTATTGGGCATAGTATTATCTTTCTTGTTACTTTGGTACCATTTTACTTTAGTGTTTTCGCATTTCCCAGTCTAATGTTATAATACATATGCTGTATTTAATTTGTGGCTTCCCACATAATCTCTCCTCTAAACAAAAAGGTGGAAAAAACACTAGCTGTCTTTTATTCAAATGTCTGTATATTTGTAAAGCTTTGAGTGACTCAGCCCATAAATATCCAGAAAGTTTGAAAATCATTGGGCATTTAATTCAGTAGCTATTTATGAAATTGTAAAGGAAGTTTTCCTTGGGGCAAGAAAGAACTCCACCCTGCAAATGGTCTAGGAAGGGAAACATAATAGTTACAGACAAAATACTGCCAAAGCAGTTCTCTGCTCCATTTTAGTATCATCAGCTGTTTAATGATCTGAGAGAGAAGATAATGGCATCAAATATTGACATCTGAACTGCTCCACTAGATATTAGTTTTCTGTATGCTATTTTGTTCTTTATCACTCACCGTCTCGTACATACTTTTTTATTATTATTGGTTACTACAGTCTCAGATTAAAGAAAATGTAGCAAAGGAAAATAATCCTTGGCTTGGAAACAGAGACCAAAATTAATGTCAGAGATCAGAATTAGTTGGGGAATTGCTATCTTTCTAAATACTCACTATGAAATTATTTAAGGGGAGAAGAAAAGGTATGGATCATTAATGAAGCTATTATGACATTCTGTAAATTTCAAGACAGACAATCTACGTTAACTGATGGTTCCCAGCCTCCAGTCTCCAAAAGCACCACTGAGGACTAAAGAATAAGAGATGCAGTCGGAAGTATCAAGCTGATGTGTTCCAATTTTCAAGTGACTAATTCAAATGCACTTTCCAAAACTAGCTTGTTAGGCTTTCTGTACTATGCAGAGACACTTACATACATGCGTCAAAGCATAAAGGTAACTGTGTAAAGTACACAGAAGTACACCTTATATGAAGTATATTGACACAATTTCAATGACTAAACCACAATTGTTGCTTTTAGTGGTCAAAGAACTGTCCTGTTGTGTGTTTCTTTATTAAAGATATACTTAAATATACTCACAGTTTCTGGATATACTTCCTTAACAACAAAGCAAAACCAAAACAAACAAAAAAAAAAGATACCAAAACAAACAAAAACCAACCAAAAAAACCCTAACCAAACGAAACTAAAAAACTCCCCAAAAAACAAACCAACCAACCAAAGGAAAAAAAACAACAACAACAAAACAAAGAAAAACAAACAACAAAAAAACCACCCACTCTTCCCCCACTGCCCAACCTCCTTCCCCCCAAAAAAACCCAAAAAACAAACAAACAAAAAACCCAGAAAAACAACTTTTTTCTTCTAGGAACTGAAGAACATTGTTTGATCATTGTATGATGATCCTTTGGGAATACATATAAGGTATGGTGAGAATCTCTCCCCTGATAAATCAGAAATAATTTGCAAAACAAAGACATTCCCAGTTGACTCAAGAAAGAGCTAGCACAGATTTAGTTCATTAACACAAAAATCCCAAATGGGACATATGCATTCGGGTGCCATTTTCTCAGATGCCAACATCAAAAATTAGGCTCCTTAAAACCCACTGCCTAACACCAGCAGTACACGACTTCCTCAGGGACCTGAACTACCACAAGTATGTTTCCAGCATCAGTCTCCTCCCATTCTGAGCACACTCAGACTGTACATGCACTGGACAAAGTAAACAGGCAGGCTTCGGGCACACCTGCTGGGCTCACAGACTGAGTATTCCTCGCGCTACTTCCCTTAAGTGTCTGGAGTGAAAATGTGCTTTAAGAGATGCTTCTGTGCCAATATTTCACTGGATAGAGATTTTACTCCAGACGAAAGAGAACCAAGCTCAGTTCTCTACCCTACCTGAGGGAACCTGAAACAAATTCTTCTGGTACTCATATTATCCATTCTGGATACATCTCATCTATACTTATCTGTATAAATGTTGTGAATTGTCAATGTCATTACCTATAACAGCAATCTATTTGTGGTGTCCATTTTAGGATAGAGTCTTTTAACTTACACTATTTCTATTTTTTTCCCACCATCCTCCTATTAACTAAATTACTGCTGAGCTCCTTAATAGCTGTTTATTGCCTAAAGTTTCATGAGATGAATTCCAGGCAGGATATTTAATACCAAAGGTTGGTTCTCTCTCAGTCTCTCCTTCTGAAATGATTTCCCGTGGAATAGCTTAACATATGTAAGACATGTAAGATATGTTAAATACCTTATGTAAGACAGATAGACAGCATGCAAGCATTTGTGCTGTACCAGCATTTATAACACACAGACAATCCTGTGGAGGAAAGGCTGCTGATTTGAAAATATTTACATGATCTTAGAAAATTAGAGCTTTTATTTAAATGAGTGTTTATGGGAAATACTTAACAATTTTCTCTCCTGCTGGAAGTATTGTTTCATTTCTTCTGCAGGTGCATACAAAAGACTGCTGTGAAATTAATTTATACCGTTTACACATGACTGTATTTTTGTGTGCTATTGCTGTGTCTACAGAATATCCTTTAAAATAATTTAAAAGCAAAAGAAACATTAACAATAAAGCCACATAATTCATTTTGATACTGCTTTTGGAAAAAATGGGTAAAAAGGGTTGTTAAATCCTGTTCTTTTTCACTATTGTTCTAGCAACATAATATACACAACTCATCTGAACTGGTGGCAAAAAAGCTCAAAATTTAACTGTTTATATAATCTCTCATAATCAATTACTTCATTAATATTTTACTTAGGAAGATAATGAAAGATGAACCTGTAGAACAGCTGATATCAGTAGAAAGGTTATAGCACACTCACGATACAAATCAGGAGAGCTAAGTACATTTATCCCTTAAGACCTTTACTAAGATCAGGATTAGAAGCTTTTGATACTTTTCCCAAAATGAAGCACAGTTCAAGTCTTGCTAGTCTTTATAAGCCATGAGACAAATAAAAGTGAATATGAGGATAACATGATTAAAATTTATTTCAATCCCTCAGAATATTTCTCTAGAAAATACACTGTATTCTTTTAGTGAGGGCAGAGGGACAAAGATCCTCAGATAACTCTTTGCTTTCACATTAGAGTCAGTACTTGACTTGAAAATTTCCAGATACTTGTTCAGTCTTTTTGTTTGGTTACTTGTAGGAAAACCAAAGAGTGCAATGCCTCCACCACGTCTAAGAGAAAACTGTAAGAAATTTAAGTGTCCCCATTATGTACTACATGTGTTTGATACAGTTGTGTGTTAACTTCCACCTGTACTTGTGCAAATTTACACAAAGGAGTGAGATCAAGTGTTTAGACTTGATTAAGATGGATATTAAGTTGCAAAAAGATGAAAATAGATTATATAATTTACTATGGAAATTACTATGATAAAAGTACAAAATAAACTCACAGGAACTTATTTAAAAAAGAAAGTCTGCTTCCATGTATTTTTGTTATTTATGAATGTGAATTTAAGTAAACAGAGGACAAACTCTAAAACCAAAACTCAGGGATAATAATATTTTAAAACATCACTAGTAATTTATAGTATTGTGAATCTTTCAACTCTGAAGATCAACTGATGACTGATATGCCTATCCATTTCTATTTTTTGTGACATCTATCGTTATATGATCACTTTCAATGACAAGTAAAACTGCACCATCATGCAGAAGAAAAATTATAGACACTGTGAAATTTTCAGTGCTGGCTGCTGCCTCTTCTTTTACTCTCTTCCAAATAACAAATTCCATAGTAGTTTGGTAATTTACTAGGACATAAGATACAATGCAGTTTGGGGTTTTAAGGAGGTAACAGGGTGCTGTAGACGATATGTAGCATTCAAGATTTTTCTGAGTCTCACTCTGAAAACAGAACTATTGGTAGCAGATTGAAGGACTGTTACAACTCTGCTTAACATGTTTTTAAGATAAACTAATGCAAACTGAATTTCTACAGAGTCATATCTTAAAAATGCATAGTTTTTCAATGGTGGGATAAACCCTTTGTGTCAAAACAGAAAAAAACATGTACTTCTATAATCACATTAAGCTATCTTTTTAAAGAGAAATGAGCAACAGATTAGGGGGACATCTTGGTTCACAGAAAGTTGTGAAGTTAAAATGCTTGACATCCAGCGATGGATTTAGAATGAAAATGCTTACATTTCTTCTTCTCTATGCTGCTCATAGACATGAATAAAGACATATAAGACATATCTATTTAAAAAGGTTAACATATAAGAACCAAAATGAGACTATATTGGAGTCAAAAGCAATGTAAAATATTTCTTAAAAGGAAATAAATATTCTAATATTATCTGTACCTCAATTAAAACTCTTTCTAATATCAGCAGTTTTCAGGTGTTATCTTTACTGTTTGCATCCCATAAGAGCACGTACTGCTACTATAGTAAGATTTTCATGAGTGTGAACACAGATTTTTGTTCCAACATATGTTTCAACATATCCTTCATATGCATGGGAATGTGGTTAGTTATGAGAAAAAAAAAATCCCTGAAGTATGCCTGAAGAGTTATGTTTGCTTCTTATTATCAAAGCACTTAAAATCTTAGACTACAGTAGAAAACAACCTGAGGATGAAAAAGATGAAGGGGCAATAATCTGAATTTACACTTAGACTACTTGAATCAATTGCTCTTTATAATAAATTTCAAATAAAGGAACTACACAATAAAATGAAGTAACAACAAATTGAAAAATCAGATTTTGTGAACTCTGCATGGACTGTATGGGGGCAGACACATCCTTGAGGTAATATATCTTCCAGTACATCTTGCAAAGCCCATGCAGATCTAACTGAATATCAAACTCAGTATTTTTATAAAAAGCATTTATATTCAACCTATTAGGCTACTTATGTAAATTAATTTTTGCATTGGAAAGTAAGTGAATCTAAGCTTCAAGCTTCTGTTTCACTACTAATCTGATGAATACAACACTGATTTTTAGTTTCAGCCACGAGAACTTGAAAGTCTCATTCATGCTCAATTTGAAATCGTGGATTTAGCTGCTTTAGGGTGGCTTGACATGATTACGTATCCTACTGACTACTGACCTGTCTTTCTCTTTCTGAAATGCATTTTCCTTTTGGCTCTCTGCCCAAATACTGTTAAGAAGCATTATTTCCCAAGGCAGACCTCATCCTTTTCCAGTTAAATAGAGTAGGAAGTGCTGATTCTACTATTTTACTGAAATCCTCACTATGTTACTCTTTATTTTATGGCTTGTCTCTGAATACTCCCTGACCTAAGAACTTGCTGTTAGTAAAGTGACATGATTGCTCCTTTCACACAATTATAAAAGAACCCAATAACCCTGTTACTCCCACTTCACTGATGTGAACACTATTTGAATGTAAATGTTAAAAGCTAGTATTTTGTCTGAAAGCATAGAAAGATAATACTCTTTTAGGCACATGGAAATGTTTGATATTTTCTTAGGCTTTCTTTACATGTGAAAATGACATTTGGGAAATGTAGTCAAGGCGATCCTCTTGCATATTTTCTATTTATTACGCTTTTTAAATTATTCTTGATTAATAATTCCAGAATATAAAAGTGTTAATATTTGAATGCCAGGTGACTTTTTCAAAATTATTCTATGCCTTAGTTGCTGAATTAAATTATGAAACTCACACTGAATTAATGACAAATATGCTATAGGGCAGCTATACCAGTAATCTCTTGGTGCTGGGTACAGCCATAGTTTGTTCCTAGACTCTGTGTAGCTACAACCACAACACACTACTGTGCTACATTTGCACTCACCAAGAGGCAAAGCTAGACACTCCTAAGTACTCTCTCCTTCCCCTAAATCTCTTCTGGGCCTGAAAAATAAGTTCCCAGCCTTTCAAGCCAAGTGTCCTTAACAGATCTGACATATCTGTTGACTGAGAGCTGACTTGTCTCCTTTTGTTGATGCTAACTGGGATGAGCTGCCCCACTGTTTTCTCTTATCCAATCCAATTTTTATTTGTAGGAAGAAGCTTTGTAATCCTCTATCTTGTTTTTTGTGATGTTTCCACTTGTCTAGCAAGAAACACCAGAATCTTGCACAGTGTTTCATATGAGTAGACATCAGCAAATGGCAAACCTACATGATAGAGAAAAAATATGCATATTCCTTTAGGATGAATATTTAAAAATTGTATGTTTTAGACTATTTTTTAAATAATTAATATCTTAAAAAAATGCTGATAAGAAAAAAACAACCTGTAAAAGGTATGCACTAAGCATAGGGGTCAGACTGGTTTTATATCTAGAAAAAGAAATATTTAGAAAATATTAATATATTTTAAAAATGTGGATATATTTTTTCAGACTTCCCCAAGCATTAGCTGTGATAACACTTGAAAAATTGTTAGTTTATAGAAAAATGTTTAGCATTTATTATTATGATAATTGAGGTGCAGACAAAACTAGTTCAAGGGAGGAAAGCAACATATTTTGCTGGAAGAAAGTTACTTACAGAGTTCCTTAAGAATATTTTAACTAGTGATTTGGCATAAAGACCTAATGAACAATATTCAAGTAAAAAGACAGGGAGATATGAATACTATATAGTGAGATGTGAATCTTCAGGAATAACAGAATTAGGAAAAAGCGTAACACAGTTAGGAAATAGTTACTGAGAGGGAATAGCAAAAAATATGACAGAAATAGTTTTACTTGTGGAAGAGAGGATAACAAAAACACCAGCATAATGAAGGCTACAACATGCATTCATTATGTGTCACACTATGTATTTGCAGACTTGAAGGTAAGTATTACTGCAACTTTGTAAGGAAGAATAAACCTTATACTCAATGCATAATGTATCATTCACCAAATGGAAAAAAAAAACACAAAAAGATGAATGCAAAATAAAATAACTCTACTGGGATGAAAGAAGAATTTTTAGAAGAGAATTTTTACTTTGGTTTATATTCATCTGAAAATATGAAAGCCTTGTGAAGCTTGTGGAGCAAGTCCCCACAGATCCATTTCTAAGCACGTTAAGGACAACAAGTGACTGTGAGGAGCCATCACAAATTTACCAGGAACAAACTGCACTTGACCAGCCTGATTGCTTTCTGTGAGGAGTTAACAGCCTCTGTGGATCATTGAGGTGGTGTGAAGGAAACACTGGAAGACATTAAATGTTAATTTTTGTAGAGCTTTTGACAAAGTCTCCTCATAGCCAAACTGGGGGTAGATGGACTGAATGTGTGAATTACAGGGTGGATGAAAAAACAGCTGTGTAAATTAGAATCAAGGCTAATAGTTCAAAGTATTGACTGAATACTTTCAGGCAATGAATTTGGGGTACTATTTCTCAAGAGTTGATTCTGAGGCTAATGAATCAACTGAATGAGTCAATGAATCTCTGTCAGCGATGTGAATGACAGTTCAGAACAAACCTCCAATAAGTTAACAAATGACAGGTGGGAGAACACCTGATTGCTTGAGGTCAGAGCTACTATTCAGAAAGAGAGATGGAGAAATGAGCCCTCATAAACCTAATGGAATTCAGCAAAGACAAATAGTAAGTCCTGCGTCTTGGGTGAAACAACAACATGCAACTGCAGCAGCTCTGAAGACGGCTTCAGGGTCCTGGGAGATGACATGTGACATATGACAATGTCTCTTCTATACTGAGTATCCTAAAAGTGGACACAGTGTTCCAGAATGGCCTTCTGGTTGATGAGTACAGCAAATAATCACTTTCCAATCCTGCTGCCATGCAACCCATATTCTCCACAGCATACCTGAAGACCCTGTCCTGGCAGGTTGCAACACAGTCTTCATGTTATTTCAGTCACACTTAGTGAAAAAACATATGTATATACACAGGCACAAAATAAGAATTGTGTGCATAGGAACACTACATGGGGCTGAGAAGACACTCAGCATTATGTAGCCAGATTTAGTCAATCTGCTCTGCAAGGACTAATGCAAAAATGGACAAAAGCTAGACCATGAGCAACTTAACCTCCAGAGGCTTAGACCATTAAATAAGCAGATACTTAGGGAAGTATAAGAACAGGAGAAAAGGACAGTGATACTTTCCTTCAAAACTTTTCCAACAGCCAGCAGTATGCGGTTTAAGGATAACCTGATCCCCGGTATATAACTGCATAACTGCATAACACCTTTACCACAGTATTAACAGACTTGATGCTGATAAGATATGCAATTGCACTTTGAATGCTTTTATACAACTGGCCATAGGAACACCCTGTGACCTCCACACTTGTTCCACAGTCATGGGTCATGTGAGAAATGTACTTGTGTTTCTCTTCAGCTTTATCCCTGACAACTTAATTGAATGTCAATACCTTTTTCTTGTACAATAGAACATGGTGACCTATAATGACCGGGCTATTTTACCCGTATGTTATGGAGATCTCCAGAATCTCCTTTGACCTCAGTCAATCATTTCCTTTCAGTGTTGAATACTTTTAGTCTATTTAATAATCCTGGTTGTATGGAAGTCTGTATTTCCAATGATATTTTTCCAGCTCCCTTTGCACATTTTCAAGCTTTTAATTTTTTTTTTAAATTTTTCATTTATTTTTATTTAGAGGTGAGCAGAATTGAATAGAATGTTCAAGATGAGAGCAAAATATTTGTTTAGACATTACTATAATGATGCTTCTTTTTCACTGGCCATTCTTGAAAATCCCCTAATTTTGTCTTTTTCACAGCTATTGAGAAGTGAGATTTGATAACAATCCTCTAAGAACTCTTTCCTAAAAACTAGTATCTAATCTATAGATCATCATTGTGTCCTCACATTCTTATTATT
The DNA here is from genome assembly GCA_013396755.1 of Sclerurus mexicanus. NCBI lineage: Eukaryota > Metazoa > Chordata > Aves > Passeriformes > Furnariidae > Sclerurus > Sclerurus mexicanus. The sequence continues at coordinate 719,378 of VWZF01000901.1, read as the reverse complement.
ACATACAGCTATAACTAAAATATAGATTAAATAGGTTTATTTTAATTTCATTGCCCTTAATTTCACAGAACCAACAATTTAATCACTTCAGTTTTACCTGCCTTCTGCTACCTTTTTTTTAGATCATTCATAAAGAGGTTAAAGAGCACAAGTTTCAACTCACACTTCAGCAGAACCTTTCGCCTTTGGAGAAACTGACCATTTATTCCCAACTTTAGTCTCTTATCCCTTAAATGGTTATTACTCCCCTAGAAAATGCGAGAAGGACTAAGTAAAGATTTTATTGCAAATCAAGTATATTTGACACCTTTACAAATCCATTTTGTGTGATGTTCTGTAAACAAAATATGAATAATTCTCTTCTCTATGAAAATTATATATCTCTTTATAACTTCTCTTCCACTAGAGAAATCAAACTAAGAGGTCTATAATCACCTCAATCTTTTAAAGCCACTTTAAACAGTCATTTTCCAGTTTTCACCTCCCACTACTCTGAAACTGGGGAAATTTAAGCAAAAGAGTATACAATTATTGGTAGTTTTCAACAGTACTTTTTGCCAGCATGTAAATTTAAAGCAGTTCCTTCCAAAACCATCCCAAGGAAAAAAAAAAAGTTAAAATTAAATAAAATGGAGAGTCATTTAGCCATGAACTGGTATTCTGGCACCACTCAACTACAATGAAATTCTCTCACTTTTGGTTGTGTTGTCCTCTGGTGTATTTTTCAGAACTGTGTAGAAGAATACAAAGCAGAACCTAACCAGAAGGTTGTAAAACCGTAATATATCTAAGTCTAAACAAAAGCTTATTCATCTTTCATTTCTCATTTCCTTCATAGAATCATAGAGTGATTTGGGTTGGAAAGGACTTTAAAGACTACCTAGTTCATCTCCTCTGTCATGGGCAGGGACATCTTCCACTAGACCAGGTTGCTCAAAGCTCTATGCAGACTGGCCTTGGACACTTCCAGAGATGGAGCACCCACAAAAATCATTCTTTGCTCTTTTAATTTGTTTGGTCTCTTTGTAGAGCTGGTACTACCTGCTTATCAGTCAGTAGAGCTAAACAAGCTTAGTGTCCATCAAAGAGTTTGGCCGTACACAGGAGCACTGAGACAGCAGCATTGTGTTCTTGCAGTAATGAAGTATTAACAAAATCTTCTTATTTGGAGCCTGAAAGACTGATATATTTGCAAAGGGAACTTCTTGAGTCAGCTGCATCTCATCTTACTCATCTTACTTACACAATGGCCATGTCATCTCTCCTTGACCCCAGCAGAGTCCTCTGTTCCACTACATCAACTCCCAGGGACACAGGAGGATAAAGCTGAGTATCTGTTTTCCTACTGCAGTCCTTATTCATTCTAAACAAGTACTTACAGTCATCACTCAGGTTTCCTAATACCCTACTGTTCCCTGAATATAGCCTCCCTATCTCAAGGTGATATTGCTGCGTTAACTAGACTGCAGCCCTTGTGATGCTGATATCATCACCGTCTTCAGCCCGTCCTGTGTAAATATTATCTCTGAAATACTTTCACTTATTCAAACAAGATTCATACAAAACAAAAAAATACTCTAGTAACAGAGAAAGAAAAAAAATGAAAGCACAGATATTCTTTTTGATAACATAATTTTAGTGCTGAAAACCTAAACACTGTTAGTATACATAACTTTTCAATCACATCTCTACTTCAACACAGAGTGACATTTGAATGGACCCTCTTAAATGAAATACAACTTACAAACATAGAAATTAATCACCTTTCTTTAGAAACTTTTGTAGAAATTACCATTTTCAAATGAATAAACATAGAAATTGTTAACTGACAAATTATGAGATATTAGTAACACTCCTCCCCACATACTTAAATATTCAAATTTTTCCCCATCTCTTTAATCCTTGGAAACAGAAGTATTGCATTTGCTACCTTATTCATGTAACTTATTTTCTAAATTAAAAGTATACCTGAATTTATTACCACAAAACTGTACTTGTTGGAGAAATTTTTTTCAAACATCTCTCAGTCTAAAGGGATGGAAGCATCCTTTGAGTACTGAAATTGGTTGGCTTGAGCTCAACAAGTTTGTTTGATTTTTGCTTCCAATTATAAGTCCTGAACCATAATTATATCTCTAAAACTGCACTTTGCCTACAGCCCTTTAGTTTCAACACATTTCATATGGGAGTGTAGTTATATAGTATATCTATATAATTTGCATTTAGGATGTGTCTCTGGATACATGATTCTCAGATCAAGATTGTGATAGAAATATGTATTCAAATTCACACAGAAATTTATAGTTCATTTCACCTAGCTGCAGTGTTTAAGCAGATAGTGAGTAAATTAATTTCTTACACCATTCAAAACGAGAAGAGCTGCAAAAGAACCAGGAATTAATCTCAGCTCTGTTACTGACCAGCAGACAGTGTCACAAAAAAATATTTTAAGGTCACTTAAAGAAACTCAGATCATAGTGTGGACATGGGGAGGAGGGGATGAACCACGACAGAATGACAGAATATTCTGAGTTGGAATGAACCCACAAAGATCACTGAGTCCAGCTTTTAAGTGAATGACACATACATGGATCAAACTCACAACCTTGGCATTATTAGCACCATGTTCTAACCAACTGAGATAACTAAGCTAAAATTTATTCAGGATTTGTCTCTTTTTATCCCCAAAGTAACAAGTATTTCTCTAGAACACAATCGCAGATATCTTTTGAAAGTCAAAGCCACAGTAAACTGTCCCTTGCCATTTACAGAGATTCAAAAAATCAGCTGCTGACCATCACAGAGGTTTTGCATCAAATGCCTTCCACCAGGCAGTCAAGGAACTCAGTACCAAACTTCTGACTCTCTACCATAATCAATGGCCTTTCTTGTGAGGCAAAGAAGACAGGATTTATTTACTCCATGATTTATCTCTCCCCATTTTAGGTGTCCGCGTTTGGGCTATCTACATTTACACCTAAGCTACAACACTTTCAGAGTTAGAGGAGATAATTAGCAACATTGCAGGGTGAGGGGAGGTGGGGCATTCATCTGATGTAGACAAGTCTACACTGGGTAAAATGAGTATGATCATGACATTACCAAAAGAATTCCAAGTCGCATGTGATCATATCTGTAGTGGGTTGACCCTGACTGGATGCCAGATGCCCACCAAAGCTGTTATATCACACTGTTACACAAGTGGACAAGGGAGAGAAAATATAACAAAAGGTTCATGGATTGAGAAAAGGACAGGGAGAGATCAGTCACTGATTACTGTCATGGGCAAAACAGACTCACCTTGGTGATATTAACTGAATTTATTGCTAACAAAATCAGAGCAGGATAATGAGAAGTAAAACAAATCTTAAAGACACCTTTCCACCATCCCTCCCTCATTCCCAGCTCTATCTCCTCCTCCCCCTTAAGCAGTGCAGGGAGATGGGGAATGGGGGTCACGGTCAGTTCATCACACGATCCTGCCACTGCTCAGGGAGAGGAGTCTTTCTCCTGCTCCAGCATGGGGTCGCTCCCACAGGACACAGTACTACACAAGCTTCTCCATTGTGAATCCATGCCACAGCCAATAGTTCTCCACAAATGCTCCAATATGGGTCACTTCTTCATGGGGTGCAGTCCATCAGGCACAGGCTGCTCCAGCATGGGCCCCCCACAGGGTCACAAGGCCTACAAGGAAACCTGCTGCAGCATAGGCTCCTCTCTCCATGGGTCTGCAGCATCTCTTATTTCTCTTCTACCATATGTACATTCACCACTGATAATTTAGTTGCTTTTAGAAATTTCTGACTGTCTCTCCTCTACAAATATATCCTAGCAGACAACTTAGGCAAAATGTCTAATTTAAATGGCTTGGAAATTAGATGAGCTGAACTGTAGTGCTCACTTCTAGCTAAGCTGAGAAAAAAAATGTCTTTTTGAACATATGCTAGTGTGCATTTGAATCATTCCTAACAGCTTCAGCCACAAATTCAATACTGCCACAAACAGCAAGGACCTCTGCTGATCTCACTGGCATTTGAACCAATGATTTTTACTGTGTAAAATGACATAATAATTATGGATTCAACTGCTCTCTAGAAGTTGTTACTGTGTTTATCACTCCTTCAACATTACTCTGAATTTTCACCAACCTTTCCTGTAGTGATTTGGATGGGGAAGAATCTAGTTTGAGGGATTCAAGAGCCTACCTTTAAGTACAAGGTAGCAGGATCAAGGTCTCAAATTGTTTTTTTTCATTGAACTTCCTAATGATGACTTAATTAGCCCAGAATATCAAATTCAAATATTAATGCACTTGTGAATTTAGTTTGGCCTGAAGAGTAAAAAGAGACCATTACTCTCCAAGATTTGGAGATTTGCCATAGATGGGCAATAATTTTTAGTGAATAATTTATTTGATGAATTTTGTCCTGTGGTCATGAAGGCTTCATACTCTTCTCAAAGGTAGCAATCAAGTCTGAGCAAGAGAAAATTCATTATAATTTTTTGTTGTGCTCTGAAAAAAATTTGAATTGATATTTTAGTATTTCTGTTTTGAACAAATTTTGGATAGAGATTTACATTATATTTTATGAGTGAAGGAAATAGTTTTTGAAAAAAATTAAAATTGCAGTGTTTCATTTTCTGCAAATGTCATGTAACATTTGTACACAGTTCAAAAATTGCACTACACTTCTTTACAGTTCAGTTGCAGCAATAGCCCAATACGAGAAATATTTGGTTAGAAAAAATGTTTCTGGTTTTGTTTTTTAAGAACACTGTATAAATATTACAAATCCATTATAGGTTATGAATTGCTAACAATATGAAATAAAGGTGATAATGGCCAGCAATCATCTTGTTCCTATAACACAAAATTTCAGTCTTCCAAAGAATATGGAGACCTTTTTCACCAAGGTAATCTGCAAAAATAGTACAAAGTCACAGAAATTCATAATTAGATTTCTTAAATTTTTTTCATCATGGAAGAGCAATAATAAATCACACTTAAAAATGAACAGTACTCAATGTCAGTATGGAACAACTCTTATTGTTGTACAGAGAACGTCACAGAAGACTAAAGTTCATGTACAATATTCACAGATTTCTTTGTTTATAATTGTTTGCAGTCTTTGAGAACTTGATTGCCTACAAAAAATGCCAGTGAAATCAATATTCAGTAAGTGATAACTCTCAGTAGGAACTTACTGGCACATTTCTGGACATTTAAACAAAATCACAGAGTGTTAATACAAAAAGCAGGTTCAATCAGAAAATGCCACAATCACAATGTGCAGGACTTTCTAGCAACTATATAGATTTAAAAAGGAAAACAAACACAAAAAACCAACAAATGTGCATGATGGCTTTTAAAAATATTTATGCATCATAAAATAGTAAATATTTTGACAATGTTTTAATAGACTGCTTTATTTTGTGAATAAAAATATTTAGATTTTCTCACTTTTCACAGAACAAAAAGCCTGCAAACAGAAAATATTTAATACATCTGTCTGAAATGCAACAGAAAAAAATATTCTCTAATTTCTTTGCCTTCAATTATAACTGTTGAAAGAGTATTACTCTCATCTCTCTGTAGTATTTGCTGGTGCTATTAAATTATAATCAATGGGATATATATTGCCATCACTCTAATACACAGCACTCCAGAGTACAAATTCGTTTTCATATAGAGTGACAAACTCTCCATTTTCTGTGTTCCGTGATCTAGTACCTAAATGTATAAGGTGTTGACTAATTAGTTGTTGAGTTGCTGTTTCTACAATACAAATTGAATTACACCTATTTAAATTCAAACTTAATTCCATGAGTAAATCCCTTCATGACACCTATTTTTCAAGAGTGTGGAGGCCACATTTCAAGGACATGGAGCGGTTACTTCCTGCTACACCAGCAGGCAGTCAAAAGCTCCGTTCATCTATCTGCACTACTTTTTAGCATGTCTTTTCTTTCAGGCTCCTGAAATCTGTGATATATACAGAACTGGATCACATTTCTTTTCAGTCTGATAGAATTTACTAGAATTTATTCTGATAGAATAACATAAATATATACAGGCTTATATGTATATACACTCACTAATACACATAAATATACATCCACATATACACTAACATATTTTGCATAATTTTTTCCCCTAAACATTTTAGCTGGTCTCAAATTAAGGCGCATTCGGCTGGGAAAGCCAAAGCCCTCCTGAAGCTGAATCTGACAATAAGGTAACAAGGACTTCTAGAGGTCTATTGACAGTCAATGGAAAAGTGTGGGCCTGATGCTGACTGGGAATGGGTATTTGGTGACACAGAACATGGCAGAGGCTGAGGTGTTTGACACCTTCCTCACCTTGGCAAGTTGACCTTAGCAAGACCTTGGCGAGACCAATCTTCATCAGTCCATGTCCTGACACCTACTGGAACAAGGAAGATTAAAAATCGGTGCAGGAGGATCAAGCTGGGGAACATTTAAACTGACTGGACATAGGCAATCTGTATCAGGATGGGACACAGCCATCGGTACATAAAGAGTTTGTTACCATCATTAAAAACCTCTCTCAAGTATCTTTATAAGGTCATGGCAAGGTTTCTGAGGCCTGGAAGAAAGCAAATGTAACTTCTTTCTTCAAGAAATGGAAGGAGGACCCAGCAAACAGCCAACCCCACCTCAGTCTCTGGGCAGGTGATAAAGAACTAATCTTGAAAGCCCTTTCTGAACACATGAGGGACAAGAAGGTGACTGAGTGTAGTCAGCATGGATTTATGGAGGGGAAAGCATGCTTAACCAAACCAATAACTTTATACAGTGAAAAGACTAGATATGTGGATGAAGGAAGAACAGTGGATGTATTTTATCTTGACTTCAGTAAGGACATGACCTGGATGATGGCAGAGTGCACCCTCAGCAAATTTGCAGATTATACAAAACAAAGAGGAATGGCTGATACACCAAGTGGTTGTCCTGCCACCCAGAGGGACTTCAAGAGGCTGAAGAAATGGACTAACAGGAACATCATGAAGTTCAGCAAAGGGAAATGTGTCCTGTATCTGGGGAGGAATAACCCCATGCACCAGTACGGAATGGGGATGACTGGTCAGAAGCTTTGCAGACAAGGACCTGAGGGACAAGCATATGAACTGTTGAATATGAACCAGCAGTGTGCCACTGCAGCAAAAAACCCCAACAGCTTCCCCAGGCTGCATTATGATGAGTGTTGCTAGCAGGTTGAGCAAAAGTGATCCTTTCCCTCTGCTCAGCCCTGGTGAGTCCACACCTGGAGTGCTGTGTCCAGTTCTGACTATCCAGTACAAGAGGAACATGGAAACACACCAGAGAGAGTCCAGCAAATGTCCACAAAGATGACTGGAGCATCCATCATATGAGAACAGGCTGAGAGAGCCGGGAATGTTTGATGGTAGAAGGAAGGTTCAGGCTGTACTTGATGGGAGTAAAGAAGACTGAGCCAGACACTTTTCAGTGGTATCCAGTGATAGGACAAGGCAAAGGACACAAACTGCTACACTCTATTTAAATAAACAACAAAAAACTTTTACTGTAAGGGTGATTAGTTGCCCAGAAGGTAGCAGTTGCTCAGAAAGGTTGCGGAGACTCCAACCTTGACATTATTCAAAAACCAGCTGGACTCCATACTTGGTAACTTGCTCTCATCTACTCCGATTTGAAGCAGAGGGGTTGGACTAGATGGCCTTTAGAGACTCCATCCACCCTCAGCCATTCTGCAATTCTGTAATATATTGAAGCAATCAGTAATTTAATGCAGGGAATTGCTGCTGCCACCGGTGGTATAGTTTCCCTGCTTTGACCTCTTTACCAGCAGGGGAAAAAATCTTATATAATGAAAAACAGAGTCCCCAAAACATGCATGCACATGAACGTGTATTTTTTTCTGTGTGTCAACCTGAATAACCATCTGAACAAAACACAACAATAACTTGTACACAAATTTTTCAAAAGTAGTGGTTTTCCTGGCCTAGGACTATCAGGACTTGGTTAAATAAATCAAGGTAATTCGTAACAGAAATCATTCACAATTAAATTTGGAAAGGACTTCTAACTATTTTCTGTATCAGTGAATTGTTACAATTTTTTCAAAGCTCACACAATAATAATTTCTTATTTTATTATAACTCAAGGCTATTTTTTCCCCTTGTTAACCCAATATCACCTGATCTAAGGCAGCAATCCTAACTGGCATTTTTAAACCTAATTGTATTATTTTAATGGGCTTGGATACATAGATGCTTCAGTAATTTACTGTAATTCTCTCAGCTTGCTTAGGAAGAAAGAAAAGCTTACTTTCCAATTTCATTATGCTGCCTCGAGAAGAAATAATAAAGAATGATAAAATTTACGTACAGTCTTGCTACAACTGAATATGTTAATTACTTTTTACCAAAACAACTTGATGTTACTAGGAAACAGAGCAACAAAGGCCACAGGTGGTAATGAAAGAAAAATGCCTTATCAGAATTGACTAATACTGCTTGAGTTGGCAAAGTAACCAGATTGTCTCCTAAAAATGTACACTTTGACATTCACTTATCAATGCTACTGAAATGCAACTCTTATCATGACCGCATAGCAAATTTCATTTCCCTATAAGTGATGAATATGCAGATTCTTCCATTATTTGAACATCTCATTTATTTCTTTTTCATGCATAGGAAAAAAGAAATGCTTCTTCTGGGTAGATTTCACTCCTTGAAAGGAATAGGCAGTTGCTTCACTGATTTATCTCTCTTACAGTTTTGCTTTTGGGTCTTGGGTGATTATACAGTAGCTTTGCTTTGGATTAAGGTGTAATAGTTTCTCTTTACCAATTTCTTTTTACTATATTTTCATACATCTCATTGCCTCTTTTAGCGACATACTGGTGCCTGCATATGACAAAATATATTGAATGTGCTGTTTCATAGAGAATCAAACACTTTTGTTTCAAATTTGCTTTATATCCCTATTGCCATAAAATCTCAGAAAACTGTTTGGATCTGAGTAACAAGTCTTTGTTATACGTTTAGTTGCCATTTTCATCTCTGCAGTAAAGACAAATGTGCATATTTCTTACCTTTCTCCTACACTATTATAGAAAATTATGTGTGTTCTGTATGTTATTACTACACCTACATGACTGCACACAGGACTGCAAAAAGGGAAAATGTCTCCTTGTTGGTCCTTTGAAGCAAAAGTAGGCTACAAGAAATGCCCTGGAAGTAGTGTGGCACTGTTGATATTTTATTTATTGATTGACTCGTTTTGTATGTGCAGCTGGTCAGTAGATCCCCGATCAGGAAGTGTAGCATTTGTGCAGGGACTCATGGAGTAGGAGAGAAACCACAGTACTGTGTGGCAAATACACAGGTGTAGTGGTAAACATGAGAAAAGAATCAAAACAGGAGAAAGTCAGGAGTCTCATGTTCCACACATGAGATTTGACAGATCTGAGTTGCATAAAGCCAAGTATTTTGACTTGCTAAAGTTCTGTTCTTGGCATGTATGTAAATGATTACCAATTGAAAGACAGTACAAAATCTAATCCTACTTCCTTTGTTGATATAAAACAAAAGTGTGACTTTCTCATCTCCAGAAATTGGCCATGAAAAATGTCTGTATAATTTTCACCAGTATAGGCATACAATATCATCTTGGGAATAAGTGACTTCCAATGCTTCAGAGCAGAAAATCAAAATGTTTCTCAGCTGTTGAATACTGCAGGCTGTTCGCAGCACAATCTCATTGGAAATTCAACCAATGAGTTATGAAGTTCATCAAGAAAAACACTTGAATTTTTTTCTGTTAAATAAATATTTTTCTCTGTGCAGTACTGATTGTCTAAAGGGGTAAGTTTTATCTCATCTAACTTCAGACATCTAAAAGTTAAATATCTACATTTGAGTGTTTGGATATGTACGATGATGAAGAAAATGAGATTAAACCAGAAGGAAATTTGCCTGACCCCACAGATAACTACATCAGGATGAGAAGAATTACTCTCTGGAAATACCTCTTCCTTGACTGAAAAGGAAGTTCAAAGAAGTTCAAACTGGGAGTTCAAGCTTGGACACTAAAGTTACAGTTCCTTAAATTATGGTGCAAAGTTATCCATGGTCACTGCAAGATACAAGACCATTCAAAGAACTGACACTTGATGTAAACGTAAAAGCACCAAGGTGAAACAGTCTATAGTGCATGATTATCACAGAAAATAAATATTAATCTTCAGAGAAATTGTATGACATTAAAAAAGTTTGAGAACAATTTCAGTTACAAATGGCTAATACATTTTGTGCACCTGTTTTACAAAAACCTTGTATTAGTACCATTCAAATCTTAAAAACAGTATCAAAATGTTAAAAAGATATATATTTCTCCCTAAGAAATCTGCCAGTTTTTGAAGTCCTTAGTCCGAGTATTATCTGCAAGCTTCATTGCTTTATTGCCACTTTGATACAGTCCTATTGAACACAGTGTCAATCGACCTGTTTAGGGAAAACGACTCAGTATCTCAGTGTGGCCAAATCTAGCTTTCCTCAGTCACTTCCTCATTTTTTCGTTGAATTCAATATGGTTAATCTAAGGCTGAAATTGAACTTCTTAATGAGAAATCGTGAGCAGACTGAAAGTTGCAACAGAAAACTGGACAAGTTAGGATTTTAGATCCCCAGGTGCTGACCTACTAGCAGTAGTAAATATTCAATCACGTGTTAGTAAACATCTTGGGCTTTGCATTCATCACCATCCCATGTATCAATAGTTTTGAAATGAAACAAATGAAAACAGACTGAATAATGGCAATTTATTCTTCTGGAGTTCTTTCTCCACCTCCAAATGCTATATGCTATGAAAGCAAAGACATTTACTTCTTATTATAGTTCAAGTCCAATTAGAACTTTTTTCAAAAGGTTAATACAGTCTTATAAGCTTTAATATTCTTCTTGAATAGTTCATGCTAATGTTTTCCAGTCAAGCTACTGGTTAAGCATGCACCAGAATCCAGAGTGGTTTTGATTCCCATAAAGTCTCAAAGTGTTGTCGAATCTGAAAATCCTGAGTGTAATTCACAATAGGCTCCAAAGTGGAACACTTAAATCAGCAAAACTGATTAAGTTGGAGGCTGAAAACCTATTCTACCTGACACTGAGGGAACCTTCTTACCAAAAATAGCCTCCAGGGATTCAATCCCTTTGGTGGGCAGCTGAAATTTTCACTTAGTGCTTGCAAATAATGGATCACTGTAAAGTGTATATTTATTATGAATTGTAGACTTTAAAATCAATGGGTTATAAAATTACTACATCAACACTTCTGACTCAATAAAAATCCATGCAAAATATAAATAAAACCTGTATGCATGATCTGGGGATAAAACATCTACCTTCTTTGAGCTACCACACAATGTCCAATGTTAATACTTAGAGCATTGTTTGCATCTTAATTAAAGTACTTTTTAAAAAAGAGTTTTATAAAGAAGAAATGAAAGATAACAGGACTGGGATTGCACAACAAATAGATGCGGACTACTAGAGTTAGTACTATGAAAACCTCTTGCTCAATTCCTTTTATTTTTGGTGTGCATAACACTGTAAGTGAAGAATATTAATATTTTAAAGCAAATAAGCAACAAAGCAGATTCTGGCTGAATAGTACTTATCTTTCACTGCAAGTCCTCCTGTTTAACCAGACTACACGTGTGTTGTGCATACTAACCTTACAACCTTTCCTTTACTTCCTTGCATTGTTGTGCTTATTAAATAATAATAGTTCCCTAAAGTACCGTCTGGAACAAGAGTGGTCACATTGTTAAACATGCAGTGAGATGCACACATTGCACTCCTTTCCAAAGAATTAGCCAACAAAGCAAAGAGATTTGTCTAAAGCCAGTGGCAAGTCAAAGATAAAAACATGAATCCAGATCCTTTCAGTCTGATGTCCCTTCTTCTTGAGTAATTTGGCTTCATGTTAACATATGGCCTATTTGAAAAATCTTCAGTTTTCCATAATATTGATCCATTATTCCTTAATTTGAAAATGTTACTGTGCTTGTATTTAAGCTGTATCACTGCATGCCATCACCAAGATGAACCAAACCACATAAACAGAAAATAAACTTTCACAGACTCTCACAGTAACAAATGCATTATTCCCATCTACTTTAGTACCCTTGTTTTGTCTGAAAATTTTCCAGTGCCTTGGGAATTTGCTTAAAAGAAATACTTACATAGATAAAAAGTGTGTTACTGTGTCCATTTGAATACAGAATTAAAGTCACACCCTAAAAGCCCACACAACTGCGCTATTTAGTTCTTACTAACATGCACTTCTACCATGAAACAAAAATCACAGTAAAGTTTAAATATCACTGATTTCTAAGGTCAAAGGTTTGGGCATTCTCATCAACCCCAAGTCCATCCTGAAGTGAGACTGTGGTTTACTGTCTTCTGCACGATGAAGATGGTATTTGGGGTGAACAAGAAGTGGTCTTCTGCCAATGAATTTTCTCTCAGAACTGAATACACAGCTCTCGTCCATCTCCCATTTCTCAATGTATCTGCCATCCTTGAATGATTTTTGTCCAGTCGGCTCATGAATTCTTATTTCAGTGCTTCAATGGCCTTAGTTTATGATATTGAATGCCTATTTCCTTTTCCTTTCATAAATTTGGAGAATGTATTTAAATTTATTAAATACTTTTTTTTATATTTCAAGAATTTCTGTTAACTCTGAAACTTCAGTTTCTTCCAGCTTTTCTCAGAGGTTGCATTGTCTCGTCTTTCTTATTACTCTGGCTGGACTATCTGCAGTTGCTTCTTAGCTGTGTCCAAATCTGGACAAAAAGCCCATGCATCACAGCACAAGTTATATAAATTTCCAAAAATGCTCCTGTCCATCCATTCCACTATATACTTGGGGTTTTTGGCAATATCGTGTAATTTTTGCCTTCTGCTCAGTTTGTAATGCCGTGTGCCTGTAAAAAATCTTTAAGATATTATATAATCAACCTTTCCCTAGACTGTACTTACACTACTATTTTTCCCAAATTAACTTTTTTTTAAATTCCCTCCATTTTCTTCCCAATGGATTCCCCATCGTTTCAGAATATTTTCCTTTGATGTTGGAGGTTCAGCCGTGTACAAGTTAGCATCAGTGGAAAATTGAATAAGCGTTGTTCTTATTGTCTCATCCAAATCAATACTGTGAATATTAAATAACACCAGACATAGTACAGACGCTGCAGAACCTTTCCAACACATTCATCTAAACCAACACTGAAGCACTGATAACGGCTCTTTGAGAATGACTTTCCAATCAAGGTTATGTATAGTCTGCTAACAGAGTTGATAACCAGTAAATAAACAAAAATAGGATAAAAGCCCGGAATGGACCTCATGTGACTCAGAGTGCATTGCAAATTTATAATTGCACGCAGCTTGACAACACTGTTACATATGTGTTAAGAGAACATGAAGAGAGAAAGAATCTTTCTTATTCAGAACACTAGTCACTCTTACAGCATGACAAATTATTTTCCAAGACTCTCTTATTAGCAACATCATGCATTATACAAGAGCACTGCTTGTTCAAACTGTTTTTGTGATAAGAAACACTGCATTTTAAAAAGCAACCTCTATTTTAATATTTAATACCTTGGCATATCTAGATCTCCAAAAGTAGCAAGCTATTTAGGCAAGCAGTGCACTTCGTGTAATGTTAAAAGCATTTCTGGCATTTTATGTTATCTGCTTTTTAATGACTATATTTTCCTAACATTAAAAATGAATTAATATCTTTCCTTAAGTAGTCTGCTGAATGCTGAAAGAGTAAATCTGACAGGGTACTCATACCTTGCTTATACTTTAGAGACCTACACATCAGTTTGTTTTTCATACTTTTGAAAGGAAATGGGTTTGCTTCAAAACTCAGTATCTCCAAAGCTCATCATAGTTATGCCTAGGCACTGAGGAGAAAAACATACACTTATTACCTTCAAACTTCTTTTAACGAAACTGTCAAATGCTAAGTCACAACTGTTCTTACTGGCATTTAAATCCACTGATAAGTGAGTTGTATCAATTCTTCAAAATTGCATATGGTCTAAAATTTGTAGCAAAGAAACCCTGTTGTGCAGTGAAGTTCTAGGAAGACTGTCAAAAATGCTAAAACAAAGATCAAGGATCATTTTATCCTCATCTCTAACATTTTGTGTGTTTTCATCATACTAGAAAATGTATACAAAAATATGCATACTTAGGCAAGTAATTTTTTTTCTGAGGTTTTTCTCTGTCCCTTATAAGGACTGCACAGGTTTTATTGATTATTATAAAGCAAAAATGGCCACTCATAGCATTCCTAAAGTAAAACACGAATTCTGCTATTATAATCAAATATTGTGTACTGCATTTCTCTGGTTTCCCATTTTTGGTGCACTTCTTTCTCCTCATATTCACTTCAGGTTATATATTGCAATGTGAAAGGCAGCCCTTCATTCCAGCCTGCTAATGGCCTTTTATCAGCCCTTTTCTCTTTACACCCTACAGTAAGAGGTAAAAGAGGTAAAAGAGACAGAAGCCCAGACATCTCAAAGGTCTAATTTTGCAGCATTTCATTAGACAAAAGAAAGTCAAAATTTTTCCAACAATCTATAACAATAAGAAGGATTTACATTTAGGGAAGACAATACTGTATTATCATAATTTTTGACTTACTAATTTTCTTAGAGACCTACAATAACCTGTAGCTGATGTTAGAAAACCATATATCAGTATTTTTTTCATCAACTTTACACTCTGTACTGCAAATTTTGGCAGTGTTTAATGGGAAAGAAATGCTTCACTGAGAGCACTATATTAAGCTATTCCCTAAACTAAGAGAGACTAGATGAAGTGTCAACAAAAGCTACGCAAAATAATTTCAGAAGCCAGCCTCAGAGACTTTAATCAATACCTAAGAATCCAAACACAGATCTTCCTCTTCTAAGACCACATAAATATATGTCTTCACATAAGAAAAAGAACTCACAGAAAATCTTCCCCAACCTTGGTATGCAACATGCTAATAGCTATGTAGCAGTTAAGGACTAAGTCAAAAGACTGATTCTCCTAATATTCTGCAGCCTATATAACTCAGCTTTCTTCAACATACTTGTTACCATAGATCTAGAGATTCTAACTGTCATTTTTCCCCCTTCTTAAAATGTATGCACAGCAATAAAATTAATTACTATTTTTGTAGAGCTACAAAAAAGAAATTTCACTTTCCTTTGTATTTACAGACTTACAGCTCACTGTGTATATCCAAAATGTAAGGGACAAAAGGGTTTTATAGTGTATGGATGGCAAGATCAGTTATATCACCTGTTCTTGGAGTGAATGTTCTTTGTTGGCATATTGCAGGCTCTTAGAAAATGTTGTCCCCCCTTATACTTAAAAGAGGCTTTATTTTAGTGGTTATATATTGATTTCCTTTTAGAAGCAATGGTTCCTTCACCCACATGTTATTCTCATGCATGCTGATACATCTAATGTAGTATATTAAATAAAGTACAGTAGCCTATTCATCCTACTCACTGGAAGTAATCTCTGGAAGCAACGACAAGTACAGTACACAGTACTTCACAAACTTCATCAAAATCATCTACATCAACTTCTAAAAAAGCAACTATTACTAGCAGTTTTCCAGACTGACAAACAGTGCTTCATTATCATGACCTAGTAGTCTACAGAAACTTTCCCATAAGGGAAAGCAACTATTTTTCATACTAGAAGCATCACTATAATTAGCCCCCTACTGAGCTGTCCGTAGCCTAGGGCTCATTCAAGAAATTATATCTGGAAAACAGCATTTGATTAGGATAAACTTATAAATTCATTATGCAGGTCTCCTAGCTATCATTTAATGTGGATAATTCAAACTCCTTTTCATAAGTTATTTAATGAGACAATAAGTATCCATGGGACAGGGTATTAGAAGTTCTTACTAATATATTTGTGCCAGTATACGTCATATGCCTTGGCTCTTTGTTCGAAAACAGGTGTTTATAGATAGACTAAGAAGTAAAAGCCATCAGAGAGCATGAATTTCTGTATTACTGTAGCAACAAGGTTAATTTAATTCATGGAGTTGTACCTCAGTGATTCATATAAAAATCAAATGAAAATTACTAAGATTTGCTTCCAAGTATAATTTTCCCTTCGTTAAAAATAAAAAGGGAGACTTTCTATCCGTGACAGACTTGCTACCAACTTCCTCAAGAAGATTTAAATTATCATTAATAAGGAGAAAATCTCAAGCAATTCAGAAAACAAATTCTGCATCTCAGAAACGGTGAGGCATATCCTCTTGGAGCAATTTCTGAGGCACCATACATGGGCCTGCATTGATTCATCTTTTACAAAACATGACTGCTTTGCTATCATCTCAGATAGCTCATCCTAGTTATTCAAGATGTAGGTGTGGAAAGAAAAGGATTTGTTTTCCTCGTTACCAAGGCTTGTTCCCCTTCCAGTCTGCAGCAAACACCTCTGTTACTATGTACTCCTTCCTAATTTCCACTCCAGAGTTGGAGGTGGGCACTAGGAAGACAGTCCTCTCCAGGGGCATAGCAGGGATGGCCATCTTGCCAATCAAGGGTGTTTGGCACACCCTTGCCTCTCTGACAGCAGGGAATTCCCTGCCAGCAGAGCCAGGACGCTCTTCAAGAACCTGTACTGCTTGGCTTCTCCTTGATGATCTTTCCCATCACATTTTTGCTCCTCTAGGAATATATTTGTCGGTCTGAACCCTTAGATTAACTGGAAGGAGGTATTTTTCACAGTGGTGAGTGTTGTTAATGCCTGGAAGTTTGGTTTCAAGTTGCTGCACCGCAGCAGCCCCTGGGTGAGAGAGGAGAGCATCTCAGGCGGGTCTGGCAGCTCTTTTTTGAACATTTGTGTTATTCCTGCCACTCAGTGATAATAGTGCTAGCAGATGGGAGGCCCTGCATTGGTGGGTTACTGCAAATTTATGCAAATCAAGACTAAAAAATTACATTCTGAGGGTTAGGCAGGTCTTGCTGCCAAGAAAACATGGCTCCTGCCAGGAAGAATGAAGCTCTGTAGAAAGTTTGGGGCACTTGAAGAAAGAATAAAACAGGTAAAACCACTAAAGAACCCTGAAGTATGGCAGTTATAGATCATTTTGCTTCCTGCAGTGGCATGTGTGGAAAAAATGGAGTTAGGAGTGGCACATGGCAGCCACTGGGTGCATGGACATGTTGCATGAAGCAACACCTGGAGGTAGAGAACTGAATAGACAGGTCTGCTGGCCCCCCTGCCAGAGAACAGCTCTGGACAGGCCTAATTTGTCAGCAATTGTGTACTCAGAATCTTCCAGCAAATTAAATGAAGTAGTTTCTGTTCAAACATAACATTTTCTTTTTTCTTGTATGGTAAAGGGATGTTGGAATGAGTGGTTTTATTTTTACACAGTCCTGACTCAGATTTCATCTGACCTGGAAGCAAAGCAAAGAGCATGACAAGAAGTTATTTGGATACTTTCCTTCCTCCCGAAAGGACCAGAAAAGTTCAGTGACAACAGCAAGAAAATCCAGGGAGTGATAAACTCCCTGGCCAAGAGTCACGCCAAGACTGTCTTCCCCTTACCACTCTTCACTATTCCCTGTGCTCTAAGAAACCCTGGTAGAAATACATTTACTCGGCTTCTGTGCCTGTCACTTCTACTGGATCACCTTCCTCATGGTCTTCACGTGGTCATTATGAAAGTGTGAAAGGCTTGCACAGTGCCTTTCACCTTCCCACCATGAGCACTAACGTGGCAACATGTTAGAAACAGTGAGAAATTTTACACATGCAGATGATTCAGTTCCGCCTTATGTGATATATTATTGTTATTCACAAAACAACCAAGGACACTGAATCTGAAAGTAACTATAATTCTACCATACAAGCATCATAACTTTATACTGTGAAGTTACCTTTAAAAATATGATTGGAGTATTATGTTTCTGTGTTATTTTCTTACTGGAACACAATAAATTCTTGTCAAGCCTGCTGAAGTTGGAGGACTTTATTCAGCTAAAGCTTAAATCAGTCTGACTTATGCAAAATTTGAGAGTGATGAGAAAGGTGCCCTTTGCCGTATCTCACTGGTACCTCGTATACCTTGAGATCAATATTCATTGTGTCGGGCTGTATTCTAAATTCCCACTGATGCAGCAGGCAGCGGGAGCCAGAGCAGGCACACTACTGTTTCATATACCTTTAGCTTGAAAAATTAAGTTAGAGAAGATTTGTTCATTACCATTTTAAGACATACAATTGAGGCTATTTTTGATTCCAAGTATTTCTTTGCTCAGGCAATTGTCTTCCCTTTCCTATTAGCCTTTACTTTGCTTGATCAGGCGGCCTGTCATTCGGTGCCTGCCTGTTGCTTTCTTGGCCTCACAAGTTTTGATGGGCTTTTATGGGTAGAAAGGTCTCATCATGCCTTCAAAATGTGTTAACTACTGGTGGAAGGAGGTCCAGGCAAAATGGATAGCTGTAATTGCACGGAGAAGCTTTATGCCTTCAAATCACAACTGGATGACCCTTTGATGTGTAGTGTGCACCGTCTGCACTGGAAATTTTAATTAACTGGGAACAATCCATCATTAATGTGTATGATGAGATGGTGTCAAATTAAAAAAATGGATTGCAAGTAAAAAATAAGGTTCACTTTTACCATGAATATTTCTTTTATTTAATCTGGGAAACCTGGTAACTGTCTTTCTTTAAAAAAAAAAAAAAAATCATTAAAAACTCTGAGGCTCAGTCTGCTTTATGTATGCTTTACAATTTCTGAAGGATTTTTCCAAGGATGATGAGGGACAAGATCCTTGTTAAAGAACACATCGAATCTCATCCAGCAAAGATGACAATAAATCTTCAAACCATTTCTGACCATATGTCACAACTCCTAAAGGCAAATGAAGGCTTTTACAGCTTTTAAATAATCTTTGGCAATGACAGCTGCTAAGACGCTTACCCTCCTCCCCACTCTTTCCTTTCTTACAAGTGGGAGGGAAAAGTTGTGCTTTCATTCACCCTGCTTCCAGTGTCACACATCATGACCTGAGTTACTGTAAAGTAAACATAAAAAACAACATGAAAAGCCTAATGTGTACAAATTGAGAAACGTGTTATCTACAGAGCTTACGCAGTTTTCAAAATAAAGATACTGCCTTGCATTCTTAAACTATAACACCATTCAAGGGCAAACTGTGTTTACTTTGGTGTTTCTAGTGCTAAATCAGCTCGAGACGCAGAGAAATAAATAATCCTGTTAACCTCTGTATAGAAAACTTGCAAAGGCTGAATTCCATATATAACTATATTTACCATACTTAATAGTATGATTTTTGCATCTGTTTTCTGCTGTTGAAAGGCATAGAATAGTACATCAAAGTGTAAACCAGGACATGAATTTTAAGAAAACAGTAGTCCTTATGACTTCAATAGAACATTCGTCTCCTTACAGAGAATCTTGTGAGTTATGCAGATCAGTCTAGCAAGCCTGGGTGAGGGCTGAAAGAGAATGCCTTTATCCATAAGTACATTTCTCAACAGGTTTCTAGATAGAAGCATGAATTATATTTTAAAATATTTGTCGTGGAAAACAGTACATACAAGTGTCCCCAACTGGATTGGTTGGCCTTCATCTACCAGAAATGGGTGATTTCTAGAAGCTGAAGATTTCATCAGTAGTGAAATGCTACATTTACTGGATTTTAGTTATCTTAAAACTACACAGGGAATCCAAACACAAAGTGCATCCTGTATTCAAACATGTAACTTAGATTTCTAGATTTCTTGCAGAATTCTTAGTCTACAAATCAGTTAATTAACTTCATAAACACACATACTTTTTCTTGATATAGGAAATAATATATGTGACAGCCATGAGTAAGTGATCTAATTATAATGTTCTAAGTATTCTTTATCACATTTATCTGTCTCAAAGATCAGTTTTTTAAAAAACAAAGACCCAAAGCATTTGCTATATTTTTAAAATCTTGTTGACACCAGTCTTATTTTTATTATAATATATGAAGTATCTGCAATTTATTGCACTTAATGGATGCACAAGTCATTATCTTCAAGGTATTCTGTGTCATTAGGAGCCAAAGTTCCACCGATATCAAATGGTGGAGTTTTGTATCCTCAGCCGTACACAGCCTGATATTTAAAATACTTTTTGACACATATACACTTTCAAAAGTCTAGCCCCTGATTTTTGGAAGCTTTTCTTTATCGAGTCTGATGCCCTCTGAAGCAAAGAAGCACCTGAAGAATGTGGTGGTGGTTCTCAGAGTCTACACTTTAAATGGAAGATCTGAGTTCAACACTCTTCAGCCAGGAGAATACACCTAAACCTTTTACTTCACAAGAACATGCCCTCACCCCTTCTGTGTTTTGTAGTGAAGATTTCTGTTCCTGTTGTAAAACTTTGTCTATGGTGACTAAATGAATAAGAATATATAATTTTCTCAGGTCTATCTCAGTACCACTAAGTTAAAGTAATGCTTTAGGCCTAAAACCCATTGTAAAATACACCCACTTGAAAATTTATAAATGTATTTTATACATCTATGCAGATATGTTCCTGTTAATGTGTCTGGCAAAACAGGTGTCTTCACTTACAGGACATAATGAAACACATGACATATGTCAAGTATTTGCTGACCAAGTAAGCAGAAACTAGTGTGCATATGCCTATGTACTTCCTATGGTGAACAAAAAACATGACATGCATGCATGCTTTCAAATCTAGCCAAGTTTCTCTGAGCTGTATTTTATACCCCCATTAATTATATAGGAGAAATGGGAAGATCTGGAACTGAAGCAGTTTTTAAGGACAGAGGCAAATAAATAATTGAATACTGCATTGCTTCAGATAGCTTCCACATTCTTTTGCCCTAAGATATCTCTTTCAAGCTTCAGGGAATTAATAAATTAGACCACTGATCCATCTATTACACCTGCTTTGGGGGAACACAAAAAAAGGAAAAAAAAGCCCCACAGGGTGGAAACATCATGTAATTTATTCCCTTTTACTATTGCTTGACATGTTCCCAACTGAAAGAAACAGCAAAAAGTCTTTTTAAAAACCTGTATTTAAAAGTGGATTTATTTATTTTAGTGGATTACATGAAAATACTAAATTTTACTTCCAAACATTCTCAGAAAATACTTTATATCCACAGGCAAATTGTTTTAAATACATATATATGTTTTAGGTAGTATTCATTTTTTTAATCTATTTTGTCAAAGATACTTTTGATGAGTTATGATAAATCATAAAAATTATACGAAGCAATGATCTGAAAAATTATGAGGCTATATTCTTGAATTTATGAGAACCAACAGGTCAGCCTAAATTTAGTCAAAATTCATGAACGGTGTTTTTTCTGAACCGAGCTCACACTTAGGCTGACCTGAGAACATGCACATGCTCTATCCAGTCCTTCAGAGGCTGAAGCCCCCTCTCACATGCTGAGAGATTAAAGTTAGATTTCCTTCTCTTCTAAGGTGAGGCTGGTTAAGGAGTGGCAGATGAGACTCTCTTGTAATGTTGGCATTAATTTATTTCTGATGAACACCCTAATTTAGTAAAAGAGGGTTCCTAGATGAGAAAATAGAATCCTGAGACTGCCCCTCCACTTCACTTTACAATCTTCACAGCCAACAAGCTGTCTTCTTGAGTATTTTCTTCAAACTTACATGCTGAAAATTCATGCCAATGGCTTCAAAAAAAAATTTGTAATGCGTATTCCTGTAAAAATGCTTACATTGCCTTTGCGTGGCCCTATTTTTTTTCACTCTAGTTAAGAAAACACAGTGTACCCAAGAAAACACTGTAAAGGACCTCCTATAATCTCTTCCCTCCCTCATTATAAAACCCACCAAGAAATTCTCTTAAATGCCACTATGCAATATGGAAGAAGATTTAAACATTAAGTTTTCAAACTGTCTAGCTCCAGATTGAGCTGGTTTCTTTCTGCTGTTGTCATTTAATTATAAATGCTGAAGCTTTTAGCGGCACGGAATCAGTTATGTTTGGTCATGAATGATTAAGTGTGCATGAAGTTTTTACCAGCACATTAATCATCAGGTATAGAAAGAAGCATGACACTGGTTAAAAATTCACCACTTTACTGCCCATGGGAAGTGTAAAGTCTTTGCAGACAGTCAGAGATTGCTTACCTTTACGACAGACCAAGTGCTGAGTAAGATGCGTGGGATTTGCATCCCCCTAAACAGTACTTTCAGTGGTTAATGAGACTAATTGTCCTTTGACAGTATGAATGGCAGCAGCAGGAACAACAGCAGTGTCAAAATCAGATTAGGAGCTTTAATTATGCTTTATTTGATGTCTGTTCCTGGAACCTAAACCAGACACTGAGGAACAAACTAGTTCAGGGCAATACAGGTATCTCCATACATCCTGCCTAGCTCTGCCCAAATTGCCCACTTTTACTCTCATATGCAAAATGGTCCAGGCAAAATGGTTTGATACAGCTGAACAGTAGCACACAGACTCTGGGCAAAGTGTGGTCCCTCTGTGCTAAGTTTTGAAAATACACTTAGTAAAGGGCTGTGTTTCTATTTTCAAGTATGAGCACCTTCGGGGCTTGGGACATTCATATGAACTGTCTATAACACCAAAAGAACCATCACAAATGTCTCAGCGGGAAAGTCCCTTTTCTGGCTTTTGAGATGCTAATTTTCAGATTGGGTCATGTTATGCCTATGTGTCAAGCCTGATAATAACTTATTGCAAAGGTAGATGGCCATAGAAGTGTCTCCAGCAGTCCAGGTTTTGTATTCAAACCTTTCTCCCCTGAATGGCTGAGAAGAATTTCGATGTACCTCAACATTTTAACTCAGGGTAGAATAAAAAGCCCTTTAAAGCAAATGTAAAATAGAAAACAGTTGCAAATGTTTATAGTAATCTATACTTAAACTAGATGTGTGAACATCCAATCTAAGAGATTCCTCTGAAAATCCAGCTCTCAGAAACAGTCTCAGGAATCCTCCATTCCCATTGCACATCCTTAATGAGCATCTGTTCCTACTGAAACATACTAGGGTTAATAGATTATTTCTCTGTGTGGTCTCTCGGAGTTATCTACACATTCAGTTCTTCCCATTTCCCAAATTTATTTAGCTCTTTTACTTATTAGAGAGATGATGCAGATAGCCCTTCTATCCAAAAGAGGTTTGTCCTGCTGCTTTTGTAGATGTAAACAGTGGTGTGGCAGAACAGTGTTCCTTCGTGCACTTGCCTGACCCACTACAATCCCTTTGATTTATGAATAATTCCTTTTCCAGCCAGCATAAAAATGTCAGAGCAGACATTTCAATGACTCCATTTACATTTATAAAATCAGATGCATTTTTTATGCTAACTTGGAGATTATCCAATAGACTTGATACTAAAATGAAAATGAGACAAATGTATTTATCTCACTACATGACCTCATAGATAAATATTGAACCCTTGCATTAACCCTGCTGAGATGACAGCTGTTTTGGAGTGCTCCTAAACCTGTCTTTGGTAAGCACCATAAACTGGTAAACTTGTGAACTGGAAAATCTAGTAGTGCCACCACCTTGTTGGGCAAGATGCACTCTAATAACCCTAATACAGTAGTAAGAATTTGAAAACTTCAGAAATCCAGACTAGCTTTTTGCGAGCAGGAAGCAAATCTCAGCATTCCAAAATCTCTGAAAAATAACAATGTGTATGTAAAAAGTTATGTAGATTTTAAGTCCGTTTCTTTGCACCTCTTGCCTGTAATTTGGATATAGAAATTATATGTTAAAGATATTTCATTTTCATGTGGGAAGTCTAAATGGAAGAGTACAAAAATGATCGTGGCTATGACCTGCACCAGCTCTTTTTTTGATAAGCTTGCTATTAGATCATCATGTTTAAGTTTTTTTGTAAAACAGCAGATGAAGTCTGCATGGTAAAGCTCCAGAAAAATATTAAGAGAAAACATGGAAACTCGAGTAAGTAACAATAATAACCTTAGGTATCTTTACACAAAGTGACTGAAGACTCATAAGAAATCATTCATATATTGTATTAAAAGATTCTTAATACTACTCCTGATGATTTATCTTCAATGGGCATGTGACTGTATTTGAAGGATCATTATTATTTAGCTTATTTGGGTAAAGACATTTATTTGTGCAAGAAAATATGCTAAAGCATGACTATTAAGCAATTCCTGTACAAATAACTTTCATGTTCTACCAAAGTAAACATCTAAAATAATATAATCTGAGGAAGTTTACAATAGTACAAAATAAATATGGTATGTGTAATGACGATGCAAATTAAGGCTATCCAGCAGGAACTGGTAACTTTAGCATAAAAATAAAACACAACTTCATTTTCTTTCAGCCTCTCTCGGCAGGACCAGTTATACCTCCTTTAAAGTGAACTTTCAGGATAATAAAGCAATGGCATGATGAATATTCTAAAAGGTCAATACTAATTAACTGCATTAATGTATTTTTCATAGAAACAGCTGCTTGAGGACACATTGATTTTTTTTCACATATGTACCAGCAAAAGTTCCTTCACCAAGATTTCTGTGAGAAACAACTTGAAGAAAGGCAGATTGCAGGACTTTATAAACACTACACCATGTTTGGTGTACATGTGTGTGCATGTGTATATATACACATACACATAAATATGTTAACAAAAGTTTGCTCAAATCATTAGTTTAACTGTCAACATTTGCAAAGAAAACAAATCATATCCCCAAACAATACCAATATTGAAGGAAATCAAATTGCTGCCCAGATGCTATGAAGCCACCTTCTGCTCTGACTGAAGTCTAACTTGCAAACTTCACCTCAACACTTTGTATGGTTCAGCTACAAAGAAGCTGTTACTACAAATGATCCATCACCTTGTCAATTTCTCTCTTAAAAAAGATGAGGCTTTCCACCTCCAAATAGTCTAGCTGTCTGTGAATGACAAGGAAATTTAGTTTCTGGGCATGTGTAAGTGCACTGTGGGTTGTCTTTTACATTAGAAATTAGTGCACCACAAGAAGGGGTTCTGTAGAACAAAGCACTTTCTGTTGAGTTTTTGGAGGCTTTTATTACAGACTCATTCTAGTTAATTTTTGTGGTGCACGTGGGATTTGCAGAAAAACATCTGATTGTTTCATCCAAAAATCCTTCACTTTCTACACTCCAGCACTGATTTCATGCTAGCAATGAAACATTTAAAGGTGGAATGATCAAAAAACCTCCTTCAAAATAATGTTTCATCCTAGATAAAATGCTAATATAGATGCACCTTCTGTCAAGACATTACACCTTCAGGGGTGCTAAATCTGGAGCCCACCTTTTTTATGAATTAACAATTTTTGCTTTTCTTCCTCCCAGCCACAAAAGATTATCAGACCAATTTCACCCTCTCATTCATTTGGCCTAGAAGTGACAAGAGAGTAGTTAACAGCACCCAGAGCCTATACATTAAAACTAAATAAAAATATAGTTTGATTATTTAAAAAGCAACTGTTTGCAATTTGCCTCATTCCTCTTATGTTAAGCTTTATACAGTGGCTTTGACTGCAGTTGTACATACAACCTTGAAAAAAATCTAGTAGTTTGAAAGCTGTGAGACCAAAAAAGGGCCACAAAAATAGTGAATAGTTTTGAGCATCTCTCATGTAAGGAAAGGCTGAGAGAGACAGGACTGATCAGTCTGGAGAAGAGAAAGCTCAGGGGGATCTTTCAGTATTTAAATACCTGAAAGAGTGTGTAAAGAGGACAGCCCTAGCCTTTGTTCACTGGTGCCCAGGGATGGAACCAGAGTCAATGCACATAACCTGAAACACAGGAGGTTCTTTCTGAACATCAAGAATTATTTTGTCTCTATGAGGGTGACCAAGCCCTGAAACATTTTTCTCAGTGAGTTTGTGGAGTCTCCATTCTCAGAGATACTCAAAATTCAACACGAGCAACATGCTGGGGCTGACCCTGGTTTGAGAAGTGGGATTGGACTAGATGATCTCTGGAGGCACCTTAGAACCTCAAACATTCTGTGATTTCCTGAAGAACTTTGGCCTTTTCTCTTTTCCTTCATTGCTCTTCTCATGTAAATGGGTGTGAATTTTCCTTCTTCAGCAGAATGAGGCATGTTCTGGCTCAGGAAATTATTTTGATTGATAATCCCTATTTGCAGCAATGTAACTCAGGCCTCACAATCTCTGCTGCAGGGCAGCCACTGCTGTGAGTTTATCAGGTGTTTTATAGTACTTAATATTTTCCTTAGACTCGCTGGCACCCACAGTCAGACAATTACACAATCACTGCAGCTTTCTTTGAAGAAAAGATTAATCAACTCGGTTGTATACTAATCTTGATACTGTGCATTTTAAATGTTTAAAAAGGAAAATTTCTCTTAATGGTTCAACTCTTAAAAAAATTGGACTATTTGACTGACTGGTACTCTGATTCTGGAGACAGAAGCCAACTGTCCAGTTTCACCAACACAGGAACACTGAAGCTGTTAACTCTTGTACTGAGACCTTAGAAAACTTCAAAGTATATTTCTCTGCATATAAGAACTTCCATCTAACTTCCATCTTCAAATAAATTTATTTTCAGCAGTGGTCTTTAGTCTTTTAGCATGAGTTCTCTCTCCTAAGCTGGAAAATCTTTTCCTTGCTTTGCTGCCCTAAGGACAACAGTTGCTACCACTCTAGAAATACTGTAGCTCAAGGGTTAGAATTAGCATAGCATGTCGTGCATCTGGAGGCCTCTGTTATTTCCTTAACATTTGCAAGTAACTAGCAAATTTAAGGGATGTTTTTGGAGAAGAAAAGCAGCATGCAAACAGACAATATTAATTCTTGCTATACTATGAGGATATATTATAAGGAAGAATAGATCTTGCCTGTGCAACCGAATGCTTATTTTAGAGGAGGAAGGGTTATCTAAAAATAAACACAAAATGGAAGGAATGAACTATTATTTCAATCAAAGTAATAAACAATTTTCCTAAAATATTGCTTTTTCTCCCCAGATGTGATTTTTTTTTGTGATTTTCAGTTCACTTCTAGCAATAAAGCAAACAAAACCAAAAAGTAACATTACTATAGATTCTTCAGAGACTAAATGAGTTTTTGCCTAGATGATCACAGTGGGGAGTTTCATATTTTTCAGACATCTAGTTGGCAAAATAACAATCAACTTATTTAGCTCATATATAATATTTAGCACTGTGTTTTAGCCTGGTTAGTCAATAAAGCCTCCATTCCATAAAAACTGAAGGAACCATTAAAATGATATAAAGAGGACAGACATGATATAAAAAGGCCTAAAAATCTTTTTTTTTTTTCTTTGAAGAGAGTATATGTCTCTGCATTCTTTAAACAGACAGAACATGAATCAATTTCCAGAAAGCTTCTCTTTATTGGATAAAAGTATAAATAATGCCAGTGCCAAATCTTAAGGCAAAAGGAAAGTAAGAATCACATTCTTCTTCAGAAATAGTACCTTATTCCTAATGAAAGCTATTGAATGTAGCAGCTAAATGTCAACGAACAGAGAAAGAAGACAAAAAAGAAGATTTACCATTAAAAGATACACACAAAAAGGAAAATTTCATTATTCATTTGAGTAAAGATTCTTTACTGTTTTCTTAAATTCTGGCTTTTCTAGAAGAGAGCATTTCTATTTATATATCACTATAGTGGTCAATATAGTAGAAAAAGGAACAAAATTCAACTGTTCATGGTCATGAAAATAGCTGTTCCACAGTTCTTTTTCATTCTTAGTATAGAGTAAGAAAAACAAGGAAGACATTGTCATTTATTCAAATGGCAATCCACAATACTGCTGAGTGATTCGGTTCAAGAGATGGGTTGGAAGCTACTGAATAAAAACTTTACACTTGACTTCAGACTATGTAGTATAGCCATGTCTAGTTCATTTTTATGTGCTGATGGTGTCCTGAATAATTTTCCTCTTATATATACTGACCAGCCTCTCTTTTGACATCTCTTCATCATTATTCAATTTTATGGGATTTACAGTGATTTCTCCATCTCCCACTCCCTCAACTGAAATTATAAATCTAAGAACCTTTTGATATCTGTAACCGCCATGTAAGAACACTTGTATGTACAATATAAATGTGTAGATCTTAGATCTTTCTACCCATCCTTCAGCTCAAGATACCAGTTTTGCTCATTTAGTTCTGTGGCTGAGTGAAAAACAGTATAAATCCTTAGTTTCCATAGGAGGATCCAGATATTAGGAAGCAGAGTGTCTGCCACTAAAAGGTCTTGACATTGTAACTGAGATCTGCAGAATGAGACTATCATTTCTGCTTCTGGATGTGAAGTTTAAGCCCTAAGGAAAAAGTGCATTTGATGGTGCTCTGGTTGCTTCAAGTTTCACAGGCCACAGACTAGCAGACCCATAACCAAACCAATCTTTGTCCAAAGCAGTTCAGAACAATAGAAATGGAAACACTGATAAAGCTGATGGGGAGGTCCATAAAGAACACTCCAAGACTGTGCCATTTTTTAATCTATGAAATTCAGAAGTGTTAAATACAACTACAATTCTAAAAATTAAACTAGAAAATACAGAAGTTTTGTGGTGTTCAACCTCATATACTTCTCTCACATTATGTAGCCAAAATTATAAAAATCTGAACAATAGTGTAATTCTGCTGTTTATCTTTTCAGGCATATTTCTACAGGAAACCAACTTGAGTTTTTTTAATGAACCATAAAAGTGCAAAATCCATTCTAAAAAAACCTTGGGTTTTTTATAGAATTAAATTCGTGATGTTTGAGGCTGAGTTGGTTCTTACTCATATTTTTTCAAAAGACATTTTCTCTAAAACTCCTGCTGGTTTTTGGAGTCTCTCTGCTCTAGTCATCGTTTCTGATATGTCACTTTTGGTAGGAATATTATTAGAAAATTACTAATTTGCTTTGGTTTGCATTCTATCTGGAGAGCATTAAAATTCCCGTGACATAAGAAAGACATAGACCTGTTGCAACAGGTCCAGAGGAGGGCCACAAAGACAACCAGAGGGCTGAAGCATCTCTCCTATGAAGACAGACAGAGTTGGAGCTGTTCAGCTAGGGGAAGAGAAGGCTCCAGGGAGACTTCTAATGGCCTTCCAGTACCTAAAGGGGGCCTACAGGAAAGCTGAAGAGGGACTTTTTACAAGGGCATGGAGTGATTGGACAGTGGGGAATGGCTTTAAGGTGAAAGAGGGTGGGTTTGGATTAGATATTAGACAGAAACTCTTTACTGTGAGGCTGGTGAGGCACTGAAACAGGTTTCCCACAAAAGTTGTGGATGCCTCATACCTGGCAGTGTTCAGTTGCAGTTTGGGTGGTGTTTTGAGCAACCCTGTCTAGTAGAAGGTGTCCCTGCCCACAGCAGGGGGGTTGGAACTAAATGATCTTCAAGGTCCCTTCCAAACCATTCTGTGATTCTTTGGAAAAAACTCAGGTTTAGGTGCTGAATGCAACAGCTGCAGTAATCATGATCTTTGGCCTGAATGTAAACCCTGAGATCTTGAAAATATGCTGAATATATTCAGATAAAAGGCTAAAAATAAACACACACACAAAATCCTCTAAGATAAAAGAACTCCAACCTAGAGCAATAAAGCTGGGGAAATGTAAAGTTTAGGTGATTTTTCTCTTTGGTGCATTCTACAGGGTTTGAGTTTTGCTACTAACAATAAATAACCTTTTTTTAATATCTAGTAGTGCTCTGTGAATTGCTTTAGAATCTGTACTTTTGTCTTGAAAGGAAGACTCAGCAACTTGATGTAAATCCTAAGATACACTGGAGTCACAGACAATTTTGTGTTGGCCAGGAATCCTGAATCTTTAGCAATTGCATTTATTTTGGAAGAATAAAGGTATAATGTCATTTAAGTGACAATTTTGAGAAATGAAAAAAAAGAAAGAAGAATATGTAATGTATTAATAGCTCTCAGAGTTTACAGTTTTATAATTTTGACTAAAGATACAGCAAATCTGTAAATTTAGAAGTCTGTGTTAGGACACCCAGAAAGTGAAAAAACAGTAAAACACCTTACGATCCTTAAGCATGCTACAGGCATTTTACCACTTGTTATCCCACCTTAAATTTTTATAAAGAAAAACTGTATTTCTGAGGTATAGTGAATGAGATTTGCTGCTTATTATTACTGGGTCATATTTATGTGCCCTCCAGACACAGCATGTTTACCTATTTCCTGTATTTGCAAGTCGTCACAACTGAAATCAAGAATGAGGCTGCATTTGTCCAGTTGCAACATACTCCTCTGGCAAAATGAGGATGTCCTGAGAGACAGTAATCATTTATGACACTGTTTACATCTTTCATTTCTAGGAGCTATCTAATTATGCCTTCCAAATAGAGCGTCATGAGTGACAGGTTTGAGAACTTCCCCAGGTGAGTAGACGAATAACCTCAGTAATATGCTAAGAAAAAACATTAAAAATGCCTCTCCTGGTTAAAGCATGGAATCCAAATGTCTTCTCAGTTCATTTGGAACATTCAGGATTGTGTCAAAGGTCTGACATATAGCATGAAAGATATTGTTACTGCTGAGATCCAGGAGACTGCCAAATCTGTGTATCCAACAGCTCCCTTTTGTCCTTACACTTTCCTTTGGCAACAAAGCATCATTATGACTATATGTGATCTATTCTTGCTGCTCTTCCAGAATGGCTAAATTATGGTTGTTTACAGGCATCCATAGTGTTTTCTGAAGCTTCAAGAAATAAAGTAGAAAAATAGCATGTGGTGAACCTTTCAGATCTTGTGAGTTACATTTGACAACACTTCAGGCATCTTAGAATTGACCTTCAATGAAAAGTATCGGGAAAAAATAAAAACAAATTTATGGGCACTCACATTTTTGTATACCCTACTGCACACAATTTTCATATCTTTCAGCCTTGTCCTATCATTCTGAATATTTTTATTTCACTATTAATATTATACAGAACTATTCTGTGACTTTTTTTCCAAACATGACATTCATCTAATGGTAATATTTTACTGTAAATGTATTTAGTTTAAAATCAGTCTCTATATAATAAAAAGTCCTGATACTTCATTGTTATGTAAAGACTTCGTATATATGAATAGACTTAAGGCTAGAAGGATTACTGAAGCTGTTATTTTTTTTCTCTCATTGAAATATGAAGAAATAAAACCTTTTTTGTCAATATTAACTCTTTTTTTCTTTAACCATGTCCATGAATACAATAATATGAATGAATACACCAATATGTATGATGATGAGTATCACATATTGGTGTATACTCCGTAATTTTGGAGTTCTTAAAGAAGTGTGATGTTTAATCTTCTTCTTGATTGATAGCTTCTCTGTAACTAAGGTGCATTCTACAATGACCACAAATGGACCATAAATTCCTGACTTTCTGTAATATCTGTAAACAGTTACATTTATTATTATCCAGTTCTGTATCTTAAATATGTTTGCATTTCTTATGAAGTTTTCTGTATATAGGTTCACAAATTATTTAAATTTGAAGATATAGCATATGCTTCTCTCTTTCATAAACTGTCATTAAGAGAAAAAGTTGGCAGGGCATTTGGAGATTAAAAATGTGAATATTTTGGTTTGACAGGAAACTCTAAAATGTTTCTATTTTTATATGCAGCTCATTCTAGCTGCTCTTCCTGGGACACATTTTAAGTTATTATTGTGAAGACAAACCAACTACATACTGGTAGAAAGGGTATGAACAAATATTAGTGTCCATGAAGCGCTCGGAGGTTTCAGTTATCCCACATTTGATTGGCAGGGAACACATGCATATCTGGTTGACTGGTGCACAGCATTTTTGTAGAATTTACAGGAGGCTGGCATTTGCATATGCAAAACCCTAACGAATTAGTGGAGGAAACTGGTGTACAGAAGGATAATTGAGGAACAGCTCATAGTACACAAAATTTTTCTCATAATGGAGTCAATGTTTTCTGTCAAATTTTAACTCATAATGGATATGAATTTGCACACAGTTCCAGATGGTTAAAAACAGATTTGAAAGAAAGAGTATAAAAAATATGTAATTGTATGGTTTGCAGTCCAAGATGTAGATCACAATTGTATTCACATCTAGTCATGATGACATAAGATTATGCACAGTGCATTATAAAGAGTCTACATGCTTCTTAGTCAAGTTTTAGAACCTGTGCTAAGCTCTTCATTGCTAAGGACAAAATTAAGACAACACCATAGTTTTAGAATAATTCATGATGTATTGTCTTTTTTAACACTAACCGAAAATCCTACTTCTAATAGAAAACTTAACATTAGAAGTACACAGGAATAGAAAATGTATATTTTTTTATCTAAAGAGAATATAAATTTTTAATTTAAAGATGAAGCACAGAGAATTGCCATTTAGCAAGACAGATATTTTCTAAATAATTTTTTTTTCTTCTTACAATCCAGACAAAGTAAGTAAAAAAAAAAGAAAAAAAGTTCTTGGAGATCTGAGAATCTCTATTCTTTTAAGGAAATATAATAAAATAAATATCCACTGGCTGATTTGAAAGAAAAAGAAATCAATTTGCCTAATACTATGCAGAGTACAGAGCCGCTGTGGACCCATATGTTTTATTATGCTTCTGTAGTGACTCTAATGTGTCAGTAGCCTAGAGGAGCTAGACTACATAAGTGTGCAGTAGACATCTCCTTACAAAAATGAGATAAGAAAAAAAAACCCTAAAGCAGCAGTAAACATTAATACTTTTGATTAACGCTGTGTCCCAAAGGCATTAGGGACAAACATGCACACGATGAAGTTCTAAAGCAGCTCTCTACACTTAATATTTCTTATAATATTTATGACATTTCTTATAAGGAAGAAAAAAATATTCTTAGCAAATTTAATAATTTACATTCACACAATACTTCCCATAATTTAAATATTACTGCCTTACCCATTTTTTGTACTCAGGAGAAACTAATCACTATATAAAGCCTGGTTTCCCTGAATTGACCAAAAAAAAAAAAAAAAAAGAGGGAGAAATTCTGGATCAATTTTCAGTGTAATTTGGGTGGGGTTCTTTGATATTCCCATTCATGACTGGAGGAATCAAAATACCTCTGAAATCATGATGTTGAGGCTGAACATCCCTGTCTTTCAAGGTGCTGCGTTAGTAGAACAATAGAAACAATATTACTGTTCATGTTTAAAACTAAAGCTCATCAGGATGAAATAATTTAAAACAGCTACAATCACTATAGGCCTAAATCAGGCAACCTGAACAAACATCACTGTGTCCAGTACCAAGAAATCCCAGTCCTTTTCAAAGCATGTGTCTATTCAATATTTCTGTAATTTACCTGCCTTACAACATCATTAGTTTACCCAAGCAAGATGTAACTGCATTCCCTTTCCTTATCTGCTTAACTTCTTAAACCATGCATACCACTGTGGGAAAAATCATGTTTATAAAAACAACACAAACAATACAAAAGACCCCAAAACTAACTAGCTGTATCTCTGACCCAGGCAGAAAGCCCGACCACAGATCTTCTCCTGGTAAAGACTAATGCAATGTGTCAAAATAATGCCGTCTCAGGTGCAATTCAGCTCCAGCATACAAATTCTGGTGCTGGATTCCTCTGCCTAAATATAGGCATGGAGTCCCATTTGAGATACCCTGGAGTACCTGAGCCAACAACAGATATGACAGAGGTGCAATGTGAGTGCTAAGACCTTCTGGACTGGCTGCTGGAGGCCAGCTGTGGTGTCCCAGGAAATCAAAAAGGCATTACACTGTCTGCGTAGTTGTGTGTCTGACCAGCATATTCACAGGAGACTGGAGACCTATTTGGATTACCCCAAAGTAGATAACTCTACACGGGTAGCTACAATCTGTCTCTGAATCCCATATCTAATACAGGAAAATAACATGCTTGAAAACTAGAATTCTTTGCATATGTTATATTTTTTTTTGCTTTGTTGTAAATGCACAATGCTGCTCAGTGGTATGTGTTTTATCAGTACAGCATGCAGAAATAATATTTTGGTACAGCTTATGTAGGTAATCCTATATATCTGCTAAAGTTTAGAGATGTACATGACATGTATCATGGATATAACAACACCATGGCCAATTATAGCAACAGTGGATCTATGATGGTAGCAGAAGCTTGAAGTAGATATTGGTTTCAACTAACAATAATAGTATGATTTCAAAAGACAATGGTGGTAAGAGTGAGACAGCATTTTCAAAAGAGGCACATAACAACACTGATTTGTGTTTCCTGTCTTGTCATGGAAAAAGTACTTTGTTCTTTGTTATTGCTTATTTTCAGTTTAGAACTGGACATAGTTATTCACTAGAACTTTGGGATCGTATTTCAGCTCTCACAAAGGCAAAGGCAAAAAATGTCTGTGAGTTTCCAACATGCAGAAGAATACATTTTACTTATGATACTTCCTTTGTGAAAAGCAAACCCTAGACATTGACTAACTCCAGCATGTTGTGAGATATTTACCACAGCATTCAAGCTGCCTTACACACACACATATTATACATGTATATTTTATACATATGTATATGTATACATTTTGAACATACTAAAACATGAACACATTTTATATATATACCTAAGTATTTTAATTTGCTTTTCTAGTAGTAATTTTTTATAAGTTAAAAAAGCTTGAATTATTGGTTTGAATGGAATAAGGAAAGAAAAAAATAGCAGTTGAAAAGAAGTACCATTCACTATTGTCACAAAAAGTCCAATGAACAAAATATTTGTTGCCCTGTTACAGCATGTAAGGTAATTTCATTTGGTATGTGAATCACTGAGGCATACAAAATATCGAAGGATAATATTTTCAAAGAACTTACTGCACTGGCAGTTCTGTAACAATACTACAAGGCAAAAGGGCTTCATAAAGTAATATGGTGAGGTGGCATTTTTGTGTCAAGGCATTTTAATGCAATTATGTTTGTGTAACTGCTGTGATGTCTTTACAACCAGGTTGTATAGGTTAGAATTTAGAACATTTCCTAATGCCTCTTGTTTTCATACCTATATTTTTCCTGATCAATTAATTGTAATGACAAAACATATCACCTTCCGCTTAATGGGTCTTGCTTCTTAATTTAGGAAAGCATATGTGATTATATATATATATATATATGTAGTGTGTAAGAACTGTGTCTATAATATACATTACATATATATTGATGTATAATTTGCAAGAATTGTATATATATACATATTTTAAAAGTGGCGAAAACTATGTCTAAAGATTGAATTCTGATACCATATTGCTTCTTTTTCTTTTTGATGAACAACATGTACTTTCAGATGGTGACCCACCAATCTGCGGTAACATGAAAGGAAACCCAGGCCTTTCAAGATGTTTTCATTCTTTTCAAGGATTTGCTTGTTGTGTTATCTAGTTATGCTATCACTTTCTGACTTATAAAAGGCATCTGATACTCAGTGTTACATATTTAATAATCTCAAATATGTAGTACATTTCTTCATTATGTAGCTGAATTACAGTTGCTGATACAGCTTCATTCAAAATTTTTCATGAACGTGGCCAAAAACTCTCAAAAGTCTTTGCTTTTTGGCAAGCTTTTTAATAAACTGCCAAATGTAGACAATGCTGATACTATCTAGTCCATAGGGATAGATGCTATATTTTACCTATCCTCCAAAATAAAATATAAGCCTGCTTATATAAGAGATGTAAGAGATACAAAGGTGTTGAGCATCTGGACTTGGGGACTGACCATTAGGCTAGTGCAGAAAGGAAACAATGACTCAGAACCTAGCTCTGCATGAGAATTACTTAAAGTCCCAAAACCTTGTATGAGGTCATCAGCTGAATCATTTGTCTTACCTAGGTCACTTTACCTGGGCAAAAGTGATAAAACATGTTATTACTTTTCAAAGATCTGTGCTGCAGGGAAAAATACCAAACTTCTCCAAAACTACTACCAAGATGTTATGGAAACTACAAAACAAATTTAATGAATAGTTAAGCTCACATAATATGAAGTTACAAATCATCTTGGGTCTTTTCAACTCTCTTGGTTATACTAACAGTAATTATTTTGTGATCTAATTGGATATTCACAGACATGGTTTTCATTTAATAGGTAAACAATACTGAGTTTACAGAACAGAAACACTTTTAACTGTTATCATTAACACATTTAGCTTTTCTCATTGAAAGTCAGTTACTTACAGAGCTACTTTTGTCACTAAGTCACTCCTTCCACCAGCAAAATTTTTCCCCTTCTATTGGGCATTTTATGATTAGAAGAATTTAGAAAATAAAGCAAAACCGTTTGCAGAATATGAGCTTTGAGACCTTTTTTCCAATATCGTCGTCTTAGAATTGCCAAAACTTCTTAAATATAACATACTGTGAGCACAACAGAAAATTCTACAATTATTCTGATTTATTGTTTGTCTTTCAAGAAACATTCTTCAAGATCATGTTTGCCTTTTACAGCTTACAAGCATCAGTGGAGACTGTTTGATTAGCTTTTATCACAACCCCTTTTTCCACTCCATTATGTGCTAGTGTGCTTTTTTTCCAAAAACAATCACTATTATTCAAGTAGATGACCCCTAATTTAATTATCTTGCAATTTATGTACTAAACAGACTATGTAATTTTCTATAATTATAGCAAATTTGGTTTTAGTTGATGAGGTGTGTTCATATGGTTTTGTTATAATTTCATTTTCAGATTAATGGTTTTGTGTTATACAAACCTCTGATGCTTTCCTAATTAAAACCTTTTCAGGTAAAACATGCTTCATTACACTTACAGCAAACATATTAATCCATCAGGATTACCTGAGAGTCCAATGTTTCTGGACGACCAACAATTTGCTTAGAGTATTTTTAAAGTATTAATGTGGAAGATTACAACTGAGGTTAACAATGTTTAAAAGGACAATATGCCATAATCTAAGGAATTGATTATATGAGCTGAAACAATTTCTGGGGGTTACTCCTATAGCTGTTTTGACCAAACAAAAGATTGTTTGCATCTGGGCAGCTGATGTACACTGATCACTGATAAAAAGTATGCTGGCTGGGCTGGCTGAATTAATAACAAAAAGGTTTATTTTAAGCATAGCTACTACTAATTCTCTGAAAAAAAAAAAAAGAGAGAGAATGGCGTACTATAGCTCTGGTAAAGCATGACACTGCTTTCCAGTTATCTATGCCAGTGGTCTATGTTTTTGTCTTTGAGCAATGTGCAGCCCAGGGAGACAGGAAAGAGTTGGGTGGCTTTGAGCCCAGGGGTCTCAAAGCATTTCTGATCCACATGACTACCATTCTTCCATTTTTATTTTTTTTTATGAGGGACTAGTAAGGAACCAAATACTCACCCAGTTAATAATAGGGATCAGCAAGAAAAGTGATGGAGATTTGGGGCCTGGTGTCATGTCTTGGAGACTACTCCATAACTCCCAGGTCTCTCCGAGGTTTCTGCAGGACCAGAGGCCTTTCCAGGGCTCTGCGGTCCCACCAGAACAGCAGAGACATAAGCACACAGAGACAGTCTGGTGTGCTGGCTGCCCCAGGATGTTTGCAAACCTACTCAGCAAGCATGAATTAAAGACTGGAACAGCAGAGAAGCAGTCTGCAACTTTCTTTCTGAAGCAGAGAAAAAGCTGTCAACTGAGCGAAGCTAGCTTATGAGAGAAGCAGAACTGAATGCAAGAACATCATCCAACACACCACATATTCAGGAATGTAATTTTTTACAGTATCTCTGCCTTTTTTTCCTTTAAAATACATCTAACATTTACAGATATTTAAACATTCATAGGTTAACTTAATGCCATTAATAGTTTGAGCTTGTCAGGCAAGTCATGTTTCCTTGTCTCTAGTAATCTGCTTTGGTTACTACTGACCTCTCTACTGGCATCAACTGGTACCATCTGCCATGAAAACACATCACAGCATCTAGCAACTGCGTGGAATAGGCAGGAAAGTCCACAAAACAGTTGCAACCTCATTTATTCCAGAAAAAAAGTGGAAAGGAGCACAACATACAAGTAGCAGGCTACTTTTTTGCTCCCATTAAAATATATATTGCTCTCACAGTCTGAATAATAATTTATCAATTTCTTTGTACTTTTGGATTTGATAATATGTTTAAAAAAAGAATAATGGAGATAAATACCTTTAATTTTCTACTTCATTTTGCCTCAGGCAACCTCTGCCTTTCTTCTTTTTTCTACTAATTCTTGACATGCAGTAAACTGAATACAAAACTTGAGCAAGGGAACCATTTAAACAACTAGAAAGGCCACAGGAACTTAGAAAGCAGAAATTTAAAAACTGCAGAGGTGCACAGTCTTTGAACAGTGAAACTTCATTCAGATTCAGTGGCCTAACCCTCAGATTCATGAATACCCTACCAACTGCACTTCCAGATCGTAAACAAACTTTCATTTGGAATGATGTACTGAAACCTCTGCCAGAAATATATACTTCCATTGGCTAATTTTTTCCTTGTATTCCACAACTGAAATTTATCCATCTGGTAATTATCTTCTGCATATTTTGGGAACCTTCTTTTTCCGTCTGTGTTTTCACAGCACCAATTAAAATTGGAGCATGATGCTCAGTTCATGCTATTAAACACTATGAAAATAGAGATAAAAATTTACTGCCTTAAATAGTCTTAGAGAAGAAGGTCAAGTTTCCCAACAGATTTCCAAGTAGGAAAAAAGGTTTCTTGGACTCCTGTGGGTAACAATTGCTAAAACCCAGCATTTTTGAACAAACACTTGCTGAACAAGGAAAGAAACCTCACTAACTACCCTAAAAAACACTGAAAAGCATTTTCATCCAAAATATTCAAACTGCCAGGATTTAAGAGAGATGACAACTCCAAAGCAAAGGTAGAAGGGAATAGGTGAAGCTTACACTTAAAACTATTGGTACTGTGAGATCTTTTGCATCCCAACAGAGAAGTTCCTCCTTCAGAGCCTTCATAAAGCAGAGTTTGAACGTCACAAGACACCAACAGAGGATTTAACAAGATATAAGAACAAATGGCCATTTCACATATACTAACTTCTATGCATTTTTTCAGCAGACAATTTCCAAACTCATCAGCATTGCAGTGATGGAAGGAAGACACAGAAGAAGGGTCTGAATATGAGAGGGTTTATCGAACCTTACTAAAGCTGGTAATTTATGATACCAGCCCCTGGATATCATGTCTACCTAGCCTTTCCTCCTCTGATGTCAGAGGAAAACTATCTGGATGGATGTTAAATCGTATTACTCAAAATAAAGTAAAATAGAAACATGAAAACAACCTTAGATAAATTGCTTCAATGACCAGTTAAACTTGACAGCATAGCAAATAGTCTACAGCCAGATCTGGTTCTCTGCCCCACTGCCTGACAGCATCTTTCTTGCATACTGTCGTCTACTTTTCAAATGGGCATTTTTGATATTTACAGGAAAAAATACTAAAAATTTAAAAATGTGGCTTCTCTTACA
The DNA here is from genome assembly GCA_013396755.1 of Sclerurus mexicanus. NCBI lineage: Eukaryota > Metazoa > Chordata > Aves > Passeriformes > Furnariidae > Sclerurus > Sclerurus mexicanus. Next base: position 679,736 of record VWZF01000901.1, on the reverse strand, counting down.
TTGTCAGAGCTGCTTGCAAAGAGCTTTCCTGCCCTATACTCACAATTGCATTCTCAGAAACCAGTTTTTCTCTTTTTTTAAGGTTTTCTTGTAAATAAATGAATTCAATTATATTAAAATTACATGATAATCTCTTGCTCTTTACACATCCATGTTTTCCTTATAAATACAGAAATAAATAGCTACTTCAAAAACATGGCAATTTATTATTTTGGTAAGTCTTCAGTGTACTTTTATTAACCTGTCTGAATATCTGCATTAACTAAAGTGAACTACAGTTACATCCTGCAAAGCAGCAGCTCATTTTGTGAGGCAACAAATTAAAGTTAGTTCCAGTCCTTCTCAGCTCATGTTTTTTAGAACAGGTACTCTCCCTGACAGTCTACTCTGTGTTTACTGCGGTGTTCTGGAAACTACACATATGCCTTCACCTTACTGCCTCCTAGATCCGTGGCTAATTGTATCTATTTATCTTGTCATCTTTTGGTTTCTGGTGAAGCAACTTTCCCAGAAATCTTCATTGCATGAAATATGGTTTTAGAATTCTAATCCAAAAGTTTCTTTTTCCTCCATTTTTTCACAGATCCCATAACTACCACATTTGTTCAAGCCTTCCAAAAGCAAGACCATATATATTCATTGTAAGTACATGAAATACCAATTAGTATCACAATTTTTTGCAAAATGTTTGTACCATGACCATATAGATTACTTTACACTTACATCATGACTTCTTGAGCTCTCAAGAGTACTTCAGAGCACTTAAGTAGGAAGACTGCTATGATTATTTTATTGGTGCTGCAGCAGCAACTATAAAAACATATCTACATATCTAACTAATAAAGAAAACTTTGAACAGAATTATTTCACCAATCTCCCTAAAGTGAGAGGGACGTGTCCTCTACTGAAAAAAATACAAAATAATTATGTCCTCAATAAGACACTTGATTTTCACGTATGCTATACACATATATTCCCATAATGTTATGAAAAATAATAATTATTTAGGATATTTGATAATTCATGAATATAAGGTACTTTGTCTTATCCTGTTTTCATCTTAAATTTCTTTGGGGATGGCTTAAAAAATCCTTCCAAAGGTCTATGATTTGAAGCTGGCCTTTGCTGTAAACTTATTTCACTTCTACATTTTAATGAATACTGATCATTATGTAAAATTACAAGTATTATTTAAATCTACAACTGCTACCACAATGAACGTATATAAAATATGTTTCTTAGCAAATATTTTGAGTTAAAGGATATCCTTTATTTTTCATATTGTAACCAAAATATTTGATTTAAAACAAAAGACATAGACATCTTTCTTGAAATTTAATAGCACAAATAAGATTGCTCGTTGGTCCATATTGTATAAAATTCCTGTCCCTTTAAATCTCCTCTCCTAAAAAAGTGCTCCTAAAAAAACCCTCCTCTCTACCTCCCAGGAAAGCAGACTTTCACTTTTGTAGCCCAAAGGCTCTACTAGAGTCATTACTGACCAATTGTTGCTTTCCCAGCTTCTCTTCCTCATTTAAGTCCCCACAGAGACATCTTTTGATTAAACATCCCTCTGTTCCCAGTGAATACTGAGAAATAGTTTGAGAATTTTGTAGAGCCCTTTTAGTATAGTCCTCAGATTTACCCTTGTTCCTAAATAACTGAGCTATCTACCTCTTGATGATGCAGATAAGCAGATCCCTCTTAAAGCCAACAAAAAACAAACGCAGGTAACACAGGGCACTTCCACCTGGAGAATCAAAAGACACAGAAGGAACTTTTGGCTCTGTTGAGCACAGCAACAAACACTCTATTTAAACCTATAAGCTGTTTCCAGTAATGGCCAAAAGCAAAGTATATGACTAAGGTAAGCACACAAGGAGACACTTGTAACACTCAGTCAGTCCTTGTGTTTCTGCAGCATACAGGTTTCCCAGTTCAGGGATGACACCTCTGCATTTAGGAAGTCTTGATGGCATTTATTTCATTGATTTTTGGGATTGCCCCTCACACTCATGCATAGTCCTGGTATTTCTAAAGGCCCATGGCAAACAGTTTTACAGTTTACAAAGGAATGGAATCAAGTCAATGGAATCTCCCTTTCCCCAGGATGGAGGACAGATAATTGGGATGTAAATATAGCTCCCTTACTCTGTACAATGCACTTATCAGGCCCCATCCCAAGACAGGCAGGGCAACACTGACCATTCCACTAAGAAAATACCACATTGCTGAGTTGCAATTAGGCCTTCACTTTATTTCAGGGACATTGAAAAACATCTATGTGACAGTCATTGCATCTAAGGACACAGGTCCCAGTGCACAGATAATGCTTCTGCAGCAGCGACACAGTACTCTGGTCACAGTGGGCACACAAAGGCTCCCTATATCACTTGGTTGGAGAACAGAGGTCTCTTCCTGATGCAGAGAGCTACAGAAATGGAGAGACGGCTAAAGGGCAAGTCAGAGAAAATAAAGACAGGCTGATAAAGGGTTTCCCTTTTACCTGTCATGTTGAACTCTTGTGCCCTTCCTGATCATTTTACAGAGCTATTTTTTGACAAGGAATCCCATTAATTTCCAGCTTTGACATACAATAGCTAAAAAAATGCATTTATTTTTTTGCTTCTAGTATTTTCATTCACATTACGCCTTCTGAAATTGCATCATGAAAATGCAACCTTTTCCTTTAAAAGATTAAATTCCTTTGCCTTAGTTATATTTCAAAACAATGACCTCCTTGTAATTTTAAACACCTTCAAATACAATCTGTAAATACACGTGAAGATGGTCTTGTGAGATTCAACAGCCGGGTAGCAGACCCAAATACCTTTTGAAAAAGTCATGCTGCTTCCTCTGGCAAATGTACAGCTGATTATTAGTTTATTGCACCAGGTACAGAACTTACAAGATACAAACTATCCCCCAGTGTATTTACATGGCTTCTTCTTACAGTCATACTGAGATTCATTTCTCTCCACCCATCTGAAAAGAAAACAGGAGCTATTTTCAGCTCTTGTAAAAATTATCATGCAAAACACCATCTTTTTCTGTTTTGTTATCTTCTTATTTGTGCCTTGATCATCAGTGTAAAGCACAAAAGACTTTTGCTTTAGTATATGAAATTCTTTTCTTCAGTGATCATTTGTACTTTTTGGACAAACTCGTCCATAAACTGTATTACCTCTGAAGAGTTTCTCTTCAATGGATATTCACACTCCCCTCTCATTCAGCATTTTCTTAGCTTTCATGTTTAATAAACCACAGATATCAAGTGACTCCACAGGAGACACTGTTCTTTCACCATGCAGGGTGTACCAGCTATGCTTTGGATTGTGGTGACATTGCAGATAGCACCTCTAGATCTGTCTTTCTTGCTTCATGATGCCTATGCTTTCACCCACACACCTCCTACTTCATTTAGAAATATTCTTCAAGTAGGCAAAAATAAAAATACTATTTCAATATTATTTCAGTTTATTAATTACTATGCAACATTTTGATAATTCTTGCTTTTAATACTCTGTCCTAAAAGTTATCAGCACTGACTTACACTAAACAAGAATACAATATATGAAACAGCAACGTAATAACAGAATTTTTCCTGCTACTTTTTCAGTGTACAAATATACAGGTTCTTCTCCAACTGAGATAATACAACATGATTGACCAGTCAGCCTTGTTGATTTTTCAGAGTGAACAGCATCACATGCACCCTTGCTAATTTTTTAATCAGTCTGAAATGATTTATTTTTCTTTGGACTCTTGCATCTTTCTGCTATAGACCAGTTTCATCTGTGGTATTTAAAAAAAAAACCAAACAAACAACAAAACCCACAACCCAAACCAAAGGAACAAAATAAAAACCACATTTTCAAGAAAATATTATTTGTTCGGTGTCTGGGGTTCACTTAAATAACATAACAAAATATCTTCTCATTATAAGTTGGGATAGAAACATGCAGACTTCCAAACTCATTCAAAAAGACAGAGACTTCTTTTTTTTAATCTTCATAAAGCGTATGTAAATTATATGACTGAGTTTAAGCCATTTTTTGGTTTTGAAATATCTGCATGAAAGCATTGATTATCCTTTTGAGGTCAGTCAGTCAAGGAGGTAGGAATACAAAAAAGCAGTTCTACTTCCAAAGAATAAAAGGTTAAATTTTCAACATTGAGATCTCATGATCCAATTAAATCTAAGTTCATGAGTAACAAAAGAGACTCAGAAATTGTATTAAAAGCATAATACCAGAAGAAAAAAAAATAATCTAAGAATGCTCTAATAGTTATGTAATAGCAGGACTGATGAAAACTGTTCTATCAGCCTGACTGTAAAAATCAATCATCGGCGTCATGTACGAACTAAGCTGAATGAACTTCATTTAGTATTCACTTTAATGACAGTTCTACACCAGGTCCTCAGGCTATGAGCTCTCTAATATATAACTACCTCTTTCACCAATAATGCTTGCTTTATAAATAGCACAATAGGTAGATCACAACTAATTGACAGAGGCACAGGAATTTTTTCATTGTTTTCTTACTTCTCTGGCACATTAAATAACATGAACTAGTTATCAGAACAATTGTGGATATATTTGCGTATGAAAGTTGCTTCATCATTCCACAGCTTTTATTCAATATAAACTATCACTGCGAAAAAAACCTCCCACATTTATTTTCTTGCTCGTTTCTTCATTAACCATTCATCTTTTTTTACTTGGAGGACATATATTTCTGGCCATACTATTGATTTCAACTAGTGCTCACCTGTGGAAGACCTACAGAATGTAACATATACGTTTTTTTTAAAGAGGCTTTCAGTTGACTACCCAGAGAAGCTTTTAAAATTGGCAGGTGGTAACAAAAGTAGTATTTGAGCATAGTGTTTTGGTGCTCCCACAATTATGTGGTCAGGAATTCTACCTGAATTGCCAACATCTGAATTAAACTCCTGCCATTTCACTCTTCAATGGGACCTCTCTATGCCTATCATATAGTTAACACTCCAGCAGATAGACTCCATATAAATACTAGAGCCAGGTGACCTCTCTGGAACACGTGGAAAAAGAGCACAGAAGACCAATACCTTGTTTGCATGCAGTAGGAAGTAAAGAATATTTGTCCTTTTCTCCTTCATCACAGAAAGCTTTACCTCCTTTTCTGTGTCCACTGGCAAGGAAGACCAGTGCTGTGGTGATGGCACAGTTGCACAGCCAGACACTGCCAAGCTGAATTCTCTCTCATTATCTACCACTGAATTTCCCCACAAGTTTGTGAATTTGCCTGAGATACTTCTACTGTCCCTGAAGCTCATGTAATAAGCAGCACGGCAGCTTCCAACAGACACAAGGGAGAAAACTGTGTGACTGCATAAACCTCCTTTCAGAGTTCTCTAAAATCAGGTTATCTTCAAACTACCATGATTTTACTACAAACAAGCAACAAATGCATCACCAAGTTAGATTTTTTGAAGGTGGTTATGTGAGGCTTCTAACACACACAAAAAATACCGCTGGTACTAATATCCCAAGAATATTATGAAAAACTGTCTACTTAGATAGTGCTTTGTAATTTTTTTGTTACTTGTAGTGAAACAAAGGAACAAATTAGCTAACTAAGGTGTGATTACATCAGTTATCCCAAATTGCTAAATAGTGCACTGTGGGTATTACTTAAAGATGTGGCTCAGAAAAAAACTCTAAGAGTAAGTTAGCCTTTGAGTGGCCTAAAAGAAAAAGAAACATTAGCCATAAACTGAATTATTCCCATTACTTTTATTTGGATTAGTCTTTACCCACTACCAAGGTCCAGAACATGACAGCAGAAGACATGATTTAATTGTTCTGTCCCTTATGTGACAATTGGATGAAAGATCTCTAGAAACAACATTTATAAGCAGAAATAAGGTTTGCTTTACTGAACTATTCTCACAGTGGAACACAATTTACAAGTATTCTTTAGCTCCGCAGCAATATTTTGTATGTGTTGTAGTCTTGGAATCGTTTTCCTCTCCTGCTTGTGCCAACATGGTGTGCTGATAGATCACACAGTCAAATATAATGCCTGTATTACTCGTAAGATAAACAATAGTTTTTATTTGCAAGCATCAGGCATAATTGGTAAATAGGATGAATAATAAGTATGGAAAATAAACAGTGCAATATCTCCAGCAGAGAAGAAGCGAGAGTGTTCAGCAGTGCAACACAGGCAGTCGGTTACCTTTACACATGTAACTTATGATCAATGCCTTAAAGACTAAATGCCTGGTCATAGATCTTTTCATGTGCATGCCTTTGCCTGAAGACACTGATAAAATAGGTTTTAAAATGGCAAAACATCTTTCTTTTTCTTCTCCCGTTTCTCAAAATTCGGAAAAAACCTCTGCACAAAACTTGTCCCAGGCAAAAATTTCCCTCAGAAATTTAATGTCTCACTAGACATTTCCTTGATTGCTGTTGTGTTTTTGGATTGTTAATGCTTGGTTATTTAAGGAGGTCTTTGGTGAAATTAATATAATTGCAATTAAATCCTCTCTAGATGTGTTGAGATCTGCTAATTGAACGTTCTGGGTAAGAACTCAATGTATTAAGTATTGTGATTCTAAAACTTGGAAAAAACAAGCATTGCTTAATTTCCATTACAGCATGGGGACAGCTTTTTTTTCAGTTTCACAGCTAAAATACTTTTCTGCATATTTCATTTCCAATCAACAGCTGCTATAATTGATTTCCCTAAAAACTTTGTGTAAAGATTTTTTAATGAAATAAACTAGTTAGTTTAGTTAGTTAGTTAGTTAGTGGCTCAAAATATTTTGATATGTAACTTATAGATGTCTTTAGAAAATCAGGGGTTTTTATTTTATTATACATGTCTTGAGAAAAACTGCTCACTGGTTTTAACCCATATTCATGAATTCTTTCACTGAGCTCAAAATTCCATATTTAAAAAAAAATAAAATTAAGCATCTCAAAAAAGTTTGGTTTAGCTGCAGATATTATTAACTATTTACCTTTTCTAAAAGAGTTTTCTATTTCCATATATTTTTATGGTATAACAAAACCCAGAAGCACACCAGAAGAGATTTATATTAACAATTAATTATTTCCAATTAATAAAACACATATCTTTATCACTAATATTATAAGAATGCTTATTTGTTAGAATAAAACAAAAAAAAAGCTCAAAATAAGTATCTGCTAAACAAGATATCTATAAGAATTGTGAACATTTGCTAGAATGGGTATGTTACTTTCTGTACTTTTTTAAGAGTGTTCAACAGGAATGTCTTCCATAAATATATCTGTCTTACACCGTTGCATGAATTTGCCTAAAGCAGTAAATAAAATTACACAAGAATCATACTGTGCTCATATCTTAAACTTCTACCACACAGTAGTAAAGCTGTATGATTCTGGACAGGCAGTTCTGACACCATTATGAAAATAAAAATTCTTATAACATTTTCTTTAAAACTGTCAATGAAAAGGAATATTCATTTGTACAATATTTGAAAGCTGAGTCTATTTAAATAAATAACTACTTTAAGCTTTTCTCTTGAGTTATGAGAATTTTTTCAGCCACGTCTATAATGTCAAATATAGCAACCAGTAGTTTAGAGCTTTTTTTTTTCTTGACATTCCCCTATACAATTAATCAACATCTAATAACAAATTTCCATGACACCATTTTAAAATTTGCGTTTTAATGGTGATGGCACCTATTTATTTCATAACCCATCACTCCCTAGTGATGAGAAGGAATCTCTGAAGACAGTAGCCATAGCATTAAAATGACCACAGCTCAACTCAGCCTCCAAAGATCTTTGCATGGCAATCCCTACACAGCCCTTCTGGGCACATCTTGGCAGAATTGCTGATATCAGAAATGATCATGAGTGTGAAATAGCTCTACTCTGTAAATACTTAAGTATTCACTATTTGTTTCTGCTGACATTTTATTGCCTTCTTGCACAATGTACTACCCCATGTTTCAATTTTTCAGAGTTGCAGCATTCTTGCTGCTATTACTGGTTCAATTACTTGCATTGATATGGTGTAACTTTTTTTTTTTTTACAGAAATAAGTTTATACTTTAGCTGCAAGTCAATTGCAGACAATATACAATTCAGGTGTGTGTTTTTGAAAATATTAATCCACCCTTGACAAAGTTATTGCTCAGCTAAAATGAAATGAACAGAAGGATGCCATTCATCAAGCAGTGATTAATTATCCAAGCATATCTGACTGCTTATATTGGCTGTTTTTTCACGATAGGAGCACAGTTCAATTCAGTTTATTGTCATTCCCTTCCAAGAAGTTTTTTCAGCTGTATGACTGCAATCCTCCTCTAGACACTTAAAATAAATGGAATTAGCAAGCTGCTTATCTGAGATAACTTTCTGCAGCAGTGAGAGGAAACCATTACAGCTGACCAGCGGCAGGTGTCTCTCATGATTTCTGTGTTGCCTGGGGGGAATTGCCAACAGAGACAGGAAGGACTGTAACATATAATTCTGATCTCAGTGGAAAAGCACAAACCCTTTATTACAGTACCCCAGCAGAGGGGACAAGAGTAATTTGGAAGCCATGCATAATCTCAGTTACTAATTTCACTTTTGCATAAACATGAGCACTAAAATAAGACAGGCAGGGCTGAAGGACACCCTCCTCTAGGAATCCAAACTCAACATTAATACCCAAATCTCAGGAACATCTCTACCCGAGATATTATGTAAATCAGAAACCACTCCAAAAGCAAAATTAAACTTCCCTTCATAGCATCTTAAGAAAATTCAGTTTGGAAGGGACATCAGAGATCTTTCCAACCTCCTGCCCAAAGCAGTGTCAGCCACACGCTGAACACTCTTGAACTTCTTTCTTTTTCCTCAATATTATTCAAGTGTTCAATTTATTTCCTTGCATATATGTGTCTGGTGTATGTCCCAGGGAACTGATCTCTTACAGCCTCCAGCTGCTAATCCTAGAAGAGCTGTACCTCCTAAATGTCACCAGCAACTTGCCTAAATGCCCAAGTTGAATCTGAAGGACTACAAAATGCTGCACATGAACCCTTGTGCCTCTGGGTGGAACAAGATGGGACTGCTTGATGTGCAAGGCATGTGTAGAAACGGTGTGTGAGTGATCAGCCAGCAGGTACAATGGAAGCGATGCTTGCTTCCACCTTTGAAAGAGTAATAAATAGCCAAATGAATAAATAAATAAATGAAATATTCTTTGAGATAAGGTGTGGTGTTTTGTGGTGTGGGATTGTTATGGGGGTTTTTTGTTAGGTGGTTTGGTTTAGTTTTGGTTTTTTTGCTGTTTTTTCCATTACAAGACTAATTCCTATCTGGCCAGGAAAATTCAGTTTCTTCTGAGAATCATAATATACAGTAATAATCAATACCTGTATACTTAATTATTAAAGAGGATACTTCTATTAATTATTCTCATCACTTAGTCCATCTCTTACTCCTTCTTCCTTATGCATATCATTTTAGCTATTATATCTATTACTAATTACATGCAATGCGTGGTAGCCTCAACTCTGAAAATTTGCCTTTATCTGCTTGCAGGATATAATCACCACATTTATGCTATAGACTCACAGAATTATAGAATCATTTTAGATTGCAAAAAATATTCAAGATTCTCAAGTCCAACCATTAATTCAGAGGTGTTTCCAGTTACGTATTACCTCTGTCTTTTAATATGGTGATGTTAGCATTATTTGCAACACTGGAAGCAGATTCACAATGCAAACTGCAGTACAGATAGCAACAGAAGGAAATTCTGTATGTGTGTTGTCAATCTAACCTGTCATTCAATAAAGCAACATGCAAGCCTTCTCTCCATGTGCTACCACAGACACCATGAACAGAGGTGTTTTTTTTCTGATTTGGATATTTTTTGTAATTCTCAGATATCTCCCCAGTGTGTACATGAGGCTACATACGTATTTGGAAAGGATTGTGGAGTCAAGGAGAAACTGGAGGAATTTTATAAAACAGTGGATACCTCAAACAAATAAATATGCCATGAGGACAAGCAGAAGCAGATCGTGATAGCACCTGAAAAGCATCTTTCTCTCAACATCTTTACAGATTTTTGTCCCCAACTCACATAAACAGTTTGTCTGCAGCACAGACAAATTCTGAGGCAGAAGGATTAATCTTCTGGACACAGAGGTTACACTGTTTTTTCTTAGCATAGAAAGGGTGGCTACACTGGCATTATGCCGAGGGACCTGGGAAGAATCAGTAGTAAAACAGCTGGTTCAGAATCTGCATGTAAATAATCTTTTTATTTTCCAAATAGCCAGTCACTAAAATTAAAATTAGTTGTTTTACTCTAAAGTGTGAAAAATCCCAAACAAATATTTGAGAAATTTTCTTAAAAATTCTGAGAAATGGAGTTCAAAAACGTTTGTGATTCTTGATTAGAAAAATAACTGCTAGAGAAAAGAGAAATATATTCCTACATGTCATAATTATGTAATAACTTAATGTCATATTTCCACATTTTAAAAGTGGAAGATTTTAATTCCCAAAGCACAAAAGAATGACTAACTTATTTTTAATTCTTCTCAGTTTTCTTTCATAGGTAATCTCAGAATTTCCAAATAAACTCAATTTATAAAAAAATAAAAACTGTGGTTTGTCTAATAATTTTGGGTTAAATGTAGGCCATAATTAGTAGCACTATGTAGAAAAGGAATGCGGTCAATTTCATTTTTCTCTAAGAATATTTGATTTAAATAATTTGTTATCTGTTACTATTCCCCATTTTTTACATCTTTTTATAATAGCATTATTCAATTGGAAGAAGTCACTTATACTCTCTGATTTTTGAAACCTCTGTAGTCAGTGATTCAAACAATGTGTGTTGTACTGCATTTTTCCTAAAACAATAACAATAAAACCCAATTAGGAAAATTCACCACCATTTGTGCATGTCTAGAAGGTAGAAGTATTTAATTTCTCACAGTATAATAATGCTAACATTTTCAATTTAATTTAATTTAAAGTAAATTAAGTTCAGCTCTCTAATGTCATTATTTTACTTAATGGCCTTAATTCAGGCCTGATGTTCATATTAGTAGCTTTGATTATTCTGTTTATATCAGCAACTGCTTCAGTTTACATACAAAGGACTCTAGAGCATAGGGAAATAAAATTCATGATTTCACTAGACTTATCACATTAGATTATTATAAATAGGGAAATGATGTCATTAGGATCAAAGCAAATGAACACATATTTAAATAGATAGCAGATGCAAAAGATAAAGACAGCAGTCCAAAAATAATTTTCTTTGGAATAACTTCTTAAAGAAGAAATAACCTTAGAAAGTTTCTAGTTTCTTGCTTTGTGTTCTATCAAGCTTCATGAACTTCTGTATTCAGAGTTGAAACATATTTTTTTTTAAGTTCTTCTGTTTGAGTATAACATCAAAATAAGAAAACTAACTAGAAAATGCTTGTCTGTTTCCTTTTTGCCTAGTAGAAATTTTTTTTTTCCTTTGCATCAACACCCACACACTTCACGGCCTTCATTCATGATAGTTGCATTACACTAAAACTTCAGGACCTAGCTTGATAAACACAGCTAAAATGTCAGAGATCTCTGATTACTCATAGAGAACTCCAAATGCATGTGCCCTTGGTGGTTCTAAAATGCCATATTAAACATGCTTCACTGTCCATAGAATAGCTTTTTCAAGATATTGCTTTAGCAAAGGACTACCTACAATTTCCAGAAAACTTTAGCAGACCAACTTGTAGCTCACTGCTGTACAGTAATTGAAAGATTGCTGGTACATCACTGAGAAAATAAACTGTTTCAAAAATCAATAGCTAAGTATATTTAATATAATAATTAAAAATACTGGTAATGAATCGTGAAAAGCATTGGCAGAAGTCAAGACCTAGCAGTCATTATGAAGATCAAACTTCAACATCCTGGCTACTGCAACTAATTCTGTGATCCTATTTTAAGCAACAGCAAAGAGTTGTAACCAAAAATCAGTCCTTTTCTCATCAGTCTTTGGAGGCTATCAAACCCCCATGTTTCTATAACAACTTCTAATTTCAGTCCTCTAGATAATATTCCAGCAACTGCAAACCACATTCAGGAGTATATATGCAAATAAACTGGCATCACCAACTTGAATAGTCAGTTGGGACAAATCATTTAAGGACTACTATGTTCTTTTTCAAACTAAATTTGGTTTTGAGAGAATATTGAAAGGTTACGCTATTGTATTCTGCTGAGATTATAAAATCATTAGCAAATGGTATTATCACAAATTGTCCGCTTTTATGGGTTCCTGTATGGTAAAACATGTTCCACAAACCACTTATTTGAACATGGAGTTCCTTCTAATTGCAAAAAAGTCTAGATGCAAATGTCGATAGGGCACATTTAAAGCAGAAAAGCTTTCAAACCTTCCCAAAGTACAAAAGATATAAAGGTACACTTCTCCTTTTTAAGGTGAGTCAAAGTGATCAGAGAAGTGGCTTCTCCCAGTGTTTTCTTCCAAGAGCAAAGAAATAGAACAGGAAAAGATTACAGACATAGAAGGAGGTGCTACGTGGCAGAAGTAAAGGGCAACAGGAAAAAAAAAGCGTTAAAAGCAAATGAGATGTTTCTATTCCAAAAATTCAAGTAGAGCTCACTAAAGTATGCACAAAACAAAAACAGCTTTAATATGTCTGCTACTTGTTAGACTGATAGAGCTGAATTTGAAAGGAACTTGTATGCATATATTTTGCAAAAGGTACTGCACTATTGATGTAGTAGGAGCAGAAGGACAGTAACCTTCATTAAAACTAGGTTATGTGGTCATCTGCACAGCTCTTGGCTGCAATGCAGTGTGTATTTTCCGCAAAAAAGATTTCTGAGAGAGCACGACCTTTCTGAAGAATAGACTGGTATCCTGCAGAGCCAGTATCTGTGGTCAAGAATCAATACAGCCTTCTGGAGGTGTCTTGTTTGGTTTAATGGAGAGCGAGCAAAACAGCACGATGTGTGGTAAAAATCCATAACACCATTCAAATGTCATTTAAGGTGCCTTCAAGGTTAACAATCATTGCTACCAAATAAGCTGTCAGAATGGCAGGAAGCTTTCATTTGCTGAGAGGTCTAAGGTCTAATGTGGTAATTAAACCCAGAATACAAAATAAAGTATTCTCCTACAGTGTACCAGTGTGCCAGAGAATCCTAATGAATAGTCAGCATTGCTGCTGCTTATGGTAACGAAACCCTTACTTGTGCTCCAGTGGCTTTGCCTTCTTGTGCATATGATGCATTAAGTGCTTTCTTTCTCATGTTTCTAGGACCATTCCTTTAGAGTTTTCAAAGAAAAATTCACTAAAAGAAAAATAATTTTTTTTTTTTTATTTGTCACAACCTGTACCTGGGTGAAGCACATTATTTTTCAGCCAGCTCAGAGTGCTTTAGAGGCTGTAACACAGATACGAAGAGAAACAGGTGTTACAGAACAGATTCCCTCAAATATGTGATCTCGTGGGTCTGAGTTTAGAAGTTTCAGGACCCTGTGAATCTACAGGCCTATACAACTCTGAAAATGCATTAAGTACCTTCTCTTCCCTGGAAATCAGGGCTGCTTATGGAATAGCCTAAAAGCTACTACTCTTTCCCTACTAAAACTTTCCTGGGAAAAAGAAACCAAAAAAACCCCAAAAAACCCAAACAACCGAACCAAAACAGAAACAAAAAGCATCTGCTGTATCAATGGCTGTAATGGGGAATATTATGAGCAGGGCTGCTTGGAGCATTCTCAAATTTAAAGCTGCTACTAATAAATAGGTATCTTCTGTAAAGGCAAGTCCAAACACTGCTGGCTGTCCAACAGGTGTCAATAAAAGCAAAGCCTGGTCTCCTCTGCCCAAACTCCAATCATCACACTCACTGAAAGTCCAGCAACAGAAGGATTTGGAATATTATGTAATATCTAGTGTTTTAAGGCCAAGTACCAGTGAGTAGGCCTTTGCCAAGCCTTGTTTTACTGCTTAGCATCTTTAAACAAATAAATTGGTCTGAATTTCCAGAGCATCAAAAGCCTAGGAGGACCAAGAAGTATCAGAAATTATTTTTCAGAGCTGAGGCAGTGCTATTCAAGGATAGAAGGAGACTCCAAAAGGATTTCTGAACCTGAGATTCAGCCTCATAAACCTAAAAATGCAGCCTGTACCCAGACACAATTAACTTAAAAGCTTCTGTGATTGAATAGTTGAGTACATCCATATTGAAAACTAAGAGAAAGCAAGGAGAAAGCTCAGTCATGGGATGTCTCATCACCCATTTAATTGCTTAATTGTTAGTTCATTTCTGGTTCTGCTCACATACAGAGGACTTGATACAGCAATCGGTTTTAGTCACAAGACTGGTGGATATTAGACCACAGTCTAACAAATACCCTGAAATACAGCATGTCAAGAAAAAAAGAACTTTTGCATTTTTGGTCTTTGGCCTAATAAACTGTATCTGCCTTTGGTCCTAAACCACAGCATTATTAAATATTTAGTTCCTCAAAAATTTATTCAAAAACAAGACAAAAAAAATTATATTATGCTGGACTAGACATTATATTTCCTTGAAGGTAGCAAAGTCTCAAAGTTGGAGAATGTTAAGCTTTTAGAGTAAATGATTTAATAGTCTCCTAACTGTGGAATATACAGAGCAATAATTCTGACAAAAAGTGACTTATCTTTCTGGGACAGCTATCAAATTGATTGTGCAGATTAAATACGTGCTCCAAACAGTATGCACAAAGGTACTAAAAATCACAAAGTACTGCTGAAAATGTCCAAAATCATCCCTTGTGTAACTCTATTGAAGTCAGGGGAATGACACCTGGGAGACATTTCTCATGTTTATAGGCAGGTTTCAATCTCAGTGACAGCAGAACAAAGGCCTCTGTCAGCAGGAGCTCTGCCAAAAGTTTTCAAAGAGAGCGAGCAAGTGCCAGGCATAGGCATAGGAGCACCATTATTGACTAAATCAAGCCCTGAAAGAGTCTGAAACAGAACTGGTAGAAAAGCTTCAACCTAGTGTCTCTTCCCTACATGTGAGAGATCCCTGTGGGATCCCAGATTGGTTTTAAGGTTCCTCTCCAAGTGGGCCTTAGAACCATTAGTGCAACCTACAATATTTCCATTAGTTCAATATATACAAATGCCATGAATCAGATCAGATCAGATCAGCCACGTACTGGCATGACAGAAAGAAACAAATAACTGATCAAGACATTAAACTGTCCAGTATTTTTCATACAATTCCACTCCCTAATCCATCCCAGCCAGGACACATTAAATAGAAAATGTAAACTAAAAAAAGGAGCCATGAGTAAAATAAAGCACGCGTGAATTCATTTCATAATATTTGACCAAATCACTTGCAATTTAGATCTAAAGATTTCTGATGATGCCTGGGTTTGGGTGATCATTAGGAAATTAATAATAACAAAATGCACACATATCCAGCATTGCTTTCATTGTATGAGATGGTATTGTTCCAATGAGAGGAAATTCCAGAATGAACTGATAACTTGAAAAAAAAACAGATGGAAGTAAGATGACAGCAACTCCTGTGCTTGCTTTTGCCTTACTTTCTTCTTGCCTTAATAACGAGATTGCTGCTGAGCACTGAGACAACTGGCCTCTTTTCCTCTCTCCTTCACCTTAAAATTACTGCACACACTGAAATTTTTAATGACCCCTAGAGTGGAAAGGAGAAAGTAAAAGTGTATAGACATATGGATTCATCAAGAGCAATGGAGCTACTAGAAAATGGACATCACACATTACTGTATTTAATATGACAACCCATAAGAGAAAATTAATGGCAAAATAAGTTTATTTTTTGTTTGCTTGGGGTTTTTTTAATACACCTGAGAAAATACAGTAAATGCTACTCAAATGGAGAAATGTCTATTTAAAAGAGCTGGTTAACAGGCACAATGGCTAATTTTCTTTTTCCCTGTCCGTCTTCCACGGGGAGAGAGGAATTGCATGCTCTCCTAAAGACATTTTTCAGGAACTGATCCTTAGAAACTGAAATCTCTAGAGAGAATCCTAAGTGCAGCAAATCACTGAGTGCAGATCAGATACTTGGATAGCGCTGTAAAAAGGTTATTCACTATAGATTCGGTTATGCCATGAAGCCACAAATCATGAAAGAAATATAATAGCAACATCACTATAAAGGACAACTGTCCATAGCTCCCAAGACAGGACATTGGGACAAATAAGACCAGTCCTTGTATTTATAGTTGCAAAATACCTAAAACCAAATCAAACCAAAAGCACATTTCTTGATTCATGCAAATAACATGCATTAATGGTTGTATTTCATTGAAAGTCCTTTTTGTCTATATATTCAGCACCAGGGGAAAAGCCTTTTTCCACTGCAGTGAGTATGTAGAGTACTGTAGACTATACAGTCAATGGTAGAGCCTCTGCTTCTTTTTAGAAAAGAAGCAAACAAAATACAGTCTACCATGAAAGAGAACATTAAAAAACACAATCTTGTGAGAAAGTAATTTATCAAAAAAATAAAAAAAATACAGTCCTGTGGTATGTTATGTTAATTCAAGACACTCTATAATAAAGACTATTCTTCTAAAAGAGACAGTTAATGTCAATATGCTAAGTAGACCTATTCATTAGTGTACTGCAAGAGAAAGTTGACTAAGTAGTTGAAGCCTGCAGGTGATCATTTCAGCTAATGAAGTATGGAAGATTGTAAATAACTTCACTTGATTTGCACTAGTTAGGAGACTGAACAAGCAACACGAATTTCTGGTATATTAAATGATCTTTTGTATCTGGAGCAAAATGCCTAATACTTCTACTTTGAAATAGGACATTTATCTAGAAATTATATTGATCTTATTAGTAAGCAATATGCATAAGCTTAAAAGAAAAGTGTGTTTCGAGGAATTAAGAAGTAATGGTATGATTGTTTTACCAAACTTCAGTGGAATTTCAGCAATTTTTCAAAAATATAATGGAGACAAATCTGAAAGATCCAAATTTCATATTCATTTTTGTTCTAATTTTTGACTAGTTAACAGGTCTTTCACTGACATTGTTTGCAATAGGATTTTTTTGCAATGAAATTTGCATGCTCACTGAGGCCCTTTTCTCTGTTACTTGTTTTGGTTCTTATATATATAAAGATGTAAGTGTAAGATATGACAAATAAGCTTGACATAAAACCCCTCATATCTTCTGCATTTTATTAGGAAACTGATTAGGAGAAAAAATTACATAAAGGAAAACTACTTATTAAGAATGTGAGAGGCTGGAAATAAACACCAATATTGCAAATGTAAGTTTCAAACATCCAGTGTATGTAATGCTACTGAAGCCCTTACTGTTCCCAGGCTTTAAAAAAAAAAAAAAATGGATAAGCACATCACATATATAGTTTTATGAGTTTAGGTATTTAATTAAAACATTCACATTTTATTATCTCAGTGAATGTAGAAACCCCACACTGTCGAAGCAGCTATTCATATATTGTGAGTTATTTTAGTAATATTCGGAGGGATCTAGCTAGGTCAGAAGACTCATATTTCTGTATCTTTGAGAATTCAAACACACACATGATCCACCAAAGCGAGTCTTAGCATCAGAGTCTCTGGGGCACATTTTAATAGATTTCTATTCTAAAAAGACTTTTATTCTTTCTTTGCAGTGATAAAGAAAATATAAAATTTAATGTTTACATTTAAGCACAAAGATCTGTCTGTTAAAAGTGTCTGTCTCTGTCAGCTATTACTAAGGAATTCTAATGCAGATAACCTCCTCATATAATATCAAGAATGTTTCTAAAGCTAGGTGTGATGAAAACAATTTCTATGTGCTATTAAGACAACAAATAGAGAAGAAAGGTAAGTAAACCAAGTCACATATTTTCAAGGTTTATGTCCAAGTACTCTGTATTCCAATATCACTGACAATCTAGGCAGTCTTCCACATCATGTTATCTTGGTGGTTGATCATGCATTTATGACAGGAGATCCAAGGACTTAGAACCTGCTGCCTAGAAGTCCCAACATGGCATGTTTTACAAATAGACAGCAGTACAGATAAGTGTAAACTGTATCAGAAAGTAGGGTCTAGAAATTATTATAAACAATTGAATATTCAACAACAGGGGAAAGAAATTAGGGAGCTAGAGCATTCTTCCACCAAAACCATGTTTAGATAAAATTAACACTGCACTCTTACACTGACTGCTACATTAAACAGTACTTCAGATTGCACAGGCTCTCTTCTACTGTTAAGTAATCAAAGCTCTGTTCTCTGTTCTAATTCGGTGCATATGGGTTGCATGCCAGGACAGACCAAATTGTGCCCTCAGTCTAGCTCACAAAGGCAGAACAATGCCAGAGTGATAGCTCACATCATGCATTGCCATTAATATCACCTGCCCTTCTATCTATACCTTCACAGAGCCTACTAGTCCTACTCAAGGTATGACTAAAACCTGTTGCACTCAGGCCCATCCCTTGAATGCAGTGAAAGTATGATCATAACCTTCCAGTGGGCTTTTACAGAAATTACATCCCTTAGGTGAAGCTTACACATGGCTGGGTGGTGTTAAGTACAAACACCCATACTGCTAAGGGGGTTTACGCCAGAGAGATCTCAGCTGAGACACTAGATCTGAGGCAGGGTCAAGAGGGATGCAGGTCTAGAAGAGCACTTCCTCGCTCTCCAGCTAAGCAAGTTTTAGCTGAAACATCTGGAAGATACATTAAATATGGAGGTCCACAATGCCATTCTTGCAAAATCACTGCCAAGCTCAAAATCATAATTTCAATAATCTTGACTGTGCTCTGTCATTTATGTCACTATTTTGCAGGTTCTTTTTCACTCTGGTGAATTACCAGTCTTTCTCTCTATAATCTGGGATGCTTCAAGGAGAGCTGTAACCTCACTATCTCCCTAATGTATCACTCTATGGATAAAACATTAAGAAAGAAAACAGTGGGATTCAGGGGCGGGGGAGACTATCCCAGTGATTTGATAGACTCAAAAGGTTAATCTTCTGATACATCTTGTTCATTAGTCTAAGTATACATTTAAAGCATCAATGTTCTTAAAAGTACTTTGTCAGTACCCATTAAGAATGTGCATTGCATATTTCAGACAACTTGATAGTAATAGGTGCTGAAAAGCAGGAACTGTTCATCTTTTTAATGAGTGGTTTTCCCTCTGAGTGCACTATGAAGCTGTGATGCACCATAAAGTGACACTGGTATGCCCTGTGGACATGCAAGAGCAACCCGTTCTGTGAAAATCAGGCAATTAAAAGGCGTAATGTGTGAGCATGACTTCAAAGTAGCTATTCTATCAGGCCTTGATTGCGAGCCCTACCTCTTTACACCAATATATGGGAGGTGAGAAGGTCTAAGGAGACCTCTCTAATACTGGTCACTATCGCTGGAATATGGACAGCTGAAAAAAAGGAGCCACTGCAAGGCTATTATTCCACCTCTGATACATGATACACTTTTTCACATCATTCTGCTAACACAGCTACACTATGAAAGTAAATATCCTGCAGCAGATAGATTAATTGCACCTGCCAGTTAAGGACAAAACTACATCTATTCTGCTAAACACCCCTGCACTCCAGGCCATGCAGTGAATAAACTTCTTGGTTGGGCTGGGAGTACAGTGGCCTGCAGTCCAGTACCATTCGTTCATGCCATGTCTTTGTGCCTGTTAGAAATAATTGTTTGGGCTGTAAGTTGTTTCAGTTTGGATACCTGAAATAACAGGAAAGCTGTTGCACAATCTGTCAGAACAGAGCAGTGTGTACATGGCATGCTGCTAAGGGAATGAAGGATATGGCATCAGAACATATGGTGTGTTTCAAAGTACATGGCCCATTGGGATAGTGTAGAGGACTGTGTAGGGCAGAAGAAACCAAGCCTGATAGGGTCCTGGCTGAGGAATGATTTGTCTTAAGTATGAGACATCTCCTGATCTGCACCAGGGCTCATCTTGGAGGGAGGGAACACTTTGGTTTGGGTCACGAGAGAGCCTAGGAATTAAGTAACATATCTACCACGTCACAAAGAAGAATTTTATTTAGTTGACATTGCAAACACATCCAAGGCATCATTTTCCTGAAGCTGCAGGAACTGGTTGTAAAAGTAATGCATCTGGTATGCCAGCAGTTCTGTAAAACGTGAAGGTAGAAGCAGAGGGTTGCACAACTAAGGTCAGGGACAGCAGCAGGGGAAAGGTGCCACGGCAGTGAAGGCTGAGGTCGCTGGTAATGATGGAAATGAGTTTCACTCGATTGTTCTAACACTGCTCACACTGTTATTGTGGAATTGTCATCTCCAGTTGTTCTTAATCATACCATATGGGAGTGAATGGATGTAAAGTCCTGCTCACCTTCAGGTAGTAGCCTAATTGGGAAATACGAGCATGAATACCAGTAGTGACGGTCCACTGCTATTTATTTTAAAACATAAGTACAACGAAAGCAACTCAGTGCCTCTAATAAGGATGTGCACAGTGCATAGTAACACGTGAGCAACTGTATTCTACTTTCAGCATGGGAAACAAGAAGATTGCCAGGACATGAGTATGATGTACCTTCTATATGATGCTATAAAAATACTGTACTACAAAATAACACTTTAAAGTGAAACGAGACTTTGCCTCTCACATGCGTGTGTCCTTGTAGACATGAGTAAGGGTAATATTAGCAGGATTACATGGGCACTATGTGGGGCTCTGATGGCACTGTGTGGGGCTGTCTCACATGACAGTATCACTCCCCTTCACTGGACATAGCTGTGACTGGCATGGGCCAGACTGCCCTGTCCTGAGGAGCTGGGAATGCTTCAGGAATGTATATATTCAGCCTGGTACATGTAGCCTACAAATGACAACAGCTGAATAAATGAATACAGGAAAGGTAAACCCAGACTCATCGTGACTTGGGAGTATCAGATAATGCTTTTCATATGTTTAGAGGTTTCTCTTTTCTTCTCCCGTTACTGATTTGATCATTTACCACTAGGCAAGAACATTGCTCACTGAGAAATTGCTGTTCACCAGAACTAAACACAGAGCATAACAGTAACAGCTACATTTTTGCAGCTATTTGCTTCAGAGAGTTTGGAATAGAATTAAAAAGAACCACAATAACGTTTTCACCCATAACTGATGGTTAGCAAATGACTGTTGCTTGTCCTTTGGAAGATCATGTAATTTAAATTTTGAAATACTTTTCAGCTTTGTTCCAAGCTTTTTTCTACCTTTGACTGTACCTCCTATTGCTGTTCCGTAAACTACCCTCTAGGCTATCAATAGCATCACAAGAGATGCCTGCTACTGCCTCTAGAAATTGTTTAAAACCCTGTAGATGAAAGAAGGAAGGAAAACCAGAACAAAAGCAGAATGGAAATGTAGGCCTTAAAAGCCAGGGGTTGAAAGAAATGTTTTAAATAATGCCTAGGTATAAAAAGAATCAGTCCATGCCTTGTGGGAATATCTAGTTGAAAAGTTCATATTAATTCATATTAATTATAAAGCAATCAACAGAAAAAAAAAGTAATTAGTCCCAGAATCATTGTAATTTATTGGATGTAGCTGATCATTTAATAAAATACTCAGGACTGTGTACTTCTGTCTGGACTAGAAGATTTGGTATATTAACATTGTTAAGAGTTCATGCTATAATTATAGATCATTGTTGGACAGGAAATACATCCTATGAACATGAATTATTTTGTGTAACTGGAAACTGTTTTTTTTTCTTCAGATGAATGAGAGACTTGGTTTAGCTACAGTTTAGACAATTTAGATTCATTCAGGAATATTTCAATAACACTGTACTTTTCAGTGTCCTAATTTCAGCTAGAGTAGCATTACTTTCTTCTCAGTAGCTGTGATTTGGATTCAGAATAAGAATGGTGTTGATAACACACTTGTTTTGGGGTTTTTGCTAAGTTATGTTTATCCCTAGTCAAGAACTTTTTTTT
>VWZF01000901.1:541971-657561 GCA_013396755.1 Sclerurus mexicanus | reverse complement strand
GTTTTTTTGGGTTTTGTTTGATTTTTTGTTTGTTTTTTTTTCCCTTCTCTCGTTCTCTGCCAGTGAGGAGGTACACAGAAGAAACTGGGAGAGGGCATGGCCCATAGCCAATACAGACAACCCAAACTGACCAAAGGGATATTCCAAAGCACAGAACATCATACCCAGTATAGGAACTTGGGGAAGTTACCCATAAGGGGGCCGATCTGGCTTTGGGAAACGGAGGTCTGGCATCCATCAGCAGATGGTGAGCAATTGCATTATGCACCCTTTTTATTATCATTATTATTATCATTTACCATTATTACTGTATTTTACTTTATTTTCAATTATTAAACTGTTCTTATATCAATATGCAAGTTTTAATTTGACTTTTCTCCCCATCCTGCTGGAGTGGGCAGGGAGACAGGAAGGGCTGAGGGAGTGGCTGTGTGGTGCTTTATTTCCAGCTGGACTTAAACCACAACCTCAGGAAACAAAGCAGTGTTTAAATTCTGAGAGAAAGCTTGATAGTGAATTTATTTAAAATCCCCATTTTGATAAAGTATTAAGAAGAATGGGTTAGTTGGCACAGATGCACACAAATGCACTGCAACTGTCAATTTATGTTGATTTGAATAAACAGTATCAATGCCACAATAAGATTCCGTAGATTTAGAATAGTGAGTGGTAACCAAAGCAACCTTAACTGGGAAAGAGAAATACACAGATCTCATACTTAGCCCTAGATGACCATGAACTTAAGGCCTTTGAACTCACTGTCTGACTTTGTATCTGAAAATGTTTGTTTTTTTCAGATACTTTCATATTCATCAATGTTTTTTTAATTTTCTTTCTCTGAGACATTTGCAAGAGAAACCCTGGTACGAAAATTGCATACCTATAAAGTGGATCAAAATTCAAGGATTGATTTCACTTAGAATAAATAAAATACATTCCTCAAACACTCCCATAACACAACACATCCACAGGGTATGTGAATGACATAGAGTATTGGTGACATGAGTTTTAGAAATTATATCTTTACTCACAGATATCTTTCACATCCAGTATAAAGGGCCTGGTAAAAAATTATCTCCCTCACTCTCACCCTTACCTTCCAAACACAGAGCAAAACTGCTGTTTGCACTTTTCGAGTAGCACCAGTACTTTCAGGATAAATGTCCCCTGCATTTGCAACTGGATGAATTTATTGCTGTCAGTCTCTTCTCGAAATTAACATGTCTTCTTATGCTTTTAAAGTTCATATAATGCATTATTTAAAGTAAGGATCAAATTCTTCTCTTGTGTTCAAGATGTCTACTACACTTTGGGAAACACCAGGAGCAACAACTGCTTTCATACCAGGTCAGATGCTTACACTGTCAAACTAGGATGTAACAACTTACATTTTTGTTAATTTGCTTTAATAAACTTTGATGAGATTTCCTCTGGAGTTAAAACACTGTAAGAAAGAGTCTATTTTACCAAAACTGCCTGTGTTTTACAGCAGTGAAGACAAAAATTGTCACCAGACTTTTAGTTTCTGAAGACTGTTTACTGTTTTCTTCAAGTTTTCAGTAAAACACTGTGGGCTGCTAGCATAGTCACTATACAAAATAAGATTGGTTCTCCTGGGCCACACTTCTATACATTTTATTCCTGACAAGAGCAGCAAAGGCAACAAAGAATAGTCTAGGGAGACATGCTAAGAAACAATAAACATAGTATTAAAAAGCTTCCAAAAGGAGAATTACCCACTTTGAAGCGCAAAGCCTCTGCCATACTGCATCCACCTTCTATTCAAAGGCAAATAAATTCTCCATGACAGCTCCTAATGGCCTTCACAGTTGTTCACTGAACTTGCCCTCAAATTACAGGGTAATAAAGGGATAACAACCCTTGACTGACTAAATGAGGAGGTGGGTCCTCTCAGTAAAAGCCCATCTTTCATTTCTTGCCCTTTTCTTTTGTTCATACAGTGAAGTAATATTGCACAACTACAACTAAATCACTAACAATTAATGGACCAATATATCTTTATTTAAACCATTCCATGAAGCATCACTGTGGTAGTGCTGCACAGCTTAGGTATAGTTTGTTTAAAAGTTAGCAATGTAGTAATAACTACAATCCTTACTTCAGTTTTACATACTGAGGCACTTGGTATTACTATCCCTATTACATCATGCTGTCAGGCTTCTTTTTCCAGATTATTAAAATTTTTGCACAACCTATAATTGCATTTTTGCCGAATGGCACTTTTCCTATTCATCTGTTATTAGCTTGTTAAATTTTGGTCTCCCTCATAGGAGGCCACCTACATATATCCTGACAATTTAAGAATTATGTCTGTGAATACATTTGTTCTGACCTGCTTTCAGCTTGACATCACTACGAAGAGGAGTATAATATTAAGTTAGTTGATCCAGACAAGAATTTGCTACACTTGAAGACAAGAACATTGCTGCACTTGAAATTCTGACAAAAAGAACAATTAGATACAAATGAAAGGCTATCCAATTCTGTTCTATTTTCACACATGCAAGCTTCTTTACACTTTGAGTGTAACAAAGCTGGATACCTCATCCTCCTAAATTCTTAAGTTGAAGATGATGTAACCAGTTTTTAAGGGTACTGATGTCCATTGCACTGCAACGTCATTTCTAAAAGACTGCCACTGCACAGAGCACTTGATAAAAATTCAAGAGATATTCAAGGCAACCACACAGGCTCTAATCTCACTGGACATAACAGTATTTTTGCCTCAGTTGTCTTAAACCAGTTTTCCAAAAGTGATATATCTCTTTTTTAAAGCGATTATTACAAAAATTTATGTTGTTACTGCCTTACAGTGTATAGGAGCTCATTTATTGTAAATGAAAGACAATTCAAATTTAAGCTAAATCAGTATTCAGGGAAGTAGGACAGATAGCAGGTTAAAATCATTACAGATTTCTCATATGAAGAAAGGAACCCCCTTATGCACACTCCTCGACACAGGAAAATAATGGAGATGCCCACCTCCTTCCCTCCAGGCATTCACTAACTGGGATTTTTCTATTTTTTAGTGTTAATAGCTTGACAGGAAATTTAGAAAAGGAAATTTCTATATTGATTTCTAAAATGGAAAACAACCTGAGAAATCAACTATTTCTCTAAGCTCTGCTGATGTTTATTTTGTTTTCATATTAAGGAAGGCAACATGTTGATGTTGATTTCATTTACCCATGCAGATCATTGATTTCACCACATCCTGTGAATATATATGGGAATGAGGGAAATTAAAAAGTAAGTACACATTCTATTTAATAACTTTTGTGTTTTTCCTCTAACTAGTATGTGAATAAAGATATTTTCTAGGCTTTCTATAATTAATATTCTATTGCCAGCTCTCCCTTTTGAGGGTAAAAACTAGAGCTGTTTATAGTATGGGATAGGAAGATGTTGACATATATATGCTTCCTTTCATCTAGACACCTCAACTCAAGTCATTTGCAAAGTTATTTCACTGAGCTGGCACATGATCTATTTATTCTATAAACTACTTGATGTATGTTGTTAAAATAATTCTATGAGAACAAGGCTATTCAATTTCCTTTTTCCACTTCTTTTGCTTTTTTTTAAATTTTTTTTTGTGTTTTTTTTGTTTGTTTGTTTTTTGTTTTTTATTTTCGTGTCCTCCTCTGAAAATACTAGCAAGTCTTTTTTGCACAAGAGTATATCAACATCGTGAGGAAATTCAAATTTCACAGGAGCAATTTCTTTCATTGGTGGATGCTGATCAACTTTGTCACTGGAGTGTGGATATAGCTTTTCTCATTGCATTGTAAAACAGAATCTGACACACTTTATAGCCAGGATAGCATGGTGGGACATTGCTTTCCAATTTACAGTTCTTTTCTGCTGACTCTGTAACTGTTTATCATACATGAATGTTTTTCAGATTCCTTGCAATTAAGATACCATTTTCATCCTACTTTCTATCACATGCAATTGCACGAACAAAGAAAATAATATTGCCCCAAATTTTCCACACACCTCTTGTAAGTAAATATACTTCTTTACAGGGTTAATGATGTTAAGAAGTATAGGCTGGATTTTATGTACTGGCTGCTCTTGTTATACTCGCTGTAAAAGAGTGTGTTGTAAAATGTACATATGTTGGTTATTAAGATATTTTGACAAGCTCTAGATACATTGAAAGATTTATAAAAAACCCAAGCCAGCAAAACCAACAGACAGTATGAGTCATTAGAGGGCATTTTTGAGTCAGTACTGAGCAAATGCCCAGACTGTTGTTCTGTGTTGCTAGAGGCAGAGTCTTTCATGTCAGATATGAAACTGTGGTCTTGACTGCTTATAATTACAGGGTCCTATGACATTTTTTTAGGGAATTCGAGGAAATAAAGGTCCAGCATCCTGGTGATACTCCAGTGCTGGTAAATACATTATATACCTAATTTTTTTTTCTTAAATTGTAGCTGGGGAAAAGAGTGCATCACATTTTTAACACTTATAAGAAGAAAATCCCAAACCCCACTGTTCTCATGCTGCTGGTAGGAAAGGATGTAGTGCTTCTAATCCAAAAAAAGACTGCCTGAAGGACCTGCAATTGCACTTTGGGGCAGTGCAGGAAAAATGTGAGATGTTGCTTTTAATCAAAAAGACAAAACCTGTCTTTTTTTCTATAACATAATTATATTACTCATTTTCTTTCATAGACAGTATGTATTTATCATAGCAATCCAAAGCAGTAGAAGTAAATAAGATTTTGCAGATTCTGCATAAAAATAATGTACCCATTCAAGGTCTGGTGATTCCCCAAGTAGAGATTTTATTTTACTGTATTGGTTAAAGTATTTGGCAGTTCTTAGAAAAAGTATATTCCTGGGGTTCAGGTCTTCACTGATGTTAATGTAATGAAAATGCTGTGGATAGTCACCTTAAGAGCACTGGCAAAACTAGATTTGAGTAGCAGGTGGAAACCTTCCTTTGTCCAGCTCCTTTTAGGGCTACTGTATCTAGTGGCTATTTTGCTTTACTGCTTGTATCCTTTCAAGAGTTCTGCTGAAGCACTTTGTACTTTCCACCAACATGGATTTCTGACACAATTCTCTAGAAACTAGTGAGAGCAAAGAAGTGTGTGCAATTAAAACGTACCACTTCAAGCATCTGACACACTTCTCAGTAAAAATTTGGGCATTTTTGCTTGAGGAATATAAAGCATAAGGAGAAAGGAATTGGAAAGCAGAGCTATACTATAGCTTTGGATTCAGAATCAAGGGACATGTCCTGGCCTGAAAGGTACCTTAACACTGCTGAAGAAATGATCCACAGTGTCCACGTGAACGAAGGATCCTGGTCAGTTTTCACCCTGAATAAAATCTGATACCTTCCAGCATTCCATATGGAATTCTAGAATTCCATATTCTAGAATTACGGAGAGATCGTGTGTCCCTCCTTTATATATGTGTCAGCAATGAAACACCTCTAAGTCTCTTTGAATCCTGCCCAGGTGAAAGTGTTGGGGTAGCAGGGAGAGCCCTACCTTGCTACAAGATATACTGCTATTAGAATCAGCAGAAAATCACTGAAAAGTACAAAGGCTACAGAGAGTCTTACTTTCTCACCTCCAGTTAGCTGTTTCTGTCCTGAATTATTTTTAATAGGTACAACTCCCACCCTTTTGCTTTTTGTGTATGTCTCTGTATTATTTGAGAGCTATAAGGATATAAAAGTCATCTGGGTAGTTTCCAGCACTTGAGAAGATAAAAAATACATTTTTAAAGCAGAACAATCTGAAGCTTGTTATTTTAGAGGTAAATTGTTAACCTTTTCACTATGTAATGGTCCATGGACTTGAAAAAAAGAATGGGATGTGGATCACAGTTCCTTTTATTTTTCTCCCTTTATTCTTTGCAGATTCTTCACCTCAGATTAAATGGCAGTTCTTTCTTTGCCATTAAGTTTTCCAAAAATAGAGCCAAGGGTTTAAATATCATTTACATCACAGTCAAAAGAATAATCACATAAATAAGAATTTATGAATAATTAATCACAACTGCTATTACATTAGCACAATACTATTTTTAATTTATGGGGACCACAATGTCATCTTTACCAAGCTGGCAAGGGGCAAGAAGCAATTAAATAAGCACACTGATTAACTGATGAGTCATTGTATAGGCATACAGAGATGGATTGACTGATTCATTGATTGATTAATTGATGAATCTTATGACTGTGACCATGATGCAACATACCTGAAGGCACAAGGAAACTCTTATGTCACAGACAATGTCCTAAACCACAAAAAGATTTAAAAGTCTCACAAATATAGAGAAGTATTGTTAATGCTGTTTTCACTGAAAGGGAATTATTTTGCTCTCAACAAAAGGAATGAAATCGAAACCCTGTCGCAGCTGCCATAATCTGCTGAGCACTTACAATTCAACGGGGAGAAAAGAGCTGTGCTGAAGTGCTCTGGTAATGATCCTTCTGCCTGAACAGTAAGTGAAACTTTCAAAACACTCAAAATTTGCCCATTTTTACATTCTCGATAGTGAAAGAAAACATGGTGTTTTTCTTCCGAAAATGTCAGATGAGATAATGCACTCTGGTTTTTTAGTTTTTTTCCTTGTTTCCCCACCCAGATGTCTACTAATTCACACCGTTCCATGGAAACAGACTAAAACTAGTTAAAGACTGGAGAGAAGTTACAACAGGGAATTTGAAGAAGCAGCTTTTGATTTTGTCTTTCTTTCAGGTAGTAATGTAAAACTGATACTTAAAATGTATTTAAAAGCAGCTAAAGATAAAAGCATGGATCTCCATTTTTCTATGATAAATTAAACTGGTATTTCAAAGGAAGACATTACAGATGAAGGCAGTTGGAATTTTCAATCAAAAATCAGTTCTCATTTGGCTTGCACAACCAAAGCTTTCCAGAAACATGCGGAAAGCTTTTTTGCTTTTAGCAAAGATAGAATGACCTGTGAAAAGGAGCACACATACGCCTACATCGAGTAGGCAGGTGGTCTGAGAGCTCATATGTGATGTTTGAGACAGGTTTATACTGCTGTTCTCCCTGACTCAGATGTATAACTTCATCTTTATACTCTTGTTTGCATTCCAAACATACTGGTTTGACTCCAGTATAGTACTGGGAAAGTCTTTGAAATACCAGAGGTGACTTAGGAGTGCAAAAGTTGTCTCCTTCCTTTCTTTGCTTTCAAGAGCTAAATACTGCCCACAGATACAGAAAAATTTATATGACTTACAATCTGCTTTCTATTCCCAAATTACCAAGATAGGGTATTGTGGAAAAGAAATTCATGCATGAATGTTCATCTAAACCCTATAAAGGTTATACTATAAATTGTATATTAAAGATAGAACATATTTTTATTCTACAGATTACTTAGTATTTGCTTTTTATTTTATTCCAGTACTTAAACTGATTAAGACAATTTCTTAGTACCAGAAGATGTGCAGAACACTAGAAAAAGAAAACAAATGCTCTAGCAGAAAAAACAAAAGTTCAGGCATGAAGGAGGGGATGGTGATGTATTTATTTAGTCATCAGACCAAATGAGAAGATGAATTAATACAGACAGCTTCCATATCCATTGTTTCAGAGTGTAATTGGAATCCTTCAAACATGTCTCTTAAATCAGATGTCCCTTCAAGTTCACGCAGACCATTTTATTTCAATGCCTAGATCTATACCTGGAGACCCAGGAAGAGTCATAGAACCTAAATGAAGTGCCAACAGAGATGTAGTTGGGACATTTCCACTATTGTCAACAAGGAGAAAGGCAGTGTTTTGCAGAGAGCAATTAGATCTACAGTAGGTCAGTGTCTGGAGATGTGTATCTGGTTCCATTTTTTACGTGGATAGCTGGGGGCCACAACATATCCCATCTGGCAAACTTCTGTACAATGTTTGATCACAATTCCAGAGTCAGATACAGATCCGTTGAGGCTGGAAGGGACCTTTGCAGGTCATCTTCTCCAATCCCAATTGTTTCGTACATAGGTTCTCATGCTTTGTTTAAATGACTTGGAAATTGAGAGCTCTTGTCAAAGCTGTGTTTCCCAGACAACTAGCAAAGGCCCTGAACAGTTCCAGGAAAGGAGACTGCTGAAACAGGAGATTCAGGGCAGAACAAACCCCAGTCTGTGCAAAGCCAGGTTCCAGGCAGACAGGGGCATGGTGGTTTGACAGCTCCGCTGGATGGTACGAAGGCATTCCAATCGCTCAGGTAGGGTGTTTAAAAAAATGAAGAGTGAAGCAGAGGCAGAAGGCAGAAAAGCAGCCAGGTGGGAGAATGGAATCTGTGAATAAAAGCACATGTCCTTACCATACTGTGCTTCAGGAACAGTACTTTGACACAACCCTATTTATTTCACAAAGGAAGTACAAAGAAAGATTCAACCTCATTGTCAGTTTCTCCACTAACACAAAGGATCTTCAGGACTCTAATTACTAGCTAGCTTCTCACATCAAGAAAGGAAAATGCTGTAGGAGACATGGAATTTATTTTTAAGAAGATGAAACTGTGAGCAGGTTTTTCTGATGAACCACAAAAGAGCAGATGCAAGCATGTTTAAAAAACTCCAAAACAGACACCGTAATTTTAAATAAGACTAAAAGACAAGAGGTGCAAAAGGGGATCAAAGCAGCATCTGGTGGTTTCTGAGAAAAAGAGAAGCTGACTTTAAAAACAACGTTAAACCTTTGTTGGATTAGCTTTTATCAAAGGCTTCAGTAGAAAAGCATCACAGGAACTGATGAAGTGACCAGCAGCCTGCCTGTCATAACTTAAAGTTTTCTGTGAAATAACCAATGCTAGTCAAACTTCTGTTCTGAATTTGCTAATGGAAGTGACCTATAGCTTGAACTTCAAAGCTCAGACACCATGTTTCACAAATACAGTGTAAGTCAGTCAACTGGATACAAAATTGAGCTTGTCATAATTCTTTAACAGATTTTATATTTATAAAAGACATCTATTCATAATATAATGACCCTCAAAGGAAGAGACATGAGGTTGTTCCAACTGAAACATACTCTTTTTTTTCTTTTTTCTTCTTTTTGTCTTCTTTTTCCAGGGGAAGACCTTTCTTTGAATTTCAGCCAGAATGAGTGGTTGGTTGTAGGGAACAGGAATGGGGTTCCTAACAGTCACTCCTAATCAGCTAAATATGTTAGACCTCTGGGGCACAAGGCTGTCTCCAAAAACTTGCCAATACTATGCAGATCTGGCACAATCCTTGTAATAGATGCTTCAGTCTGAGTAGTTAATTTGAGTTGGCCAAAGCCCAAGCAAGAGAACAAAACTGCTGTCAGGCAAGAGAAGTGAATGCAAAGGCTGTACTGACAAATTCAGCATGGTATACCCACTACCAACCTATGTGCATTCAAAGAATTAAATGAGGAATTACTGGATGACTTGCTACTTTTAGCCTGGTTAGTATGCCTAGACAAAACTAATGTACACAGGCTACACTACAAGCAACATATTCAAAAATTATGTAAGGCTCTTTACCCACCTTCAAACTGAATGGAAATAGACATCATTTGTTTCCAAGTACTGATTCGCACTGACTTTACCCTTACAAAATGAATACTGAGGTAGTACAAAATTACTAGAGTCAGTAGATCCTTGCAGAAATGAAGAGCTTTATATGATTCTAGTATTAGTAGTGCAGATTTGGGTTTGCCATTCTTACATAAATCGCTGCACAGACTGCATGAGAAACCACTTCTGTTATCAGCAGAGAAAAGTCATTCCTGAAGAGAACTCTTGTAGGTGCTTCCGTTTTAGCATTTCTGCTTTTGAGACTTTTCTAGAGCTGAACAAATGTTCTAGGGAAGACACCATGAAACTTAAAAAGAGCACAAAAAGGCAATGGTTCTTTACAATAAAAGATTGGATTTGAGGGTGACGGTTTTTTTCTTTTTTTTTGAAAAAAACTGTTTTGTTTTGGGTTTTGTTTTGTTTTTAACCCTTCAGTGGTTTCCCCACTGGACAGCCACAAATACTGCCCTAAGCAGAACAAATAATTCATTGTTGAAAGAAACACTTCTGCTCCAGAAGACAAGGCTACTTGTCTGAACAATCACAGAAAAGGATTTTCTTCCAAAATGAATACAAGTGTACAACAAATAAAGGAAACCCACCAAACCAACACCCCCACAACTCTAATAGATCTGTTAGTATATATCTAAAAAGGAAAAAAAACCCAACCAACCAACCAAACAAAAAAACCCAAAACAACAACCACTTGGAACTTGGAAAACACAGTCACTCTAGAATCTACCAGGAGTAACACAATCAAACATTTCCAACAGTGACAGGATGACAGGAGAGTATACTGGGGAACTCCAAGTGAACTGTTTAATCCACTCTCAGACTCCCTGAAGTGTCTTAAAATTTGGCTTGACCTGCTCTGAAAGGTCTCTATCTGACTTTGATAGGGATACTAGCTTTTTTGGCTTTCCAGAAATATTGAGCTAACACTCAAGATCACTTCTGGCATTTCATGCCAAAGACTCACTTTCTCAAAGGCCTTTTCACTTTAAATGCTATGGATATATTTTCTCCCTCCTACTTTTACAATGTCATCAAGGCTCATCAGCAAGTTCTTGTAGAAATAGGGAAGAAGTGGATTGTCAACAACATAATATTGCCTGTCTTCTCAAAGGGCTTAATATGCAATAAATTGGAAGATTTGGATGCAAATTTCTTATGCTTCATAACATGTCAGGACACAGCTTAAAGCAAAACTAAACATACAGAAGTGTTATCTAGAGTAGGTGAGAGAAAGCTCTGTTTAGGTCTATGGGTACTGCCACATGCAAAGAAAAAATTGTGTGAACAAGGAAAGTCATGAACTTGTGTTATGATTTAAAAACTGCTGCTGACTTTTAGTCATTCCAAAAGCCATACTCAGGCTTTAAAATAAACATGTTCTGTTGCATGAAAAGCTAACAGAAAGTAGATTATGAAGACACAGACTGTTATCATTAAAAGATTTTGCTGCATTCGAGGTTAAGGTTATTAAACAATAATTTACACAACAAGCTTTCAGACACTTTTGTCTAGCCTGTCATCCCTATGTTACCTTATAATCAATAGAGATAAATTAGCTCCTCCAGAGGGTTATTAATTTTATTCCGCCTGAGAAATGTGAGATGACATAACTCCTCAAGACAGAACTGATGCAAGAAGAGTGATCTAGATCTTTCCACAACATGGCTCACAATAAAATAAGCACAAACAGAACTGCTAAATTTGCACAGTGAGTGAGAGAAGTAGGCATTTTACAGAGGCTATCAAAGGCCTTCCTGTGCTTTCAAATTTAGGTCATGTTCTGGGGTTTCAGGTCCCAGTTGAGAGTTTCATTCTCAGAGGTGCAATGCCACTAGGCATTCAGATTCAAATTCAGATTCCAATTTTGGAAGATAAATGAGTTAAGACTTCAAGTCTAAGACAAAATGACAGATCCACAGTCTGTTGATGAACTTTGGCAGAAATCAGGGCTTTTATATGTGCACATCAGATTAAGGTGTTTAATCAAACCCATCTATTTTTCAATTAAAATAATCTGCCCAGCTAGCTCATAACAGATAGCCAGACACCTATTGGTGTAGCTAAGGTCACAAAGAATGTCAAGGCAATCCTCCTGATTGAGAAATATTAAAATTAACAGGAGGATGTATTTCTCTTTTCTATACAAAAGGATGTTAAAGAGTTTACTTCTGACTTAGATCCTTACTGGTGTTTAACCACAATGTCATTCTCCACTGTGAAGCTATTACATCTCAATGAGAAGCTTTGGAAGAAATTGATATTTCATTGAAGTTGTACATCAGTGTATGTGGTTCATTACAAAGTGAAATGTGCTCTTTTGCATTTAAATGGGCAAGGAGATGAAAACATTAAATTGTGGTTCATTACAAACAAACATAAGACTGTCCATTTGTTATACTCTCTTCCCCTTACTCAGCTGGTGAGCAACCAAATCACTAATACAAGCTGGGTATACTTGAAAATCTGGTATCTTGATACCCTTTGATAGGTTTGTGCCTTTACTACACTTAGAGAAAGATGTTGATTTGCATCCTGCAGAGTAACTAATATTCTGTAGCTAATTGTGTGCACTGCCATGACAGAACATCTAAAGAAGGACATTACCACATACGTCTCAGTGGGAATAGGAAGATACTTCATTTATAGCCACCCATCTGTCTAGTCACAGCAGAATTACATACAAACACAATACACAAATTACTGTGTCCTTCAGGAACCACTCTCCCGTCACAGCATGGCTCTGTGCACAACTCAGTTCACATACCAATTCACTGTGTTACAAGATTCTATACATCATATGCTTGATGACAGGCACAGAAATTTGAATCAGAGCATTAGAGGCAAGAAGACAAATGCAAAGCTTAATTTCAACTTGAGGAGTAACAGTTAAGTTTTATTTCTGTTTTCCCAGTACAGTATTTAAGTTGCTGATGTCTCACAGTGGGACACTGTCCTGCGAAAGCGAAAAATATTGCAGTTTTCAAGAGGTCTTGCCCAAATGCAGCTGAGCAAAGATGAATGTTCTGCTGGAGCATAGAAAATAAGTTTCTTTTCAGATTTAGATGACTCAGAGATTTTTAACAGCAATTATCTGTTGAGAATATTGATAACTTATAATTCATCATCAACATGAAAGTAAAGGGAAGTCATTATCGCACAGATTTCTCAGTGGCACACTCAACAGGCACATCTTTAGAGTCAGAGAAAGCACTCTAATGTATAAGCAAGGGACTGCACAGGGCATCCTTCCACCACACTGTAGACATCCTGAAGCTAATGCTGACCAAGCTCCTATGTCTGCACGAGGCAGCTCAGCATGATGCACGTGTCCTAACAAAAATGTAACATTACACCTAAGACAGAACATTTCTCAGCAGGAAGATCATTTGGATATGGCATCATGCAAATGCAGTTGCATTGCTTTTGAATTACTTAATTGTATGTTATATCCCATGATTCCAGTGGTGATGTGAGACATTGCCAGCTTCAGCATTTCTGCAGTGGCTACGATTATGCAGTATAGTTATTCAGTGCTGTCAATGCAATCTTAGATTAGGCTTGGAAAAATGTCTTTATTGCACTTTGAGATAATCTGTATCCTGAGCAACTGTCCTACCATCAATTAAAAAAAAAAAATGAAAAAAGTTTGTTCTGTACTATATGCTGGCATATTTGCAAGTATAGATGTGTTTGTGGGAGGCATTTTCATGTTTATGTTTCTGACAATAAGTGTCTGATCAATTCCTATCACCCTATATGGATTTCTGCTTCACACGGTTTTAATCTACTCCATCTCTTCTTCTAGCTGTTAAATACCAGACCAGATTTCCTCCATTTCTTTATGAAAAACTACAGCAATTTCATTCAAATATTATTACTCACATGATGTTACTCAGTGGAAACAGCTTAACCAAAGTATGCATAGCTAGAAAATAACACACTCATTTTTGCTCATATTTCTGATATTTTTATGACTTTTAAGAAGTTACTGTATAGACTCATCAGTTAAGTCTCGTGCCTATCATGTGAGTCTTATCAATGATGTTTGCTTCGAGAAAAAAGTTCAGTAAGGAAAACTGTGTCTTAGTTAAAACTAGAAGGCATAAAACAGACTTTGGTCTCCCTTTCTCAATGGGCAAATGGGGGCAGAGTGACAGGAGAGAAGTTGTCCAAAGAAAACCCTTTGTATTTTAGTTGAAAGAACACACAAAGGACCATCCTGCATGCATCACTAAGGAGGTGAATAGGAGATTTCCACATGTCCTGGGTGAGGGAGACTCAAGAATCTGTGTCAGGGAAAGCTGCCATAAGAAGGTACATTTGAGTTTTTGGAAATCCCAATAGTGGAGCAAAGAAGACCTCTGAAAAGAGGTGGGAAAGGTGAAAATAGAAGCAAGGGGGTTTAAATAGTATGGGTGGGAAGGATGCATAAATGGAGCTGCTTGCCTTGGTGAAGGAACGCCAAGGCAGAGAGAGGTGGGAATAGAGGAGGGAGAGGTGGGAAATGAGGAGATGTTACACTTCAGCAGGATAAAACCTGGTGGTGAGTTAGAGGGATGACACATCAGTGCCCCAACCATAGGGAGTAAGGGAGGAGGAGGGGAAAAAATCAATGCAAGGAGTTCTGGCTGTGGGCAGTGAGCTTGAACCTGCTTATGAGAAGTTATTATCCAAGTTATGAAATGTGGGACACTCTAGAAACATTTTGTGTAAAATGTTGCATAACTGGGCCACCAAGATTTACCACAAGTCATTAGAAGTACCTTTACAAAAAAATCAATCACGGAAAAAGCTGCACAGACCAGTGAATATATTCTGCACTAATTCAAGAGATTTTGGCAATTAAAGGAAAAGTTTGTAAAGGTTTTAAAAAAGTAAGGTAGTACGTCCCTAGTAATAGTGAAGCATATGTGAGAGGCCCTTGTTTCAAGTACAGAATGTTTTACTCTTAGATCATGCTACTTCAGCAACAGAGCCAATTACTGACACAGGAGCAAGACTGGGATCATCTAGTAGAAAAAATAAAAAAAATACAAGGAGATTGGTCAGATAAAACAACACAAAGAAAAACAAAACAACTTTAAAAAGACAAATTTATAAAGGCCTTTGAACCAGAAACAGAGACACAGTTAATTGCTTAAATATCTCACAGGCATACTCTTAATTTAGGCAAACATATGTGGTAGTTCCTATCAATTTATACTCATATTCACTGGAAATCTTTGTGTTCTTTCTCCAGCATACAAGCTACAGAATTGCCATTTCCCAGGCATATCAGCCAATTAGGAAGGGGTCAACTTTCCAGGTTATGTTAAATTTTGCTCAGATTAAAAAAAAAAAAACCAAACGAAAAAGCTACTGTGTTAACTAAAATGGTTGACACGAAGGCATGCGCTTAACCAGCATTCATGTCTAATTCAGCTGTGGCATGTTACTAACCTGTCTCTGAAGCTCAGTGTAGTAAATAGGACCCCACATTCCCAGAGGGATAGATCTGCAAAGCGTTTTTTGACATAATAAATATTCCACTTGTGGTATCTTGTCACCAATCAACAGTTAAAGAACTCTAATTTTAAGTAGAAACCTCGAGCAAATAGGAATTCCTAGGTTTTTATAAAATCCCAGATAAAATATGGGGTCAAATTTCAGTAGAGAGAAAAATTGTCTGAAATAATGTCATAGTTTAACCCTAGACAGCAACTAAGCACCACACAGCCATCATGTCAGGATGGGAGAGAGAACTGGAAGGGTAAAATTGAGAAAACACAGTTTGAGAGAACACCATTTAAGAACTAACACAAAAGCCACGCATGGAAACAAAGCGAAACAATGAATTAATTCACCACTTTCCATGGGCAAGCAGGTGTTTGGCCATCTCCAGAAAAGCAGGGCTCCAGCACAGGTAACAGTTTATTGGGATGAGAAGCCATCACTTCAAGGCCCTTCCTTCTTCCCCCAGCTTTATACACTGAGAGGATGCCACATGGTTTGGAATATCCCCTCTGTCAGTTGGGGTCACCTGTCTCAGCTGTGTCCCCCTTTAGCTCCTTGTACACCCCCAGCCTGCTCACTGGTGGGGTAAGAGGCAGAAAAGGCCTTTGCTCTGTATGAGTCCTGCTCAGCAACAGCTGAAACATCCCTGTATTATTGGTGTTGTTTTGGTCACAAATCCAAAACACAGACCCATACCATAGGTTGCTGTGAAGAAAATTAACTCTATCCCAGCCAAAACCAGCATAAAGAATGTATTTCAAAGTGCACCATCACCACAAGAGCTTTAAAAGAGCTACATTGGTATTATGTGCATTACTGGAAGAGTGGCAGGCAAATACAGAATAATGTATAACACTTCAATAAAATTCACTTTTTTAAAAAAAAAATTATTTATCATTTGTAGAAATGGTAGAAGTAGGGAAGAAACATGTAGTGGTATTCCTAGAGTATAATAATAATGATGTGTCAACCTATCTGGGCTAGTCAAAATCAAAGCAAAAAAAAAAAAAAGAGCTTTCTGAAGCATTCTTGACACTATACTTAAATTTTAAAATCATGATATTAGCAAACTGAAGGATATATTTTTAAAATATTTATTCTGATGGGAGAACTTTTCATTTTAGGTGTCAAGCTGTCAGTCCAAGCAGACAATTCAAAATGAAGTTTTCGTCTGATGCTTGAAGAACTCCCACTAGCACACAAGGGCACAGAAGAGTAGGTCTAACTGTTGCGTGGCTCTTTGGGTGTTTTTTAAATTTATGAAAGCAATCCAGATAGACTGGTGACAGACCCAAGAACTGATTCACCGTTAGCTCTCACTAGTAGGACAGATATACTATGGATATACTACAAGGTGTACTAAATGATAGTGTGTGGATATTTTATTCCAAAGTTTACTTTAAAGACAAACGAGGTATGCTCTCAATGACATAATAGCAGTAAAAGACTTCACTACTCTTTCTCATACTCACAGTTTTCTGTACGCACTAGGCCCAGTTCTAGTACTGATAACTGGCAGAACTCAAATAACTTGGCAAAAAGAACTCCAGGCTGTTATCTAACCAAGCCCCTAAACCTGAAAGTAGACCTCCAATAATGCCAGTGCAAATATTAGGAAAGGTGTCCATGGTAAGGAGATTGGAAATAGATGATCCTTAAAGTTCCTTCCAGCACAGGCCATTCTATGTTTAACAGGAACCCAGAATTTTTCCTTATGCTACAGGGTCCCGAAGAAAGAATTTGGTGGGATATAGAGACTTTTTCCAGCCACTAAGAATACAAACACTATCACAGTAATAAGTGAAAGAAGCCAAAGTATTTTAGGTTTGCAGGTGGACCGGCCACTTGGTTGCAGATACTAAGTAACACTTTCCAGGGGATTTGGAGGAGTGGGAAAGCCCATGATTGTTGTATTTCCATGCCTCTTCCAGCTGAGCACCTCCCCTGTTGTTCTCCTGGGGCACAAGCTGTGGAAGTTAATCTCCACATATAAAGCTCAGGTTTGTCCACAGCTGCAGCTGGATATCATAGCTGTGCCCACATTCACATCCATCCAGTGTATTCCCTGAGAGGCCCAGGACTTCCAAGGCCACTCTTCTACACTGATGAGCTAATGGACTGGCTAGAGACAAGGGACTGACTTTAAGTTAAGCGACTGACTGAACTTCGAGACACCTTCTGTCACAATTAATTATTTGACTGAGGAGCTACAGATACGGGAGCTCTCCAGGTGGGAATTTCAGAGTGTTGTAGAGATTCCCCCAGGCAGCTCCTTCGGTGCCTCATTCAATTTGTGAACTTAAATGTCTTGATTAACATCTTCAGTAGAGTGTCCCAGACAGATCCTTCTGGGGGATTAATCAAATAATATGTAGGTAAGCTACTTGAAAGTAGCCCACAGAAACTTGCTGGAGATGCAGAAATGTTCGTTTAGGACAGTCTGCCTCATGTACTTTTGCAACAATTAGAAGATGTTTTTTATGTCATTTAAGACAGTTCCTGAAAATGCACAATGCATGAACTGGGATTGTTAAGTAGTACCACAAGCCAGTAGAAGAGTAGTTTGGGGAGTCTAGTTCAAGTTAACAATACGATTGCAAAGACCTCTGCAAGTAAGACTCCTATTTTCATCCATCACAGATGGTCTCATACCCAACACAAGTATTACCGTATGCCAAGGTCCAAAGTTTGGTGTTTTGGTTGTTTTTTTTTTCAAAAAAGTATTCTGTCCATAATTATTCATGTCATGATACTTAGCATGAAAGCAGAGTCATTCAGAGAAGGTGTAGATCTGGCTAAGCTCTCCACAGAGCTGGGGGAGGGTGTTAGTATTTCTCACACCGCACACCCAAGAAGGATGTGTTGTGGTAAGGAATCACAGCAAGATGGGAACTGCGGAATGACTAACTCTGTTTCTCACCTTCCCGTAGTTTGTGTTTCCACAGAATCCATAAAACTGTAATATTATATATAGAAAGAGTAGGCAACAATGTATTTAAAATCCAGCTCAAAATTGCAAACTGAGAGCTTAGTATTTGTTTAACAAGATTCAGCACAAAGCTTGGGAAGTGGCAAATCCTGCCTGACATCTGCCAACAAATGTAATCTCCCTAATTCTGCTTTACTCTGTATTGTTAAAAAATCCCAAACCTTAAAATCCAGTAAAGTTC
This sequence comes from Sclerurus mexicanus, assembly GCA_013396755.1. Lineage (NCBI taxonomy): Eukaryota > Metazoa > Chordata > Aves > Passeriformes > Furnariidae > Sclerurus > Sclerurus mexicanus. The sequence goes on along the minus strand of VWZF01000901.1, from coordinate 639,317 downwards.
TTTCTTTTTAGTCCTTCTACTCTCATTTTAATTTACATCTACATTTTCACACAAACCAGCAGACAAATGTTTCCAAAAAATCAAGCTTGAACAACTGAATTAAGTAATAAAGACCCTGTAAGTAACATCAAGTTTGGAAGTGTCACTATTAATAGCATACCATGTCAATTAATAAAACTCCAGTGCATGTAAGGTGATCTTGCCCTGTTTAGGTATGCACATATCAAAGAGAAAAGTTATGGGACGCTGATTTTTTTTTAAATTTTGGATTACCACAAAGACCACATTTAAATCATTCAGATCTGCTGTTTCTTTTTATAAAAGCTATATTTATAGGAAGAACTATAAAGAACAGACTCAAAGATGTATACACTTCATAAATGAGCAATGAAGTATTGAGTAAACCTCCAGTGAGCAGTATCAGCTAATGCTTGGGAGAACTCTAGAAGGCAACAGAAATCTCTTTTGATTCAGCTGCTTAAAATACGCAGTCTTACCTTTTTGGATTATTAAACTTCACCTAACATACTAGTCTTCTTTATAGGTTTCCTCTACCTGGAACTACAAAACACTCAAGGATGCTTCAGCCTGGATGAGAGATAAATAGAGGAGAACCATATAACAGAAGTCTATTAAGTTATCAGTAGTTTGAAGAAGCTGCATACAGACTGTTCATTATCTTTTCTAATACAGCAAGTAAGGGAATAACTTACTACCAAAATGAACAACAGCAACCACAAAACTCAACCCAAGAAAAAGGAAGGAAAATAAACATAATTTGTCTCACACAACAATTAAAGGTAAGGAGTTCCTTGTAAATTTTTAGAAAGGTTCCAAAATTGGCAGGAAAAATTAATGGAAGAAAAGCCTGGTTTGGAATCATTAAATATGAACTTTTTCTATTCCAGAACTCATATGTGAAAATCTTGAAGAGATAATGGGTACATCCTATAGATAAAAAAAATACCATGTATTGACAAAAAAAAAATCAATTCCAAGCATTAGGTGTCATCTTTTTAAATATCTATCTTCGGCAGCTGTTGTAGTATCATAAGCTTCTCTCTTTTGTGGGCACTGAACAAGAAGCCTTTACTGAAAAATACTTTACTGAAAATTATAGAAATATATTAATATGCAAACAACAGAGGGTTTATTTTAAAGTGCTCCTCTGCAGCTTAAGTAAGCATTGTTAAATTCCTACATGCTGATGGCTACACAAGGAACAGCATCAGTGTATCAATCAGTAAACCTGCAGATCATAATTTGATGTCAGAAATACCTACCACTTTCTTCTTCCTACATATGATACGCTCATCTTCCAACAAGGAAGCACTGATATTATATGTTACCTTAAGTTCCCTCCCCCCCCCATATTTACATTTGGATGTTTTCTCATTTCCAATTCTTGATTACTCCTATCTTAAAACAAGATTTTTAATGAACCATCAGCTTACCCTGGCAATCCTGCAATACTGCTCTGAGTACAGCACTTGCATTTCTACTTCACTTCGTTTTTATACGGTTCTTAGAAGAATAAACTGTAAAGAATGCTGCATTCAAAGTAGTGATGTCTAAGGAGAAAAGACTTATTTGTACTCCTTAGAGTTCTTCTTCCAGATGTATTAAGAAACAAACAAACAAACAAACCAATAGTAATGTTTTCAAGTTAATGGATTAATAGCTAACACACACAATAGATGAATAATAATGATTTTAAACCACTAGCAATTATTTCTATTTATTTATGGAAGTAGTGCGGCTGGGGAGCAGTGACCTGCAGAGAAATACATTAAACACTGCAGATTTGCAAAAGTTCACACAGGAAGAGTGTTTGTGGGGAGCTAGACTGTGAAAGAATGTTTCAGTAAGAATTTATGCTATGCATTCGCTCCCATTTGTTAACATGGACAAGCCATAGCAGTGCTACCACACTTCATGGTTGCCTTTATGTATTTACTAGCATGCTGAAGGCAAAGTATTTACACAGTGTTTCCATACACACTGCTTAAAAAAAAGGAAGTGGGAAAAACTTCAATTCACCATGTCAAATGCAAGACTGGTTCAGCCTGGAGCCTGTACACAATTTCTCATCTAAGAACTTCAGTCTATGTAATCAAAAGCTACACAATTCATTTCTGCACCTGTAACCATGCCTGTGGCCCCTCCAAGAAGTCAATTCCATGTACTGGTCTGAACATGATTATTTCATTGACATTGCTCTGCTGAAAGACTTTTGCAAATGCCATCCAATTTTCCAGCTCTTTCTAAAAGATCAAAAGATGGAACTTGCATTCTTAGACAGGAATTTACACTGATGAGGGCCTATTGTCTTGAATACAAATGCTGCTCACGGTGTTTGCCCAAAGCTAAATGTGTATGACTATAATAACTAACTGCAGTTAGACCCTGAAAGCAGACTTGTATTGCAGATAAAATATGTTTGTGCTAGAGAATACCTTTTGCTTGAACAACCCTCAGGCTAAGATCTTCAAGGCCTCCTAATTAGGGAGGATGGCACTGAGCTGGAAACCTGTAATTCCAAATAAAACAGCTGAAAAAGGCCTGTTACTTCTACTAGGAAATGATGACAACTATGCTACATTATTTTTGAAGGTAATAGATCCTGCAGGTTGAGATCCATTTCTGGTAGAGATCTACATGTAGCAAACTCCTCTGGCCTATAAGTTCATTCATGGAGTGGAAGGTTAAGTTAATGGACTTGACAAACAGAGCACAACCTGGCCAGAACACTAACCTACACTTCCTAAGATTTTCTTGCAAGTACATAAATAAGTTCATATTGAGCTAAACCACCCAGACCGTATCCGTTTCTCAAATCACCCTAATGCATAGCCTGTAATGTTTTAGCTACTCACAAGACAGATTCCTGCTTTTTCAGCTAAAAATCACAGATCAAGTATAGCAATAAAGCTCACTTTCTCATATTACTCATTTGAACAATATGTTTAGAATATGTGAAATTAATTTACAGTATTTTTTAAACACTGCTAAGGAATAAGTTATTTTCAAATATCTCTCACAATCTCATCATCAAAAGGATGACATTATTTTAAAACTATTAGATGAGAAAAGTTGTAGGAATTTAACTATCATACACTCACTAAATTATGAATTATATAAAGAAAAACTTACACTGAAAAAATAAAAAAAATAAAAAATTATATTATGATCTCTGAGCTGTATAACACATACGATTGAGTGGATTAATTTTATCCTATTGCATACTTGATACCAAGAACAAAAGGGTGAAAAAAATTCTATGAAGATATGACTAGCAAACAAGATACTTAATCATTTCAAGTGGCAATGCAAAGCACATCTTTCATGAAAAACTTACTGAAAATACCATCTCCTTCACACAGTATGTGCAATAGTATTAAACATGCTTTCACGTAGATATGTATCTATGTAGTGTTTTTAAGATTGTGTTGTATATGTCAGATCAGAAAGCAGCAATAATAGAAACAAAATTTAAGCACATATCTAACAATGTCCCTAAAATGATTCTAACAGCACCACAAATGTAAAAATAAATTGTAGACACCATAATGTTTTGAGAAAATGTTAGAGCCTTACTTATCCTCATTTCCCATGCAAATATTTACACCAATATTTTTCATTTTGAAACATCTTCTTGTATTGAACTATAGAGTAATTCCAAGAAACACATATAGATTTTAAATGTTCAGATAATCTGAATATATGCAGATATTGTAGAACTGAACTTTTATTTCAGCACAGCAAGAGTAGAATGAAATAACTTCCTTTTCTATTCTTGTCACAACACAATCCAATGCAGAACTATTTTACTTTTCATTCTAAGTTCTGATTAACTCAAGAGCATCAATCCAGAAAAAAAAAATCTTCGAAAATCATAGAAGAGGGTATGCACAAAATGCTATTAAAATGGGAATTCTTTCATGGCACTAGGAAAAAATATGTTACTGTATTTACTAACTTCTGAATATTTATAAATGTAATGATAATTCAGGGTTTTTAATGGAAATTAGAATGCAAATAAGTTACCTCAGAAGATAATTTCACTGCCTGATCTCCTGCCCCATATCTATTCTTTTTAATTTTTTTCAGATCATTGGTTTTAATAGCACTCAATAGTTTTTACGACTGCAAGACAAATTAATCCATCTTGTCTAGATCCATTTTCAGTGTTTTAAATGCTTCACCCTTGTTATGGCCAAATATTTAAGCCACATCTTAAAATTCCAAACAGAAACAATAAGATGGCAGATAATAAAATAATGGGTAACCCTTTGATAATGTTATTTTACACTTTTCAGGAAACTGGCAGAAGCAACTAAACTCACCACTTACATGATTTTTTGTACTGTAAAAGCTAAATTTCATTAATGAATTGAAAGAAAAAGAGTGCTGCTTATGATAGGCATTATGGTGGCATGAACTCTAAAAAGTTTGTACTAAGTACTTTTATGAGAGGGAGAGAATTTGGTGTGAGTTTTCCAAGAATTACAGAAAATGGAGGAGAGTTTCTGGTATCTCAAAACTTCTCATTGTAGTAGTCTGAGCATATGGTACAGAGGAGATTCCACCTAGTCCTTCATTTTATCCTTCGGTTTATAATCAGCAGTATTCATCCAGTCTGTCTGATAGCTCCAGTTTCTACAGAGTCCCCAGAAAGAGTTCCCAAAATGACAGCACATGATGAGGGTGTTTTCTCATTGCTCACCTAACTGCTCTTTCCTACCTGCCCTGGCTCCTGCCTACAGATGAAACATGACAGCTAACCAAAGGAATTAGCTCCAGTATTCAATATTCCTCATGTTACAGTATATGAAATGTTCTTGATTTCATTTTTAGAAGATGAATTATAGATGAAAGATGCCTGAAGTCAGGACTTTTTTGTGTATATATCTTATAATTTCATATGCATAATGCTTTTTATATACGTATATGCTTCTAGTTCATATATATATATAAACATATGAAAAATCACATATATACTTCCATTTGTATAAAATACACACATATATTAAAATCAAAAACAGTAAGTAAAAGAGAAGAAAAGGACTCAGTTGCCAAGAGTGTTCCCTGTCTCTCATAGGAAGTGAAAGGACAAGAGAAGAGGAAAAAGGGGAGGAAGGGAGGGAGTGGCGGATGGACGGACGAAGGGAGGGAGGGAGGAAGGGAAGGCAGGAAGGAAGGAAGCAAGTGCTCTTACTTAGAAACAGCAAGAGACCTAGTTACTAGAGCATCCACTCAACAGTTCAAGATCAATTTTAGTACCTGAAATAGATAAAATATCTCTTAAAAACTCTCGAGCCAGTGACTCCGGGGCAGAAAGCAGAGGTTTATTTAGCCTGTTATCTGTCAAGATATTGAAATAACCAAAGAAAGATTTTATTGTTATGTCTTTTGTGTGCACCTTGTTTGTTTCTGGCTTTTTTTTTCTTTTAACAGTTCCTCCGAATATATATTTAAATAAACTTATTTTCCATCAAGGCTGTCAGTGAAAGGGAGGAAAAAAGAAAAGGAAGAAAGAAAACCAAGCAAGATCATTGCTAGCAACTGAACAATGTGATAGACAACAAGACTTTACCTTTAGAAGCTTTTCAACTTTTAAAGCCACCTCTCAGTGCACAACAAATTACTCTCAGCTACACAGTAGATGATAGGGTGTATTTCTTCTACTCTACTAGTGTATTTCTGCAATATACAAAGAAAAGCTGAAGTGTAGAAATCATTGCTAATAACTATTAGCTGGAGACTCAGGTTCCGAAATGATCAAATTGTTGATCATCTGACTGTCAGTACCATGAAGTGGGTAGGACGGCTGCTGTCCTGGCTTTCACCTGTGCCGACTGTCCGCCGTTCTGACCACTGTCCAGGAGCACGCATGGCAGTGGAGCTGGGCTTCAATGCCCTGGATGTGCCTTCCTCTCCCAGAAGCCTCAGAATGACCCTCAAGATGCATTTAGTAGAGAGAGCTTGAGAATTCAGCACCTTTCAAAACCATAGCAGTCTTTTAGGGAGTTAAAAACCGGGATTCAGGCTCACATGGTAAATGGGATGTGTTGAAATGGCTAAAGCGGCGACTGTCCCAGTTGTACACTCCTCTCATGGCTGGAAGTTACACAAGGAATAACAGAATGGGAAACTTTCCTACTTCACTAGCGTTCACACTCCTGGGCTTTTCTAAGTTAAAAATAACAGCACTTTACATTAGTAAAGCCAAGTGTTAGGTGTGGCAGCAAAGGAGAAAATAAAGAACTTTTTAAGTCATCCTGCAAATATTTCTGTTTATATATCATGAGCCAGGGGACTTCATATCCTCCTAACAGTGCATGATTTTGGCTTCCAAAAGTTATAAAATAATGCAAAAGGGGCATAAGCAAGTAAACAAACAAAAAAAACCAAAACAGAATTACAATTTCAGATCATTTCACAAAAATGGAAAGCTGCCTGCCTTGAGGAAAAAATTTCCAGCTGTGGTAAGAATCTTCTGGCTTTGACAGGTTCTCTGCTACCTGTAAGGAGTTTCCTAATATTTTCAGGATTTTGTCAAATTGTAGGTTAATAGTTTTACAAATTCAGTATATAGCAAATTTAAATAAGTGCTTTATATAATGCAAAAAATCCCCAACCAAACAGACTATAACTGCCATGGTGTTCATAAAAAGGTTAGTTATAAACCAAACATATTGTATAAATAAAATACAAACAAATATTACCAACTTGCATAAACTAATTTTGACTGTTATCTAGCAGCTAACATAATAATTCCCTAAAAAGGCTGAACACAATGAAACTACAAAATTATTCAGTATCACCAAACAATTACCTTAAGATACATGGAAATAAATGGACCCAAATGCCATTTTTCATGTATGTACAAATATTTACTAAAGGCCCTTCAAACAACTTACACATGTGGCAGAAATTATCTTTTATTTGTGACAGCTTCAAGAATCATTTTTCAATGCCTGTTACACTGCACCACTGATTTTTACATCTGATATTGGTAATGCATTTTTCCAGCTCCACAGCCTGTTTTGCATCCTACTGAGTGCAAAATTTGGGAGTCACATTTTTCATGATCACTTAAAGAAAGTCATGTTAGTAATATAGTAATTTTTAGTCCCTAAGGAATGTGCATGTCCCACTATGCTTGCTTTCTCCTTACTTCTACTGTTAAGAACTATTTGTATCAAAAATAAAGATTCATACACTGAAGTTACAGAAAGAGGAATTTGGGTTTTTTTAAGAAAGAATGAATCGCAGAGCATTTTCAGATTTTTCTGTCATGGTAATATTTGTCTCTCTCAGATTCCCAGTAACACATTAAAGTCAGCAGTCTGGCCCTTGGCAGTTGGAAGATATATTTTTTGAACAGATTTACTGTTCAACACACTGTTTCCCTGCATCAGCTCACTTGGGTCAGATATTGTATACGTGGATATAACTCAGCTAAAGTCAGCCCTCTTATTCCATGACCAAATTAGTATTTATGGGAGTTCAAATGAAACCGAACCAAATCAATCTTCTTCTGACTGCATTAGCCATATTGCTTCTTTGAAGTAGCAGGAGCAAAGTCAAAATTGCAAGTGTATGGCTTCAAAAATATTTCCTAATCAATGTAACCAGGTTTATCAATACTAAAGTGAATGTCTAACTTCACTCAAGTACAGGCCTATCTGCTATCAATTACATGGATTAGTGCTGTTTCTGTCACATCTTGTTCAAAAGGGATTGAGTGGTTTCATAGACTTAGTTTTTGTTTTTGTTTTTTTTTTGTTTGTTTGGTTGGTTGGTTTGTTGTTTGTTTTTTTTTTAATTTAGCTCACTACAACCTTCATTGACAAAATGGAGAAGATCCTAAGCAATCCTTAAGATATAACGTTGGACTGTCAGTAAATCCTGACTTTGGGAGCACTGGACACATATTTGTTATGATTAAGGAAAGATGACATGGCAGACTTCCAAAAACACACATTACTCTTCACCTCTTTTGAGTAATTACTATATGGTAATTTCAGTGAATTAAATTGAATTTCCCTGTTAAAAAAAACCCAACCCAACCCAACCCAAACCAAAACCAAACCTAATAAAAAAAATTAGAAGGAAGAATTTGCTGTTACATGATATTAAGGCACCATGTGTTCTGAAGGCACATTAGATGCTTCATACAGTAGAATTTTATGTAGTACCATAGATTCGAAGAAAAAGTAATGGGGTTTGCTTTGGTAAAAAAAACCAGTCAGAAAGTCACTTGTGAGAAATGCCTCAGCTTAAGGTTTAACAGATTTTTCAAAAATAAAACTGACTAGCTAAAACTAAAACAAATTACAATGACACACACTAAATCCCTTTAAAAAAAACCCAAAAAAACAGATTCATTCCACAGGAGCAATATGATGTGTCTTACATCATTCAGCTGTTTAGGGGTTTTATTCTAAGACCTGAGATTTGAGGAATAGGCTTGAAAGTCCAACACTAAAATATTGATTCTCAGACCAAATCCTTGAAATCTGACAGGTATTTAGCTGTGTAACCACAGTTATTAAAGCTCAAAGCTATGAAGATATAAAAAAAGAACACATAGTGATAGAATCTTTTCAAAAAGAACTATACGTTCTCATCTTTCCAAAAACAAAGGCACAATACCCTAATCTTTTGTTACTGTTTGAAATCTTGTCATTCCTCCTTCCTTTTTTGAACATGGCAAATCATAGGAAGTGAACAAGAATACTACTTTATACAAGGAAATCATGCAAAAACAAATAGACTGAATCAACATCTTCAAAAGAAACTTCTCTGCTGCAACAAGCAGTAGGACCCTGAGTGAACTACATAGCAGTAGGTATCTGTAGCTATCATTTCCAGATATCTACCAGATATTTCCAGATAGCTACCTGTAGCTATCATTTCCACAGAAAAATGACTGACAATGTCAGGTTATGCTCATCATCAAATTTACTCAAATCTGAAATGCAATGTTGCCTAAATCATGGGAGAAAATTAATTTAAGAACTATTAAAAAACAAAAAAAATTAACAAACCAAAACAAAACAAACAAACACCAAACCTATAAATTTCTGGAGTCTGGGCAAGTACTCTGGGACATCACAGTATGCTCCCTTGATGCTCTTCTGCTCTTGCTTCAGCATCTGACAGCAGTGGCTCCTCAGATTTATACAGTGCTATCACTCATATGTTTTATTGAAGACAAAGTGGTTGCTGTTGTTGCTGATACTGTTATTATTATTGATAATGATAATAACAATAATGTATTTAATAGTGCTCTGGATTCTGGAGTTGAAATACTAATACGATGAAAACTAAGACTTGCATAAGCTATTTTCCAGTCCTTCTTATAGTGTTCTAAGCAAGACAAAAGAAAGATATGGTAACTTCTTTAGGCAAAGCATATCTGCCCAAACCCTCAGTCATTTTGGTTTAATAAAAACTACAACAGAAACAAGTCATAATCAACCACCTACATACCCTGATGCCAGCATCCTAAATATTTTCTTACAGTTATCTCCGAGTTAGTATTTTTCGCTAATTGTACCTTGTGTCTATAATTCCTGTACTTCAGCAAGACTTCTGTCCTTGTATTCCACAGACACAACTTTCCCAGAAAGATTCTCTATGCTTTTTCTTAGCCAAAAGCAGAATCAGTGCTAATTTTTCACCCTCCTAATCTTCAAATGCTTTTGAAACAAGTTTTTTCTTGAAATACAGTAATCTTGCAGATTCTGGGTTCACTCTTTTCTGCTTTTATTCCTAATTCTCTAATTTTGCTTTAATATAACACTGATAAGAAGACATATGTCAAGAAGAACACATGTCAAGAAGTTCTTAACTATTGGCTTAGGATAATAATGGCTCAAAAAGAATCCTTAATTTTACCATTCAGCCTCAGAGATCTTTACTATTTCTTTTCTATATGTCTGAATAGTTTCAACCTCCTCAGATGTAAAACCTATGACTTATCTCAAGTGATATGGTTGGTCCGATATATTCAGGACATATATCCACCTTGCAGAGTCTTCTAGCAAACCTTTAAGAGACACAGCCTTGCCTATTCACATATTCTGCGCATTCCCCAGGTTCTGATCCTGGGTCTTCATTTGTGCAACATATTATTCTTCATCCCTTATAAGTGTTGTTTCACCTGCTTATTCCCTTCTCTATAGTAGAACTCTCTTCTCTGTAATAAGGAAAGATTGATTAAAATAATTATATGCTCTTTACGCTAGGGAAGGAAGAGTTTGAACAGTCCATTTTCATGTATCTCAAAAGTTCCTTTTGCTAAAATCCATATATCAATTTGACAGAAGGGCAAGATGCAGCAAAAATGGTCATGAAACAGAGTTGGGTTTTTTTGGTTGTTATTTTTTTTTTTTTAGCTTTAGTAATCAATCCATAAAATCCTAAAATACTGCGGAGGGTAAGCATCCCTGAAAAAATTCTCTGAAAAGATGTACAACATAAAATCTATCACTCCCGTTACAGGCAATCAGAATGTTTATAGTCTTCCTTTAAGTACAAATTCATTCCTATACTTAGAGCATAAAGTGAAAAGCACAGATAGAAAGCACTGCTGGAATATGATTGACTGGCTTCCTAAAGTATCCAATTTAAAAACTTTGGCACCTGATGGCATTCATGAGACTTCAAACTAACTTTAAGAATTTAGTGAACTTTTTCCCCCTCAGATCACCAGAAGGATTATTCTTTCCTTACTCTTTTCATGTATAAATTTGAAGCAATCATGTTTCCAACTAGTTCTAGGTTAGCTCAATCATTTTCCAGCTTCCCAGGTTATACAGGCATAGCAAAGAACAAAGACTACCTCCCCAAACTTGTAGTCAGACATGATCTTTGTCTGCAGTTCCCATAGGTAATAACCAAATTGTCGTCAGCAAACCCAAATTAAAATCTCATCTGCTACCTAGGAACAGGTACATAACAGCATTCTTTGAAAAAAAATGTAGTTACATTTATAACCTAACTTTTGAAATAGGATGAATATCCCTTCCAAAAATCTATACACAAGTCAAGCTCCTGTGCTTCCATAAGTCTTTTCCATTCTCCAGAAGGAAGACTTAGCTTTCTTCAGTCACCTTGCTGAGGTACCATCTCTTTTTCAATGTCATTGGAGCTTTTTTCTTAGGTATACTTTGGTCACTTTAGTCCTTATATCCATACAATTATACTACTATGGCATTTGAAAAATTATGCTGCACAATTTCTTGGGAGAGTATTTTTACATAACTATGTTATCACAACTATTTTTCCAACTGAGATATGTTAAATTGAAGCATTAGATCAATTCCAAAAGTCAGTCTAATTATTTTAATCAACTCTTAACATTTCTATTAATTACATTTTTACATTTTTATATATCACTTCTGTATCTCTTATTCAACATCTTTAAAGCCAACTACCATCCTTACATGAGTGAACATTTTTATATTGTGTCATGTAAATGGAACAATAATGGAAGAAAATTAAATTTATCTTAACATTCTTACTGCAAGTCTGGAGAAATTAATAGTAGTAACAACAACAAAAAAATATGCACACACAAAACCCCCACTTTGGAAACAATACTGGATCTAATACTTTTATACCACTTATAGAAGAATAAGTCCCAGTAACATAGTTAAGATATAACCTTTAAAACATTTTGACTGCAAGATTCCAAGGTACAGATCCATCACACAGAGAAACAATCAAAATCAGTTCTAAGCAGACTTTGGTTCCAAAAGCTTTCTCCCCTATAAATAGCATAATGTGAGATTCTTCATTTACTACTAGACATAAGCATCAGTTATCATCTGCTCATTAGAAAGATTCAGAACTATACATAAGGTCATTAATTACAGTCCCTTAGTCAACAAAAAAATTTAAAGGATAGGAAGAAGATGGAAAATTTGAGAACATTTTATCCCTAATAAATTTAATCATCATCCTAGCAAAACCTCTTCTTAAAAGTAGTCTTCATTTTCAGAATTTAAGAGCATACACAATCTCATTTTGCCTTGGTAAAGCTTTTTTCCTACTGAAAGTAATATTAATCTGAGGGTAATTCTGTCAACACCAAGAGTAAAGTCATTAATTAGAATTTTATGCCTTACTAGCTGAAATTCAGTGTTTCTCATATAACAGATCATGAAATAATAAGTACAGAGGGCAGAATATACCCTGTGAGAGGACTGGCTGCAAAGGGATGGGTGGGGGCATTGTGTGAGCCCCAGGGCTTCACAGTGCAGTACATGGATCCCATTTTACCCAACTGGCTGAGAAAAAGGGAAAAAGGAAAGAAGAAACAGCAGAAACAACTGCTGAAATCTCTTTCCCTTTCCAAATGAATCTTACTGAATTTAGTGCTGTCATTCAGCATTACTCTACCTCATTTGCCTTGTTGAAACCTTCATGCTTTTACTGGTTAAGTTAAACTATGGCTTTATTTCATATCTAAACATTTGCAACACCTTAAGAATGAATGACAGTTCACATCAGCAGTATGAAAACTGCAATATGTTGTGCTGATCCACATTTCAGTGTTATGAACCTTGTAGCTATCTCCTAGGTTTTAGATTCATTACTGACTTACAGGATTCAGAATTGTATATTTAGAAAAAAATAGGGTGGAGATCAACAAAAAAAAATTCCTTGTGCTCTAAAACTGGTCGGTTACTACTGTGTCTAGGAACCATTATGACTCAGTAATGACTACACACATTATTTCCTATATATGTTTGCTTCAATTGTATTCTTAGTATATAGACTCAGAAGATATAAGTGGACATAGAAGTCATAAGTTTGTTGGATGGACACACTTCTCAGCAGGTCATCACATAAGAAGGCAATGTGAGAGCCCACCTCATTTATTCAGAGGTGACCATCAAATGCAGGAATTGATTACCCAACTCATCAGAATTATGTTTGCTCCCTTAAGGAAATGTCTGTTTCAGCTGGAGGAACAGTAAAATGAGGTCCTAAAAAAAGTAGAAGTTAATAAGGCAGAAAGAACTGAAGGAGAACAAGTAAATCTATCCAGATGCCTACTGACATTCAAGAAAGGAGATTAACTAGGAAACTAATACTTCTGCCAAAAAACAGTTTTCTCCCAAAAGAAACTTGAATGGCATTTAGAAAATATAATCCTCTGTGTAATGCATACAGAGACACCTTTTAATTTTAAGGCTGATGTCAGAAAACAAAGCATTTTTTTTCATTTACTGATCAGTTTTAAGGTAACACACCATGTAAAATAGACAGCATGGTAACTAACATTTTTTTCTTTTCTCATTTTTAATTTACACAGATCTGAGCTAAGCATGTTTGCCAGGATTTTTCATCCAGGACTGCTTAACGGATTTATAAATGGGTATTGTGACATGCTAAATAGTGTTTTATCTCAGCACAATTTCAGAATATCCAAAGTACGGCAAACCATTTTCTCCTCAGCAAATACCTAGATGAGCTTCAGAGCTTGCAACAACAGGACTGAGGGATGAAGATGTGTCTTTCAGTGATCATAAAACACAACTTTACATTGGGGAACCCAAAGCATTCCAACAAGCTGGTTTTAGATCTCTTTCTTGACAAATGGATAAAGATCTGATCACTGCATTTCTATGATCATGGGTGTAATGAACATAGATCATAGAATGGTTTGGGTTAGAAGGGACCTTAAATATCACCTAGTTCCACACCGCTGTGACACGGGCAGTCACCTCCCACTGGATCGGATTGCTCAAAGCCCCATTCAACCTGGCCTTGAACACAGGGATGGGGTATCCATAGCTCCTATGGGTCACTTGTTCCAGTGTCTCACCACCCTCACTGTAATGAACTTCTTCCTGGTCTCTAATTTAGACTTACCCTCTTTCACTTTAAAACCATTCCCTTTTCTCCTATCTCTACATGTCCCTGTGAAACCCCCTCTCCAGCTTTCTTGTAGACTCTTTAGGTAATTAAAGGCTGCTAAGAAGGTCTCCCCGGAGCCTTCACTTCTCCAGGCTGAACAACCCCAACTCTTTCAGTATGTCTTCACAGGAGAGGTGCTCCAGCCCTCTGATCAGCTTCAAGTCCATCCTCTGGACTCACTCCAACAGGTCCATGTTCTTCTTAGGCTGAGGATCCCAGAGATGAAGGCCTCCTGTTCTGATTGCTTAACTCTCCTGATACCATCTGCACTTTCAAAACTACACATAAGAAACATTGCAAATCATGCAAGGTATTCAACACAGCAACTTGTAGTATAGATCTGGCACATCTGTCATAACAAATGTGTTCTACCTGGAAATCACCAGAAAACAGACAATTCTGAGAGACTGCATGATTAAAAGAAGTTAGAATATTTTGCTATACTACATAGTATGTGATTCTGTTCATAATCATGGAAGATGCAGTGCATTTATGGTAGGTAGAGAGTGCCTGGAAAGCAGAAGGTTTGGGGAGGAAAGATGAAAAGGCATGACGCAAAAGGCCAGGTTTTTAAGAGTCAGTCTCTGACTCTCATTGAACTTAACAGGCTTTGGACTAAGCAGTTTTCTAAGACAATGAACAGCTTATTTTGTGCTTAAAACAGTATATATTTGTTGGTATGCTTAGTGGATTATCTGATAGTATTGTGGATTCATTTCCACAAATCCCTAAAAAAAGGATTACTCTCGCAACCCAAAAAGAATGCTTTCTCATATTTTATAAATGAGACCAAATTAAATTATTAGTTAAGGTAAGCAGCTCCCTATGTGATCGCTGAATTTTTATGTAAAACTGCCTACCTGTGCTGTAAGAAGTCTGCAGAAATCTAAGTTTTCTAGCATCAGCAGCAAAAGACAATAAATATACCAATGATTGTCAATAACACTTAATCAACATTTAGATACTATTAATGCAATATTTCATCAACACAAAACGCTGTAACTGCTTCAGATGTCTCACTTTGAAGCTACCATATGTGTATTTTTGATTTTAGACAGCTAATTCAGAGGCCCCATAGCCACACAGTTCCATCAAGGATTTCCAGCATGATCATTGCTCAAAATTGTATTCATATTAATAAATTAATAAATATACTATCATAGCTAAACAGCAGACAGAATGGCAAAAACCGGCTTGAGATCCAAAAACTACAGATTTTGAGGCAGCCATGAAACACAATCCTTAAATGAAACTGAACAGAAAAGCAGCAGAGATTTTGGGACAACTTAGTAAAACCCCCTTACTAAACCCAAGGCAGTAAGATAGCACACTTTTTAACAGCACTAAATTCAAGCTGTCAGTACAAGGCTACACCTTAAGCTTCTCCCTGCTACCTGTTTTGAAAGCCTGGAGCTTTATCTATGAGTAACATAGGATTATGTTTCCACTCAGTATTTCCAGAAGAAGAGAGAGGATCAGATTTTTTTTTTTTTTTTTTTTTTGTGTCCAGGCAAGGTTTGCATTGGGCAGCAAGAATTCAGAGGGCAATTAAAAAGAGAAACTGCATTTATAAAGTTTCAAAAAGTGTCAAGCATTTGAAACCACAAGCCCTTATTATAACAAGCTACCACATCTTTTTGGTGTGTCATCACAGTCTATACAGTTTATAGACCCTAATTCAACTCCCTGCAGTAAAAGCTTCCCTCAAAATTGGATTCAAAGCCTAAAAATTAATGTCAGCACTTTTGAGAGATTCAGCTCTCACACAGGCAGATCCTGTGAAACTGGAAGTCAAAACAGGAAACTAAATTCTAGACACAATCCTGAGATACCAATTAACACACAGGTTTTATAAACAGGTTCCAAAATAAATACTTGCCCTTCCTAGCAGACCTCAGCATTACCTTGGTTACACATGTTAAATTGTGCATATATTTTCTTGTAATCACAGTCAAACTATTTCTCAAAAATATACTAAATGACTGAAACAGGAAAGTAAATGTGTATTGTTTCAGCTACCTGCTTCCAAACTATAGGACTGTTTGCATATCCCTCTCTTCAGCCAACTACACTGCTTACAGTTTAATGCATAAAAGAGCAAAAGCCACAGACCGACCACAAAGTCCTTGAAACTACAATGGGCTTTCTGTTGTTGTTGTTAGTTTTTTGTTTGGTTGGTTGGGTTTTTTTAATAACAAAGTTTCACCTGCATTCAGCCGAAAGCAACCTTAGAAAGATTTCTAAAGCAATTAGCATGGCAGACTTTAATAAAGGGATTCAATCTAATTCTGAGAAGACAGACCTCCAATGATTGCCTGTGTTCCCCACACTTTTGAGATTGTTATTTGATCTGGATTCAAACTCCCTAGCATTATTCTTTTGCTAGGGCCAGCCTCTATTCCCAGAAAATCCTTTCGTTTTGCAGGCAGCAAGCTAATTTTATTTCTGCAGCTATTCAGAAAGATCATATGAGATCTACTTGAACAAAAGGAATATGATGATAATTTTATGAATACAACACAAATGCTAATAAAGCATCCCTGCTGTTCTGGAAAGGCTTTAATGTACTTTTGCAGAAAGATAAGGGGAGAAATGTTGCAGAGACTTTATGAAAAATTCACAAAAAAACCCCAAGAAAAGCCTCCATGTGCATGTGTATCTTCACTGATATTAACACCAATTTGCTGTTCCTTTACAGCAGATGCAATCTTCAATGAAAATGTTTCTGTTTAGAATGGAGAAAATCTGCTCAAAGTAAGTAAATGTTTAGAAGTCCAGAACTTATAACAAACTAGACTCCAAAACTTCTCAGTATGGATAAACATATTTTGGAACAGAAGTACAATTACGTGATTATGAAGAAAAAGATTTCTGCTTCCAAACTGTTTCATGGTACATTATATAAAAATGCTCTCTGCATTTTTCTTAAATAGTCTGAGGACCAGATGACAAAAACATTGATTTCATCCCCAATGGTATGCAAACTTATTACAGTATAGTAACCTTCTATCTGCCTGATGTACCCAAAGGCACTATTTTTGATCATTTCTCATTTACACATTCAAAATAAGGTATGTCAGGTAAAAAGTTAAAAATAAACTGACAAAAATGTATTTTATTTACAAAAAAATCCAAACCTGTTCAGCATTTTATAAAGTGTCTTTCAAACCCTGCTTAAAAAGAACTAGAAATTAAATTATGTGTACCCAGATTTTTCTCACAAGCTGCACAAAATCTAGCTAGTTAAAACTTCTGAGATCTCTATAATATCAGAAGCATAACTACTGGCTTTTGCATAAAGTTCTCAGCACTGGCACAACTGTGCTAAATCCCACAGCTCAGTGAAACAGGAAACCTTTGGCCCACAATATAACGAGCATTTTATGAAGAAGAACATTGTTATTATGCAGTGACAGCACTCAATTTAACTTGGTCTCTTGATCTAGAGGGCTGTACATTCAACCAGCACTGGCATTTCACAGATATGGAAAGGAAAAATGGAGAACAGATTCTTGAAAAACCTGTATCTTACTTTGCTGTATGTAATTAAAATGCATGAAATTTCGGAGTTGTCTCAAACATTATTTCAGGAACTTAGAGATTTGAAAGTGTTTTAAAAGAAGTGGGAGTTTCCTGTATGTTTCCCTTTTGATTGCTCCCTCCTCTCAGCTCCCCCCATGTCTCAACTAATACAGTGCTTGTATTGAGACTTGCATGAGCCGGATTTTGATGCAAAATCCTCCTTCTTCAGGATATAGAGGAGGACTGTTTTTCAGGGAACTGTATAGCACTGCTCTGTCCTCCTTTTGATTCCATTGAGATTTTTCAAGTAAAAAAAGAAGACAATCCCCCCCTTTGTGAGATTCTGTATCTCTTTATATTTTAGCTTTTTTGCCTTGCTCTGAAACCTTATTTCGAGGTCTGCATATCTTGAGAAAAGTAGCAAAAAATATGGATTCGAACCCACAGCTGGCATAAGAAAGTTATTAATTCTTTTTCTTTCTTTTTAGTCACTATAATATTCCAAACATTCCTGAGAGCATAAAGAAAAAGAAAATTCTTTAAAAAGTCACTTTTCCCTGCACATTAACCACATGTCACAGAAAGGCTACAACTTACGCTTATATTACACAGGGAAATGAAAAAATAACTCTCAAGTAAAGATTCTTATTTAATCTAAAAGCAGTTTTTTTGGTTGCTTCCAGACTTCATAAAATAGAAGCTCTAAAGAGCCTAATAACTGTTCCGGCTCAAATCAAGATACATAACAAAATTGCTAATTATTTCATGAAAACCAGTCCAAATTAGAAGGTCCAGACTAACAAGTGCATCCTCCTTCCCGATCACATCCAACTCCACTTTGTTAAGGAAACTTCGCAGCCTGTCCAGTCATGAGACTCTGTCAGTCACGCTCCCAAGGCTTTCACTGCTGGGACCGGAGTGCATTCCCAAGCGGACGGCTCCAGTGAGCCCATGGTGCCCCGCTTGGCATCCCGCACACCCCACTCACACAGTCAGACCAGAGCAGAGTCTCAGATGTCTCATTCCATAAAACCATTTACTCACAACGCAGTAAGACAGAACCAGCTTGGGCTGGTGCCTCTGAGGAGGGACCCCCAACCAGGCACCCCTTGGGCTTTTATATCCTCACAGTCCAAGCATGAAAAATTCTTGCTGTCTCTCACTCTTCGGATCCTGCTGTGTCTCCCACTGTCCATTCTCCTGGCTGCTCCACAGGTCCCGGTATCCTTTGTTAAGCAAAGGCTCAGCAATTCACGGCTTCTTGTCTCGGGCCACCCTCTGCTCGACCTGCAGCTCGACCTCGAGCTTGCAAACCAAGCTACCTGCAACAAATGTATTCCTCAGCAACTTTATAATCTACAAAACGTGATGAAGCTAAAGGCTTCTGAGAATAGGCAGAGAATAAAATGCAGTACATTTCTGCTATAAAATAAAAACTATGACTTCTTTTTGTCAGGCTTACTGAAAAGTATAATCACTACTAGTTCTATGACACTCAAAAAAGAATACATATCATCCACCTGCTCTATCTGAAGAGCACTCAACAAAACAGGCAGCAGGATAAGGACAGCACAGCTTTGTGCCATGAGGGTTCAAGGGGGTTACCTTGTGATAAATTACGGAATTGAGGTTGCAGTAAAATAAAGCAGGAAGGAAAGTGCCTACAGCAGCACACACCAGCCCATTTTCTTCAGTGTTTCTTCTTGCTTCTTCCTGTCTCTTTACTGCACATGAAAGCTTTAAAAAATGGAGGACTGATGGTCAAAATCTGCTTGACCATTTCTGTAATTCAGAAGATGGTGCAACACAAAGAATGCAACCTTATCATACCCAAACTGATAAAATCATAAAATTGATGTTTGTTCCCAAAAAGCCTACATGTTTTGTTTTTCTCCTATTAATAATTTTTTTTTTTAGGATTGATCTTTTCCTTTCCAAAATACAGAGTAACGGAACAATCCTCTTCTTGAATTTCTTTATGTGACCATTCACCTCACACAAAACTTCTATAAATATTGAGTATCTTCATTTGTCCTATTTTATGTATGTTATTATCAGTATGCATTATATGCAGCTGCCAGTACATATAGGACTATAAATGCCTGTATAATGTCAGCACGTCTGGCCTTTACGAGATGCTTGTCATTCCATCACATTTGATATATGTGTGTTGTCACTATAATAGCAATGTCTTGTATATTGCATAGGAACGACTAGTGACTACTGAGCACAAGGCTGGACTACACGACACAGCCCTGAATGTTTGTATCTGCTTTGTATTTTAATGCACCTGAAATGATGATGAAATTAAGCACAAACATAGGGACTCCCACTTACCACCAGTAACAGACTGATTGGTTTGTCAAATAAAATAATCAACATATGTTTTGATAGAAATCAAGCTAATGTTAACTCACTACATACACCAAAAAGATTAATCTTTGTAAGGAAAGAGCGTTGACAACATTTGTCAGTTTAAACACTTCCTGGCAATAGCTCAGCTTGTTAACAGGCAATGAAAGACTGCTCTATTAAGCTCAGGGTGATGCTAAAATGGTTTCATATAAGACGATAGCAATTTTCCTTACCACCAAGTGAGGCTGCCTGTTGAGAAAGGCCATGACACGCTGCAGGTCTTTGCTATTCATAGGTATTGATTGTAATGAGGAAGACATTTTATTGCTATCCAACACTATCGTGAATTACACAAACAGCTATGTTTTTATTAAGAGCTAGGAGTCATAAAAAATTACTTAGACTGCTGTTTAGTTTAACGGCATTTCTTTTTAATTTTAACTGCAGTGATGTTCCAGAGACATAATAAAGTACATTATGCAATCCTTTGGTTTTAATTTAAAACCAGGCTTTGAAAAGGAGAGTATTTAATAAATGCTATCTTTTAGAATTTACCAAACTATCACTTCCAAAAATAAAATATTTTTCCTGATCAGAACTAGATTAATTTTTGGAGCTAAGTGAAATTCTGAGTTCCTGGCAGTCCCCCAAGCATGTGGGAACCTCGACTCAGTATATATTGCAAGGAAAACTTATTGAGGCATTGAAGAATAAAAAAAAGAACAACAGAAAAGAGTGTCCACTAACAGAGAGAAATGTAAACCTGATTAGTGTCCAGAGGAGAAGAGAGAATTGGTTTTTTGAACTCACTCTGCATTCTGCAGACTCCAGATACCATGCTGCAGAGTGGTATTTTTTATTTGGGTATCAATGTCGCCAGTCTATCATAAATCCCTGTTGGAGGGATGTTTTAAACTCCCCAGTTTAAATACCCTGCTAGCCAAAACCTGGTACATTCAGAACATGGGATGAGTTTTATTCTATTTCACAGAGACAGTTGTATTTCAGTGCTATATAATCCCCTCTGCTAGAGATGGGAGATCTCTGATAAAAGCAAGCTCCTCAAAGAAGTTCCTGCTGGAATTCCTTTATTATCAGCCTGATGGAAGACCTTAAATACTAGCTTATCCTAGCTGATGGCACAGCTGCAGTTTTGCCCTCTCCCATACCTAGAAGATTGGAAAGAGATCTCTCCTTTAACACTGCATTGTCCTCAAAATTTCCAACTTTCAGATATTACAAAGGAGGCATTGCACTGAATTCTGGTCTAGATTATTTGTCCTTGGCATACACATCTCTTGAGAACTTGTCAGGAGTGCTTTAATCCATTACATCAAACATCCTCCTTCTATCACAGTGCAGATGTCTGGCTCATAGAAAAGACCATCAATTCCACAATGAAAGGAAACCCATTCCACAGAAAGCTACAACATCCATAGGTACAAGGTAAAAGATAAGGCATTCCTGGTCACTAAATAATGATGCCTGATAATTTTCAAGTTTAACGCAAAGTGATCTGTTTTAATAAGTACCTTTCTACTATTTTGAAGTACTGTGTTTGAAGTACTGCATTGCACCCATGCTGATGCAGTTTCCCCTCAGTGATTCCGTTTGATTTAACAGAATCAGACAGTGTAAGGCTGCTGTGAAAGAGGGACCAGAAATCTACATAACTTAACAAGTTTCAGTCAGTCTCAGTCTTTACATGGCTGGATGTTCATACTGATTTCTCCATTCATAAATGCGCAAAATGATACTTTGCACTCAAGACTCCTTGCACAGTTTTCATTAAGTCATCACTGTGTATAAAGATATGTAGTCCTGAGACTGGTAAATAAGATTTCACCTATATATTCTTTTATTCTCTCTTCCTTCTTCCTGTCCTCATAGAAGAACATTTAGAGAAAAGAGGTGGAGAATGCAGAGAACACTAAATTTCAATGTATGACACAGAGTCCAGTGCCCTAAATCTGGTTACAATGACCAACATTTATGAAATCTGAGCTAAGCTTGAATTTTAAAAAGTTCCTTCTAGAGCCAATTAAGATGGATATACACAGTCTTCCTCAAAGCATCTTAAGCCTTAACTTTCTCCTCTAATAGTACAGGGCTAATAACCCTTCCAGCTGCAGGGACTCAAGTGGGATGTCTATAGTAAAGGATGAGAACAGCCTGTGTTCCCAACAGTTAAGAGTTCATGTTTCTTTATAAGTGTAGGTTTGGTACCAAAATTATATTTTAAATATTAATTCATATAGACAAAGGTGAAACAGTATTTTCGCATGGTTAGAGAACAAGACTAGAAGCCTTAATTATGAACAATCTTGATTTACTATTTGCTATTCAATTTACTAATTAATAAATTACTGAATAGTAATTTATTATTTATTAAATAGTAAATTGGTATTTACTATGACATATTTTCTTGATTCATTAGGGGCCTTCTTTTTTTTCCTCATAGCAAAAAATAACTTTGTTCCATCCTTTATCAATGAGGATAACATTTAACCATGAGGTACATTTAACCACATGGTCTGTTAGAAAGGATCGTGGGTTTCAAATCCCAAATGCAAGCATTTATTACTCCAGGAGAGTAGCAGCTGTTCCCATCCTGCTCCTGCCCCATTGCTGCCTTGAGCACAGCTAGGATAAAGGACAATTACTTTAAAAGTCCCTTTTTTCCTTAGTGCACAGACTCCTTTGGTGAAAAGACTTTCAAATATCTCTAGTGATACAAAAGAAGTTCTTCCAAGGCAGTGTATACCGTAGCCCATAGCACTAGACCCCACATTGGTATCTACACCTCCAGAATTATTAGCACTAGAGAACTGCCTATAAACAGAAGATTTTCTTCCTGCTATATTATTTCCATTGTAGAGCACATGCTTGCACAATTACTTTTTTGAAACTATGGAAATATGTGCTGTATAGCAGAAGGCAGATCAACCTCTGTTTTTTAATAAATGATCACACTGACAATTAAAATTCCCGGTGACAGGCAAATTACTGTTAAAATCTATGACTGATTTCTAGCAGAAAAATCTGGAACAGCAGGGAGTAAAGCAGCTAGCAGAAAACCTTATTAAAAATCAAGGTAATAAACCTTTTGCAAATATCAATTTTAATTATTTTTTAAATTACCTTTTCCTCTTCCATCTCTTTCATATGGCTCAATCGTGTGAAAAGTTAATAATATTTTATAATAAAAAACATTTACTGTTCCTTTTTTTTTTCATCATCTTCAGTGGAGTTTTTCAACAATAGGAGCCATTACACTAAAGTGGTAATTTCTTCAGCCATCAGTGCACACAGCTGTTTTATAGTTACTGCCTCCATCAGTAGAGGGGTTTTTACATAAGTACTGCAACTTTTGGAGCACAATTTTGCTTTTTATTTATATAAAGCAGTTTTTAATTTCTAATAATATCTATGCAGTGACTGGGTTTTTTTTTTTTTTTTTGCTACTCATAGGCTTCTTTACTAAGAATTTTTGAAATATCTGAAAACAATAAAAGGAAAGTTTCTAAAACATGCATAAAGTTGTGGGAACAAAGGGACCAGCAAAAAGACATGTGAAAAGGAAAATTCTTCTTAGAAGACTGATGACATTTATTTTTATCTCATACTCTTTCCCATAAGCTGAAAGGGATTTGGTCAAGAAAAAGCTTACAAAGTCCTTTTTTGTGAGCTGAGATACAGAGCATCTTCATTTTCAGAGGTGAAAGATGTAGCAAATTTTTAGAAGTGATTTGCTTAATGGAAGAAAAAGTGTCACAAGGGCCACTAAAAAGTGACACACAGCAGGGAAACATAAAAGCCTCTGGGTGTTTACCATTTTAAGTTTCATTCATCTCTCTTTCTTTCCAGAAGTGCTTTTTACTTATACCATAATGATCTTTAAATAGGTGGTAATGAAGAATAATGTACTCCGTGATGACTGGAATTGGTCATCTCTAACTTGTGACTCACCATGAACAGAGTGTATATTAAACAGTACATCACAGTCAGGTGTTTAATTCCATCCCCTCTTTCTTATTTATTTATTTATTTATTTGCCTAGAGTATGTCTTGGTCTTCTTCAGATTTTCCTGCCATCAATATGACCACTGTAGTTTAATTCCAGAAGAGACTGACCTGCTCAGAGGCAGATAAATGAGTAACTCCAAACAATAGCTTTTATTGCTCTGACTTTTGCAGGGGCTTAGTGGAATTACTGAGAAGTCTGATCCTATACCATTTCTTTTCCACTGCAAATAATCTTTTTCTAGATGGGACACGAAGCCAACTGGCCAAGGGTGTACCTTTAACAGATATTAAATACATGTCTGCATGCAAACAGACAGATGTAGACCAGTTTCTTATGAAGAAAGACCACTTAATTTACCAAAATATCCAGACAGAAACTTAGCATGTCTCAACTAATGCATTCTAAATTCTTACTCTTGGTTCAGATGCTTTGACTTTCAGAACCAGATATCTCCTTATGAGCAGCTGATAATGGTGAGTTATAGACCCTTTCCTGACATACGATGAAGGCTGCAGGAGAAATCCAGTACTGGGGCTGTTAGCACTGATGCCTGTACTGAATATACATATGAATGCTTACCCACAGCACATACAGGCCATGAGGGATCCATATGTAAGAAAGCATTCAGTGGGATGCCACAGCCAGCACTTTTCAGCCAGACCACAGCATCCTCCCTCCTCACCTCAAACAGTTCCCAGGAACTGGACATAACTGGTTTGATGGACTAAATGAAATGTCTTCACAGACCTGAAAAACTAATGAACCTGGGCTCACAATCCTGTGCAAGACACTCAAAAAGTTCAGAGAAAAACAACTGGAGATTGCATGAGGGAGAAAACTTGCTATTTACAGAATGAGTTTATCAGAACTGATGTTTTTTCTAGTAAAAGCTGTTGTACATATGAGCTCAATTTGATGCTGCATTGTTTAGTGGCAGACAGTGATAATACAAAACATAATGCAATTTACCGCTTCATTTCTTCATAAAGTCTACCCTGAAACATTTACTGCTCCATGTTACAGTAGAGAAGGAGTTCAGCAAAATGAGTAAAGTAGGTAATCTGCAAAACTAAAAATAATGGTCTCTGCTTTTGTAAATAATATTTCACACTCTAGTGAAATTTTTGTTCTAATACCAGATCTGACCTAAATTATTTGTCTAAATTTCTAAACTTGAGTTAGTCACCCTGGACTAGATTTGTGTTTACTGTTTTATCTATTGATGAAATAGACAGCTCAGTCTGCTCTGCCTGTGGACTTTGACAACTGAGAAAAACTTTAGAAAGTGCAATTTTGAACTTCTGATTTTGTTTTTAATTGCAACATTTCAAGTGCTGAATTTTACTCAAGTTCCTTCTCAGCTGTTAATCACAAAGGATATGATTTAAACCATGAGATTTTAAAACAAAGCAACACTAGTGCTTTATGGTTTCAGTCTGCTTTCCAACTTTCTCACTTATGAAAGCAAGATTCCATTACTTCAGCCCCAGAACACAGAATACCATACATATTCTTGCCCATACACAAACTGTATACTTCCTTTCAGACACTGGAGAGAGAAAACACTTTATCTTTCTGACTTGTGGGCAGCATAGTTGATAACCTCTTCTGTCTGCTTCTCTAGTACTCTTCAGGAATCCCCTGAACAACTTGCCAGGCATGAATTTTGTGGTTGACTACTTTTATATTCCCCCTCCCTTTTCAACGTCAGTTGTGGGAAACACATTTCTCTTTCAATACCTCTGTTAGAAATGATGGTAATTTAACTGTTTCACTTTAATATGCATTTTGAGACACCAGCTAGTGTCTGTGTAAAGTACTGCACTGTGACACATGGTAGATGGAAGTCAGACTTTGACAGAAGTCAGACTAAGAAGTCAGACAGAAGTCAGACTAAGGTTAGTAACCTTTGTTCTGTATTCTGTTGCATTGAGTAGCTCTACCTTTAGCTAGTCTATAAAAATGGATTGAATTCAGATAAAAGCATTTCCCAATTCACTAGAAATTGTAAAAGACAAAAGATGTATTATAACCTTAGAGTCAAAGGTGTCACTTCACAGGAAGACCTCATATTTCATTGAAGATTTTCCAAAATAGAAATTGAAAACATATATTCACAAAGACCTACATTTGCACAGTCCAAAATATGATAGTTTCCATAAGATGTGAGAATAAGATAATAAAAAGGAGGTAGATGGAAAACCAATCTGCAACCATAAAGATAACCACTTGCAGCTACTACCACCATTGTTCCTTTTGATTTTAGATTATTTGAATCATACTGCTCAGTATGAAAGAAGCTGGTCCTGAAATAAAAGCACAATTTTAACAGTTCAAATATCTATATTGATCTTATGTAGTTTAAAGACAAAAGCAAAGCAACGTTCAAAATCCAGTGGTTGATAACTAACACAAAATGTAGGCAATTTAGCTGTAAATGCTCCATTCCTGATGGTTAAACTTACCATCTTTTTATGCATAGGTACTCACTGACTTAAATAGATCTAAATTGATTCAGCCACTTCAGTTAAGTTCAAAATCAAACCACAGAGAACAATACATGCAGATTTCAGTTTGTGCAATAGGGATGCAGAACCATCCTCAGACTTAAAGCATATGGTCATCCAGAAGATACTTCTGTAGCTCTGGAGCTACCTTACAACCAAGCCATCTTTGGTGTGTGATACTCCTGAGCTCAGAATTTGTGTAGGAACATTGCAATATAATGGTCAATTAACACTTAAATCCTTTAAGTACTTCATCCACATTAATCCCAAATGAATACCTCATGATTAATTTTATTAAAACAAATTCCAAAGGAAATGGTAATGATTGTTGTTATTGTAGAACATTACTATTATTTTTATATATTTGTGTGGGGTTTGCCTTCAGTCTATACCATATCTTTGAAAGTATTTTTCAGTGACAGTGGCCTAGCCTGACTTAAATGAGGTGTGATACTAAATATCTAAAATTAGGTGGTGTAAATCCAGGCCCCAGAGTCTAACCTGAATGTCATTAATCTGACAAAATTCTTCTCGACTGTAGCAGAGAGCTTCTTGTTTCCCCTCCTGATTCTCTGTAAATCCTGCTCAAATATTTTAAAAAATGTTAAACTGCCTGTATGTATGTAAGTTCTGGAATAGGAAATTAAGAGGCAAGTGTCTTGACTCTCCTTTCAACCCCACCCCACCCCTCCTCCAGCTTTGAATATAGAGCATTTAGAGCTGAATGCTTTGTCTCCTCTTAAAGAAGATGGTGGTATTTAACTAACAATATGAACCAGAGATAATGCCTCTTCTCTAAATTTATCATTAGGTCCATGGTATTTTAAACAGAGATTGCAGAATTTTAAGTTTGAAAATTTTCTTAGTTCACTTGTCTTACAGTAAGGTTACCTAAGCCTCAATACAATTTAAGAGCACCAACAAATTGTATCATTTTATTTGATGCACCTTTTTTCAGTCTAGGTGAAAATATGTAAGTTTTGCTTTCCCTTTTGTATTTTACATGGGGCATCTATTTGAATTACACCTTGTTAACGTATGGTCAGGGTGGCTATAGTATGAAAATGAGAAAAAATAAATGCAATGAGATTATATGTGTAGAAGTGGAAAAACATAAACAATAAAGTTTACCTCAGCTATAGAAATATCATTTTAACTACCTTAATACTGGGTTCATTAGTAAAGGACGGAAATTATGCAGAAGATCATTACAGTGTTTTACTAATGGTGAAAATCCATGCCCTAAAATTGGATTTACATCCACTAGAGAGAATTTCTAACACCTGTGTGAGGATATGATACAAATGCTGGGCCCTTTATATTTCTCGGGAATATATTTTAGAAAACTCTTGGCTGAAAACATTATGAAAGCTGAATGGTTTTTTTTTTGTTAGTTATCACAAATATTATGATGGTCTAGTCTAAAGTCATGGACTATAAACCAGGTACAATTGTTCTGGACTAGCATGGGAAAAATGATACTTATTATCTAGAAACCAAGAGGTTATGAAGGTAAAATGAAAATGTACTGAATTCTAAGGTTTGGGAAAAGACAAAGTACATTTCCCTAGAATTCAAAAGTGTAATCTCTACCTTTCTTTGTAACAACTTTGTAATAAGATCAAAGTTAAGGACATTGGAAGATTTATATGTAATTTTCCCATATCTTAATAATGAATTATGTACTGTAAAAGTATCTCATTTACATTATTTGAAACTCTTCTTAAAAAAAATGAGACCAAGAATTATCACTACAATCATGGAGATAACATCAATGATCCTGAAGGACAAACCCAGGTCATTTAAGGTTCAATTCTAAACATTTTTCTCCTTGTATTTGTATCAGGATTTTTTTTTACCTGGAATAAAAACTTGCCTTTGTCATCACAGAATTGTGGTCTTTGTTGGTTTGGTTTTGTGGTTTTTTTTTTTACTTATACATTTTTGAATTCTCATCCAGCATGCTGATTCAGCTCATTCTCTCCTACCCATTTTGGTGGAAATTTTATTAGGCTAGTCTTTATTACATTGTCCATGTCATTGCTAAAATGTGCAAATATACAAGATTGAGGACATATTCCTACAGAATACATGTCAGCTTGACAGGGAACAATATACTCTGCATAGTTTCCCTATTAATTACACAATCACATAATGGTAGTGTAATTTCTTTTTTTTTTATGCTTTCTTATGAAAATGTCATGTGAAATAATGTCAGAAGATTTATTTGTCAAGGCAGATGACATCTGGTTCATCACCTTCTCAAGAACTGTTATTCTGTCACAAAAGGATGTTGGACTGGTACGACACAATTTCTCCTTGATAAATTAATGTTGGCTATTACTCATCTCCCCGCTATTCTACAGGTGCTTACAGTTCATTTGATTTATTTGTTCCAGTTGTTAGGGGTTTTTTTAATGACATTTGAATTATGCTGATGGATCTGTAATTCCCCAGCTCTCCCCTTCTCTTCTTTATAAAGGCAGGCACTGAGTCAGCTTTCTATGAATTTTCTGAAACTTTCTCCATTCTTCACAACAGAGAATAGCTAATAGATCTTGAGAAGACTTCATCTAGTTACTTAAGTACTCTACAATAAAATTCATTAAATACAAATTTTCAAATATGTAATTGGTTCTATGTCCTCTTTCAGATGCTCTTTTATCATTCCAATCTGACATTTTAGCCCGTTCTTACACTCAGTAGATGTATTAATGCACAGTAACTCCAGCTAAGAAACACTGAAAAAGATACTAAACATTTTTGCAGGTTTAATACCATTTTTCAATTTATTTCCTTCCCTGTTTGATAGCACATGAAGCTTTTTATTTTCCTTGCTCTGGTTATCAATGTGTCTATAAAATGAATTTTAGTTTCTCTTTATGCCTTTTTTTTCAATGTCGTGCACAATTCTGTGTCTCAGCCTTGCCAGTTTTGTCCCCATTCCTATCAGTGTTATTTCATGTATACTAATTTGGTAATTTGACCTAGTTTCCGCTTTCTGAGGGATGCCTTTTGCTTTTCCTGGGCCTTAGGCACTGAAGTCAAGGCTCACTTAAGGGAACTACTTCCTAAGCTTCACAAGTATTGAGTTGGTTTGTGTTTCTCCCTTAAATATAATTTCTAGGGGGAACTGCCATTGCTTATAAGTGTTCTTCCCTTAGATTTATTCGCAATGAGATCTGACTCATCAGCCCTACTAGTTTGTTCTCTTATAATTTATTGGTTTTATTATGATCTGCACTTTCTGTTTCTTGATGCAATAAATCATGTTACGTCCTCACTAAGCAGGTTAAAGAAAGTGAAAGTAAATCCCTTTCATGTTTTCAACTACATTTTTTTTCCTAGGGGCTTCCTGCTGGCTGCCTTCAAAGAACCACAGAGAGACTGAGGCTGGGAGGGACCTCTGGAAGGGGTTTTTTTAGGAAGCATCATGTGAAGTTATTTTGTTCCTTACCCATGTACAACTGTAGGTATTTTGCAAGGATTTTGCCCATCACTGGAAATGTCAAAATAAAGGACAGGAGGTGAGAGTGGACCCAGCAATTCGAAGACAGCCTGTGAGGCTGCTTAACTCTGTCTGGACATGCTGCATCCTGGAGGCTCTCTACCCTATCACCAACAACAACTGTTGGACTGTGCAACCCAGCATCTCCACAGACAAAATAATTGTTGGAAACCTCTGGATACAGCTACAGTCACACGTTTCTACTACAGCTCAGAGAGTTCAAATCAGGCCTGGAGCCCACCAACAGCTAGAAATTGTCCCTTGAACTACATCTGGTCTCTCTTTTTTTCTTGAAGGCTTCCCCAGCACATTGTAGAGAGATCCTCAAAATTTGCTAAATGACAATTTAGATGTTTTAGATTTTGTCTGTTGTACCGGGGCTTTAAAATGTCTGTAAACATTAATTTCTCAGGAGAAACAATAAAGACACTGCAAATAAAATTCAGCCATGCCTTAAAACATATCAAGAAGTATGGTATGCATTTACCTTCAGATGTTCCTCTCATTTTTTTTTTCTTAGTTTACATGGAGATTTAATTCTTGAATGTAAAAAAAAGTGATTTGGGAAAGTAAAAATTTCTTTATGCAGATGGTAACTCCTGATGTTTGACAAAGCTTTCTCAGGTTCAATAACAGGAATTCATTCAAATGTTTAAAAGAATCCATATCCATTCTAAGTCTCAGCAGTATCTACCCAATCTATAGCTAGCTCATTTAATCCCAAACATACTTTAGAAACATTGCTAAGTGAGAAGGAAGCAATTCCACCAGAAGTTAAGAAATTATTTCCATTGAAAATAAAAAATGGAGAAAAAAATGAAGGTGTAGTTCGCAAAGTACTTTTTTCTCTTTTTGATCTTTGTTTTTTTCAAGCTTTATTCAGCTGCATAAGACCAATGCAATAATAAAGGCTAATTTCCTGTGGCAATCATCTTCAAAGAGAATTAAAATTAATGCATGTATTCTGGAGCCATACTGATAAAAAAGGTTGAAACAATCCCCATTATTTCAAATAAAGTTGAAAAAGGATACCCAAGAATGATTTTCAACTTATTTTTAGCTATTCATTTTGGATTAACATAAAATAAGCTACTTCAAGTATTACTATCCTTGTGCAATGTATTTATATCAATATGATTACTATCTTCTGTGAAAGGTTTAATATCAACATATATATAATTACTGGAAATGTTTCAATTTATATTAAAAATGAAACTGTAAGATCAGCAACAACTTCCTTAACTAAATCAAAAGACTCTTTCCACAAGCCACATATAAATGTTCTCATTTATTGAAGTTATGTCTCTTTCATAGCAAAAACTGAGCCACTCAGCTTCATTTCTAAAATTATTCTTATCAACTTTGCTGAATGTCTTTACACAGGGCTTATATGAAGCTTGAAAGGATTTCTTCTGAAACCACTTGATCCTTTGTAAAGGTAAAGAATAATTAAAATCAGAAAAACATAAATTTATATCCTATTATTTCAATCTTTTACTTACATGTGACATCTCTGTACATATTGACACTGCAGTCTAACAATATTTCAGTTATAAGAATATTAAGTTACTGATGTGTTTTGTACACAATGATTTCCCTATACAACTGAAGAAATAAAATATAAAGTGTATTTCTAATTTCCAGACCAAATAATTTTTTTTAATTAATGTGACTCTAAGAAATTAATGGAATAGTGTCATTGGAAAATATTTACTGGTGGATATTAATAAAAGGTGTAAGAAAAGAAACCTGGAACAAAGGATTTTTTCTCTGTCCACTTTTGAGAGAAATAAGAAAATATGCCAAAGCTCTCTAATTATACATGTATATTTTGACACTGTGAGAAATCAAAAGTCTGTTCACAGCAAATATTATTTCTTTTTAAACAGAGGAAGAATAAGGCAATATTCTGTGGTAACATTTGAAAAGTTATGGAGAGAGAAAGGTATCCAGATACATGCAAATCCCCAGATACAAGGTTCATAAATATGACACAGACCTATTGGAAGCAGCCTACCCTGCTCAGCCACCAGACCTAGCATCTGGAAGCCAGCAGAAAACACAGGACATCTCAAAAAGATCTAATGTCTACAGGGGACAAATGAGTGTAGACCCAGATGGTGCAAAACACATTGAAAAACAACACATGAAATGTTGCTGATGTGTCTTTAATGACCTGTGAACAAAGGACAACCATAACTACAGAAGTTTGCCCTGGACCCAGTTTCATTCAGCAGGGCAGCACAGAAGACACTTTGCTTGCAGTGCTCACGGGGCACAGCATGACTCTGGGGAAGTTTTAAAAAATTGTGCAGAGAACCAGAATGCCATGTGAACCTGGTGAGCCAAATAAATCTCCTGGCATAGTCCTAAGTGTGATACTTAAAAAAGGAGTGGGAAGGAGAGGGGATGTTGGGCAGGGTGTCAAATATCATACTGAATGATCAAATGACAAAAAACTGGAAACTTAGCAGTATGATAGAAAGGATCTGGGGACTTATAATGGCTCCCTAAGTGCATGAGTCATCCTTACCTGTACATGCCACTGCTGCAGAACAAAAGCGGTATCACTTTGGATTTGTTAACTAACAAATATTTCATATGAGACACGGGAAGTATTAATTTTCTTCTACTTTGCACTAGTGGACCTTTTCCAGTGTTTTGGGGCAAGTTAGTCTAGACAAACTGAAGAGCCCAAATGAAAAGAAAAAGGCATTAAAAGAACAAAACATGCAATTTTAATGAAGGAAAGCCAAAAGGAGCCCATGAGGTGCAGTCAGGAGGAAGTGGCAGTGGGATGGAGCGAGGCGAAAGGTGTTTCACTAGTGTAGGCAGAAGCTGGAGTAGAAAATGCAATGATCCTTGTGTTCCTTGCGGCCACAGCAGATAAGAAGAGATTATCTTAATTTGCAGCAAAGAAGATTTATGTTTGATCTCAGGAAAAACTTTCTCACTTTAAGAACAGAATATACACCAGCATCTGTCACATAAGGATGTTCTTGATCCTGCTTTCAGTATAGGTGATGAATTAGATGATCTCTTCAAGACAGTCTGAGCTTTGCATTTCTGTGATTTAATGATCTCAGCTGTCTGAGAAACTTGTGATATGAATCTTTGCTTATAAACAATAGCTTCTATTGCAAATCAGCTGTAAAACCAAATTGTACAATACCAATTAATACATACTAATAACAAAATGAAACGTTCCTGAATTACAAATGCAAAGCTTACTATTCTTTATCCCATTTCTAATCCTGTGAACCATTCAGCCTTATGCCTGTCTGGGTGCATCAAAGCAGAATTTCTGTGACAAACATTGTCAGTACTGTCATCACAAATGCTCAACTCATGATTTAAAAAAAATAGCATCACCATAAAATTTATTATGGAAAGCTAACAAACTATGGTTACCCCATCATTGGAGCTGCACATAATTTCCAATGTGTTTTCTTTAATTTGTTTATTACTGTAATAAGTTTTTTCCCATGCAGGATTTCTGCAGAAGTATCTTAAACATTAGAACAGCACCAAATAAATCCCATATATTTTCCTATTCCTCTAAGAGAAAGAAGATGGAGGATATAGAGCAATGCAGTTACTTAAATTTAGTGGGAGCAGCGGCTGAAGTTAGTGCCTTGAGAGCTCCTGACAGAGTAAAGTCTTTTAGGACTTACTGGTGTAAATTATGCGTGTTTTTGACTGGCATGTTTTTTGACAAAACAGAATGGAATAATCTCAAGGAAAAAAACCCCGAACAACAAAAACAACACAAAAAGCTTTAGAAAGCCAAGACTTATACAATCTAGGCTAACGCAATATTAAGGTAAGTGAATGTTTTTTCCTAAGTGCCACTGAACTAGAGACTGTATTATACCTGAGGCTGGATGCATACATGCCAGCAGGTTCTGCTCTCTGTTCATAAAAATCCATTTTCTAGTCCCTTTATAAATTGGCATCAGCTCAGTGGACTCTCTTCTCTGTTCTGTTTGGAGTCAAGTATGTTTTAACTTTTCTTCTCATTTGTGATTTCAGAAAAGAAATATTAATAATAGTAATAATGAAAAAAAAACCCAAAAAAACCCAAAAAACAACTGTACTAAAATCTCTCTCTGTCTCGCTGGAAATAAATACTGTTTCTGTGTTGCCTGACCACATAAGCACCTTCTGAGCACCAGTGCCAGCACTACCACTGCCCCTGCTCTCCTGAGGAGCAGACAGTCATTGATATAGATGACACTCTTCTGCCAGTGGATCAGCATATTTCCTCTGCAATAAGCTAAATTTAATTCTGAAATTCATACCCATATGGAAAGGAGAGTACGTAATAGCCATTTTACTGCCCACTGCCAGCAGCTAATTGCACAAGTATACATGCAAAGCATATACACGCACCAGTAAAATCTGTTAAAAGATGTATGGTTTATTGCTATTTCTCAAAACATTTGGAGAATTAGAGTAATAAGTATAAAACAAATGATATATTTTCATCTTATCAGGCAAAATTAAGGTCTGCCTTCTAACATATTAGTCATCTTCTTTCAGGAGGAAAGCCTATTCATTTCAGTAAAATGAGAATTAAGGCAGCATTCATCCAAAGCAGCGGAAGTATTCACCTGTTAATAAAACCAACAAGCTTTTATCAATGAGATCAGATGCCCCTTTCAATTCTTAAACCAATTTATTGTCAGGCCTTATATAAACAAGATGCATGCTTGAACCTTCACACAAACCAAGTGAGGAAATGCTCAACTACATGCAAACGATTATTAGGAAGCACATCTGATTCTATAAAAATTGTTTAACCTTTGATTGGTTTTGTGGGAAGGGGTGAGAATAATTCCTAAGAAGGTACATTTTTCATTCACTAGCTGAGACTGCATAAAGAAAATATTGTTTGTATCTTGTTCATTAATGACATAATAAATAAAATGACAAGCAAACATGTATTTAACAGCCTATAAATGTCTTCTCCATCAGAAAGCACCAGCCTTTTAATTTCAGTTCCCATAAAATTGGCTGCATATTTTTGTTTCCATTGAGGATTTAGGGAATGGACCATTTAGCAGCCATAAGTGTTACATAATGATTTCTAGGTAAACAATACTGATAAAGTGTGGTACTTTTCATAATCTAAGATAATTGTTCAATTTGCAACTTAATTCAATAAATCCACATTTCTTATTCATAGATTAGTCACCAGAAAAATATTTTTTTTATCTTTTAGTTATTATTTTGTAATTCATTTAGCAGAAATATTTGGATTATATAATGATATACTATACTCTGAAATATGACCAAATTTATTCTTACCCAATTAATAAAAGCACATAAAAATAAAATATGTAAGAAAGATGTGAGTAACCTCTAAAAGCCACTTTCATACAATATTGTTTTGCTTTTTACATATTCTATGCAAATATTCCCCAAAACAATGTACAAAGCATAGTTATTACAGCCACCAGAAGGTCACATTAATCATATGAATGAAATCACACTATTAGATACCATTGTTTACCCTTTAGACTTCATCTCGCTGTATCATAATTCTACACTTTTATTGTAAACATAAGCTTAATGATCACTTTTCTCTTGTACAGCTTTCTGATTGTGACTAGTACGTTATTTCCTCTTTCAACATTCATTTGTTGTAAAGGAATAGTTAGCTACAATCTGGTTTTATATCTACTTTCAAATGTATATATATTGCAAGGGACTTCAAATTTGTTAGTTTTTCTCTAGTCTTTCATTTGAACTGATCCTAGATATAGGTCTGTCAAAGACCCATGGTGTCATAATTTATGTATATAAATGTATGTATATCATTTATGTGAAATTGGCAGTTTACAGTGCATAATTGCTACTGAAAATAATAGTGGCTCAGAAGATTATAAATCCACCAGCAGAAAAAGCAACATGCAAAGAGGTAAATAGATAGATACACAGATAGACAGACAGACGCTTGAGCATACCTCAAATGAGCAGATCTCTTACAAGCCATACACAGACATGAGCTAAAGGTACCAATAACAAGGCAAATGCAATGGCCAGTGCAAGTCAGCTGCCACAGTAGTCACACAAAGTGCAGTGTCAGAAGTAGAACGATTTTCCACCATAGTGCTGCAACCGCAACAATCTGTATGGGGACACCAGCAATGAAGAACTCAGGCTTATGAGCTGGGGCACAAAACTGACCTGGTGAAGACTTTAGATTCATGGTGGTGTGCTGCTATACAATCTTTTACGATGCTACCAGTTCATGTTGGTACAGTTTGGTGTCATAAATCGCCATTCTGTGATTCTGTGACTGTGAAGAAATCCTCAATGCTGTCCCAGAAAGCAGCCTTAGTCTTTTCAACAAGTTGTAGTCAAAAATCAGTCAGTAGCAGTGCTTTTGATAAGGATCAGTGTTACAGGTCTACAGAGATCAAGTGGAGCAATCTGGGATCACACTAAAAATGTTGGACCAGATGATCCTTTGAGGTCCCTTCCAACCTGTGCTGCTGTACTACTCTGTGATTTTAAAGAGAAAAAAAGAATCACACATGAACCATTAATTTAGGTTTGAATTAGATACCTAAGCTCCTTCCCAACAGGAAGGTTGTCATATGCCAACCAGAAAGCCAAGGAATGTCCAAAGGAAGTAGAAAACTAAGACTCCACATTAATCTATTACCCTTTTCTCCCAAAAGCTGACACATTACAGTCTGAGAAGAAAACCAATGCCTCTGTCAGCACTACAACCATTTTCCTTGGCTTGGAAATAGCTTCTAAAAGATGAATTGCTCAGCACGCTTTGTATAGCAAAGTAGGCCATGCAGAAGAAGTAATCCTGTTACTTTCTATTCTTCATTGCACAGAAAGGCCTCTTGCCACTGAATAAACCTTAATTAAAACATGCAGCTAGTTTTGATGAGTCAAGGGGCAGCGAGCCAAATCCAAGGTGCTGAGGTACAGGGGAACTCTTCTGATAACCTCCATGGCTTTTGGTTCATACCCTGCTTATCCTGAGCAACCAGGAACACCTGGGAAAAGCTATGCATTTTTTTTCCTGCAGAAGGGGTTCTCACTATTCTGGATAGATTAGAAATATTCTATAAATAGCACTTGATCATTGATATATGTATGTGAGGATTTTATCATAACTTCATACTTAGCCAGAAGACTTTGACGACTTGGAGCACAAAATTAAACTCAACAAACTGTTGAAGAAATTTAAACTTGTTGGACATGTCTACTAAAGTAAACTAGCTTTAAAAGCATGATCCCTTTGGTATCTACATGTCAATTTGCCACTAAGTAATAGCTTTACTAAAACACAGTTCAGTTCACAGTCCCTGTTTGAAGATTATGATTACTATCTTCTCTAATCTCAGGCAGAATCACATAATTTAATTTGTTGCATTAGATTCAAACATTCTATTTTCAATAACTCCACATTTAAACTACTTCTTTCTGTCAAAAAAGTATGGGAAAAAAAATTGATTTTAAAAAAGAATTTAAATTTTGAAATTTAAAGTTAAATGTCATCTTCTCTGCATATACTTGACTACACAGCCATAAGTTTTCAGAAGATGCAAGTTATATAAACTCTGCTAATTTGTTTAAGTTCATACTGTATTTAGCTTGGTACATAAATGCTTGAAAATCAGTAGCTTATGTTTTACATATTCTGGAAAACAGCTTGGAACTTGGTTTAGTTTCCTAACCATACTCTGTCACAGACTAGCTCATGCTTCTGTGTCACTAAAATATTTCCATTTCATTTAATAACTTCTTTTTGCATTCCAATAATATTTAAAATATTTTACTGAGTAGGTTTACATTAAAATATTACAACTTTAGGTTATTCTGTCATTAAATGCAGAATGTGCTCAACTCAATCAATCCTCCCATAAAAAAGCTGAAAACTGACTCTCAGAAGCTTTTATCTTAAATAGAATTTTTAGTAAGAATAAAAATATCTCCTTAAATTACACAAAAATGTAGGTTATGCATTTCTGCAAAATATAGTATTAATGAAGTGTTGTGTTTTCATCAGTGTAAAATGACAGAAGTTCTGAATGGGAATTTATCTGTCCCAATGTTTATACCATAGACATATACCTCTAAGAAATTCATCCGAGACAGTTTTTACAATCACAGAAGTTGGAATCTCATCCTAATGCTGACCAGATTAACAGCTTTTCAGAGGTGTCTATTTGTTTCCAATAAATGTCATTTACAGTTACTGCACTGTTCATCTGTGAGGCAGCCATCTAAAGTCAGGTGAGAAGAGTTCTTTTTGGGTCTCTGCTCCTTTGTCATCATTATTCCTTAGCCAACAGAAGCTGAGTTTCTGGCAAAGGCAAGATTCTTCTGAAGAGCAAATATTTTGTGAAGATAGAATTTAAAATTTATCCCACTTATCAAGCTATAAGAAGAAAAACCAAGGCTTTGACTTAGGTAAATCCCCAGTAGATTTTTATCCCTGATAAAAAATGTTTATACCACCTGAGTATTTTAGACCTTTTGTTGCAAGCTTTATAATGTAGATCATAAAACGGGTAACAAAGGTATTCACCAAACAACAGTTAATGGACCCTGCATTTTCAGTGGCAAAAGGAAAATAGATAAAGCAAGAAGTGCATCACCAATTTACAAAAATCAAATTCAACAAAATAGTTCTTTGGACAAGGAGGCATACCCTCATGGGACACAATTTAGGCAAACCAGCAAACAGATGCGAAGTAATAGTTTCACCTATCCTCTTCTTTATACAGGGCCTGTAAACAGGGAAAAGCACAAGCTGCATTCTTACTGTCCTGAGAAGCTCCTTGCAGCAAAGGACCTCACAGTGCAGCACCCTTGGGAAGTCCAAGGATTCTCTGAAGTGCTATTTTTAAAAAAAGCAAAAAGACTAAGTCATAACAGTAATTAATTTCAAAATATTGTCTTTGGAGAGCCTCCTGTGAAACATATACGATACATTGGAGGAAGTGTAGTGAATAAATGGGATGAAATGGTAGTTAACAAGTACACTTTTTTCTCATCTGTGCTTATAAAACATAATTAAACCCATCTTATCCTACAAAACATCATCATTGATAATGCTTCCAATTTCACTTCTGGCAGAAGTTGCCTGACTATAGGCTTTTAGTATATGGCAATGACCACATCACTAGATTTTATTACCCTACTTAAAACCCCTGTAACAAAAGATGAAGACAATCCTTACAACAAGATTCAGCATTAGCATTAAGAGCGAAATTATGTTCAAGTGAAAAGGATAAACAGATAACCTTATAAAGCTACTGATGGGAAAATTCTGCTTGTGTATGAAAAGTAAATGACCAAAGTTCCCTCTATTATCTCTTGACAGTATGGAGAAAATGCCAGCTATCATCCAAGACCATAGGCTATATCCTAGCATGAGTAACTAACTTACTGATGCTGAAATACCTAAGTGCAAGATGTAATTGAAAATAAGTATTTTAAGGCACAACCAGCAAATATGCTATAGCTATACTCACATAGTTGGGATCTTTTTCCCTCTAAATTCAAATTAAAGGTTTTCATCTCCTTCCTCACATGTGCATAAACAATTGTTCTCAGCAAGTCAACTTCATGCAGCAAAGAAGATGACTAAACATTCTAGTACTCAGTATTGTATACATATTCAAGTATCTGAAATTTCAAATTTTAAACAGATGATTAAAAAAATCCAGATTTGTTTTAGGATTTCTATTTTTTTCCTCAAAAGATATTTTGTATGTAAATACAAAATCATTCCACAAACAAACTGCACAAAACCAGGAATATTTTTAAAGAAACACATAAAAATTACATACCATAAATAGACAAAAATCTATTTATTTGTGAAAAAATATTTCTATGTCTCCATATTTTATTTTGGTTTTCTTGACCTTGAATGTTTTTCTGGATATTTATGACAGTGCATTATCAACCATGATCACAGTATGTTCTGGATAAGAACAAATGTTTACTGGTTAAAAAATTCAGTACTGGAAACATTTGTAGATAATCCAAGGTTGTTGGAGACATAAAGCAATGAAGAAATGGTTCAACTAAAAAGAAAACTTAGATTGCCTGGTAATATGGTATATCTGGAGAAATGTGAATGTCAGAGGTTTAAATTCAAGACTGCAGCTCAAAACAGAAATTTCAGATTATACAGCGCAAGAATTTCAGTGTAATTCAGTGAAATTGAGGATGACTTAAATTTAAGCTTAAATGACCAAGAAAGCATTTACTTCAAGCATGATGCTGTATCTGAGACAGCAAATATGACTTTGGCATGTATTCAAACATTTATAACATTACTAATATGTTACATTAATTCTGGTATTCACATTTTTGAAAGTAAGTCAAATTTTGGAGGGTTTCGATGCTGGGTTTTTGTTTGGTTTTTTTGTTTGTTTGTTTTTTTTTGTTTTTTTTTAATTCAATAGATTGCAGTCCAAGGTTTTAAATTCAAAAGTTTAAAACACTGTCAAAAGAGATCATTAATAATCATTTCCCACTACCAAATGGGTAAAAATACTGAAAAAGCAACATCATACTCTTCTATCAATGTGAAACTGACTTATGACTACCCCCAAACCTGTGAGGCAGGGCACAAGAGTACTAGCATTAGGAATATGCCCTGTTATGTTCTTCAGAATCCAATATGGTTATTGTCTCAATTAAATGGTAGATTTTCAAAAATACTGTGTATCTAAGGCACATCAATGAACAGAGGTTTGAACTGGCCTCTGCCTTCTGGTAATTGTGGCAGAGGAGAATGTGCTGGTTTAAAGGTAAACCAGCAGGAAAAATGAACCAAACTCAAAAAGAGATTACATGTCAAGAGTCACAGTTTAATAAAAGATTACAATAAATACAATGATACAGAGAAAAAAAATGGTTTTAACCCACAAAACCTAGATATATAACCCAGCACCATGGGGCTTGACCCGAATGGAGTTTGTTAGCCCCTGTGCAGAGTGCCACATGGTCCCCCTAAGTGCAAAGTAAAAGAAAAGGAAAACCTGTTGGTGAGGATGATGGTTACAGTCTGTCAAGAGTGAGAGCCACAGATTCTGGTCCTCCTCTGGATCCGAAGGGTGCTACCCAAAGGCCCAAACCCCAAAAATTATATATGCTCACGTTCAGGTGGGAATGCCCAGTACATCCCCCAGCGCAAGGAGTTTCACAGTGGGTGATTTACTCTGTGAGTCATGAGATATTTTTGGAATGTCTGATGGCCCATTAGCAGACAGGACCCCTCAGGCTGGGTGTGAAGGTGCTAATGACTCCCTGAAGTGGAGTTAGCACAGCTGAGTCATTGGTGTGAAGACAGGAAAACTTCTGTATCTCACAGGGTCCTTTAACACCCAGCTTGTAGCCTGAGGGGTCAGGTGTGCCCTGGGCAGCTGCTGAAAATGATCCATTATTAGCAGTTCATCAGAAATGACACAAAGGGTAGAATACACAGTTTTGGCTACACCCACATGGTGATGAGCTGGTCCTGGCTGCTGTAAGTAGGACAGAGAACTACAAACATTAAGAAACAGACAAGAGGATTTCTTAATGGATGAAATAAAAATTTACAAATACTATTTGCCTGTAATTCTCTTTTTTTCTTAATTTCAACATCTGTTTCAGTATTTCATCCTCTGTTGCTCTGTGACTAGAGGAAAGAACCCCAAATTTCCCTTTCTCTTCCTAATAGCTAATAAGCATGCTTCTAGGGATATGGGGATGGGCAGTACAACACAGGCGAGTATAAAGAGGAAATGTATAAAGATATATATATATATATATATAAAGAAAGTAAGTCTGCACACATGTGGGATGTACATGATTTCCCATTCCATTCCCTTCCATTCTTGCACATACTATATCAGCATTCATCTCAGTAATTTCCCTGTCTCTTTTCTTTGTCCTATCAAACCCTACTTAGACCATTTCCTCACCTCAAAAAAAGGTAAAAAATTAAGTAGAGATAAAATAATCGGGAAAAGTAGATAAGGGGCTAATTCTAGTGAGTAGAATAATTTTCAAACAACTACAGGGAATGAAGACTGGATAATTCTTTCTTTGGTGCAAAGAGGAAAATACTGCTTCTGACCGCACTGGGTGTAGGTCCCAAGGTTTGAGTAGATGTGAGAGGCTGCAGGACTGGCCTCTTTGGCAAGAGGACAGGGTTGGCATCTGGCTGTTGGCTAAGATTAACCCACCAGCTCATGCGTAGTCAGGGTCACCTGCTAATGTCACAATCTGAACTAAAATATCCAGAAGCCTCTAAAAAATCAAAGAAAGAAGATTTAACAATGTTAACCTCAATTCTGCCCTCTGTAGTAATAGGGCCAGAACATTTCCACTACAGATGTTGCCGAACAGTATAGAAAAATCATGGGAAAAGAAATAATTATGTGAAATCAAGAGGAGTATATTAGACACAAGCTAAAACAAAGCCATTTAAATATGGTTTTCACTCTCTCTTTGAATCGAATAGTCATCAAAAAGTTCTTGCAAACTTCATCACTTCTGCTTTGTCCAAGAATATTTTTCCTAAACTGCTTTTTATTACATGTAGTTATTGCACTGATCTGGATAATTTGTAATTAATATTTTGTTTTCCATTACAATTTAAAAATGCCATCTTATTTTTACCAGTAATATAGAATCTTAGAACTGAAAGTGAGATGTGCTCAGTTCTTCAATAATATATATTTAACTGCCTAAATATGAACAAGTTTCCACTAGTATAAACAGTTATGTACTGACTTGATTACTTCAATCTGAAGTACCTTAAGCAGCTGTGCAGTACTCTTTACACACGCATGGGATGATACAACCTGAAGACCTGTAAGTTTCATTGGTATTTATTCGTTTCCCATCAGTGGGATGTACTAGGCTACCTCAATTAGCACTCAGGATAAAAATTCTGCCCCAGGTGTTCTTGAAGACACTAG
The DNA here is from genome assembly GCA_013396755.1 of Sclerurus mexicanus. Taxonomy (NCBI): domain Eukaryota; kingdom Metazoa; phylum Chordata; class Aves; order Passeriformes; family Furnariidae; genus Sclerurus; species Sclerurus mexicanus. Next base: position 596,501 of record VWZF01000901.1, on the reverse strand, counting down.
CTCCATTACTCCAATCTCCATCTGGGCCTCATCACATTCACTAGCCCTATGTGCCTGCCTCAGATATGCCAGGACAGCTCAAATAGCATTAGACACCTAAACTGAAGCAACTGAGTTCAATTCCACCCTTGCTCACAATTGCAGAAACTCATATTTAGGTGACAATTATTTGAGGCCTCAGGCTTCCACTATGGTCTTGATACGTAATTCACAACACTGACAAGCTCCTTCAACCAAGTCCCACTATTCAGTACATTTGTACTTAATACTGTGAATTGAAGATGGAGAACCAACAAGGCATATGCTGCAAACTCAAAACCTTGACATACGACACAAGTAATCCCACTGCTACTTAGGTGTACTATTGTACAACTACTACTGTTCCCTGTAACTACCGGTTTATTCAGGAGTTCAGTCTTAGATTATTTTGTGGCATACCTGCAAGTGTTCTTCATAAGCTGAAGTCAGCATTACTTTAATTCATCATTTTCTGGTGTTATAAAATACACTACTATAATGTATGAGAATTCAAAGTAATTGAACACAGGAGCTGAAAGTGCCCTTGGCAACCTTAATTCTGGAGTAGACTTTTGGACTGCTAATGTACACTTGCTAAGAATCGCAAATCAGCACTGCCACTATAAAAGTGCAATTTTGCCAAAAGGCAGAGGCGTGCAGAGAGCAAGACAAACTCTCTTGCTGCTTCTATGCTTTCATTCTGCCACCACTGTCTGCACACAGTCCTAAATAGCATCTCAGCTGACAACCATACAGCTCACCAGCTCAAAACCCAGAAGGAGAAACAGGACCTCAAAAACTATTCATTACCATAAAGTCTTAAGACACTCCCAGGATGGTTTTCCAAATCAGCCATCTGGAATCACTCACACTTGTATATAGAATTATATATAGAATTCTGATCATTCTCTTGCTGGTTATCTGTTGGTTTAGTTTTTAGTCAACAGGTTTTTAGTCAACAGCTAGAGCTATCTGTAGCAAAACAATTTACACCTTGATAATTATGAAGAGAGCAAAATGATCCACAGACTCTAAACTATCCAACAAGCAAGGAGGAAAATGAAGTTTCAGGAAAAAAGACTGTGGCAAGTGGTAGTGCAGACAAAAGGGATGCAGTGGAGTGAGTATGGGAGAAAGATAAGACATAGCAGGAAAGGCAACCAATGGAGATAAAAGAAAACTGTGAGGGAATTCTGCGATGGCAGAAATTAAAAAGTTCTGCAGAAAGTGTGTGTTTCACCAGAACAGATGCAGTTATCTTACTTGTAGCATCTGGGTAGCTTTAAAACTGACAGTGGCTGGAATGGCAGCTGAAAAATGGCTGAGAACCCACTAAACCAAACACATCTGAGACTCTTGAAGAGGAATGACAACAGCATGCAAAAATGTTATTGGAATAACATTGGTGTATGAATAACAAATCAATACAAGAAACCTTGACAAAAACTTTGCAAATGCAAAGCAATTTGTTGATCATATCATTATCTATGAATTACATTTGAAACTTTATTTTTAATAGAAACATTCCGAGAGATGCAAACTACAGTACCAAAGGGAGAAGGTATGAGAGATGGAAAGATTAATCCTTTCTACAGGAAGATGTAGGTCCTTTATACCATAGACATATGTATTTATTATTTGTCTCCTTGCTACATTTCACGAAGCACGACACCGATGTGAACGTATTGATTTTAGCTGGCACAGGCACTTTGTAGTGGAAGTAATGACCCCAATATACATTTGGAGAATTAGTCATAGAATTATAGAATAATTTACGTTTGAAAAGACCTTTAAGATCATTGAATCCAACTGTTAACCCAGAACTGCCAAGTCTATCACTAAACTATATCCCTAAGTGCCACATCTACATGTCTTTTAATACCTTCAGGGAGTTATTTAAAAGTCACACTTTCTAAGCCAGCTACTTCATGTTACAAGAAACAAAGGTATATTCTTCAGGGGTCAGTATCCTTATGTTCAATGTTACTGCCAATGTTTAATTAATTTTCCATGATTTACATTGTCTTAATGCATCTCTACAGGAAAAAAATGAACTTTGAGAATATTTCTCTGGGTATGTATTTTTTTCTGAAAATGAAGGAAACGTAAATACTGGCCCACTATAAAACAAGAGGGGTGAATTAGTCAACAACAATGCTAAAAAAAGCAGAGGTTCTCAACACTTTCTTCAGCTCTGTCGTTGCCAGCTCTGTTAGGCCCCAGCCTTTGGAAACAAAAATCCAGGTTGACGCAAACACAGACCCACCATCAGCGAAGGGAGAGTTGGTTTGTAAACTCTTATGGGAGCTTGACCCCTGCAAATTGATGGGTCCTGACAATAGTGTTCAACAGTTTTACAATTAGAACAATCAGACACTGGAATAATCTTCCCAGGGAAGTGGTGTATTCCCCAACACTGAACACTTCCATGATTCAGCTGAACAGGGTGCTGGGCCACATGGTCTAGATCATGCTTTTGCCAAGAAAAGATGGACCAGATGATCCTTGAGGTCTCTTCCAGCCTGTATTCTATTATTCTACAATTCTGTGAAAATGTAAAATTTAAAAAAATAAAATAAAGCTAGGGAGAAAAATTTATTCCACCTAAATAAAACTTACTTTAATGCATTTCTTAATTCCTTTTTTTTTCCTTTAGGAAAAAAAAAAAAAGTACTAAAACCTTAATTCTTTTTCTTCTTTTTATTTTTCTAAATATAGTTTAAGGCACGAAGACCACTACATCAAAAAAAGATACTTCACTGCAATCATTCTGAAAGACAAAGAGAACTCAGGATGCCAGGAGTCAAGCTCTAGCCTGTAAAGCACTTCACTATCTGCCTAAATTTAACCTATTATTTCAGCTCCCCCTGCTCCAAATAAAGACATGCTTATATGCATTGTTGTAAAGAACTGATTCAAAGCACACAGTTAAAAATTAATATGTTAATCACAGATTATAAAGCCATAAAGATCTCAGTGATCCTCTAATCTGACCTGCTGCATAATAAAGGACAGAGGATTACTCTGACTTTATTCCAGTTCTTCAATCATGTGCTTCCAAATGCTTTTTTGAGGGCTTAGAAATTCTTTTCTTCTAGTCAAAATTGTTTAGAAGATATTTAAGATAGGTTGTGTTTCCTTCTAAGTACACAGCAGCCACTCATAAAAAGAAAAAAAAAGGCATTAAAAATGAAAATAGTATCATTAGTATCAATTGGAACAAACTAATGATGGCTCATTGTGTCTCACTGATGTTTGGATTGAAGTTCCTTTCTGTATGAGATACTATATATATATAGTGAGGTTTAGATGCTTATCAACATTTATAGCTTTTCCAAACACTTGTATTTAAATTTCCAGATAAAAACAGAGGACTATTGATGACCTTGAGTTATTCTGGTGACACTTGTTTTAAAAGAACGTTATTCAAAGGACATACAGGGCTTTCCTGGTTACAGAAGATGCTCTTTATCAAGAAAGCCAAGTTGTGTTGATCTACAATGTAAAGGCAATAGGGTATTAGTCCTGATGACTCTACTGCATTAGTAGAGCACATAGCCATCATGAATGAAATATGAAATCTTCTCCAAAGAACTGTTAATTTTCATCCTGATCCTGTGGGGAGGACAGCCCAACATAGGTGGGATAAGAATCTCCAGTCGTCTCACTGTACTAGCAGTAATTTTTGCTTTGATAATACACAAACACTGAATTATACCAAACATACTCATGAATTAATGTGTATCATTTATTCTCTGTTAAAAGCAGTGGGGGGTACAAATAAATTATCAGAAATTCCTTTAGTTAAAAACTGTATGCATACTGAGACAGATATTCTATCAGTAATAAAAAATTCGTAACCCACCCTAGGATGAGAGTTACTCAGCTAACCAAAGGTGATGACTTTAGCTTCCTCTTCAGGAATATTGTTCCATCTGGGGCTGTATAGCAATCCAAACCACTCCAATAGGCCTGATGCAGGTAGGACACCTGTAACCTTCTGCACTAGCATCTGTAAATCAGCAGAACAGGGCCAGGTGGTGCTTCTGGCCATGCAGAAGTGGCTCATGCTCAGATGTTTAGATGTTGGTTTTGAAGATGAATAAAATTTCGAATTTTCAATCATGTGCTAGGAAAGAGCAGAAAACTAAACTGCTCCTGGCAAAGGAAAATGCCATATGTACAAGTACATGCAGAATCTGACTCTTAGGGAGCACCATTAGTACAAGGATACTACACAGGCTTGGTACACACACTAAAGTACTGGGAATTTGTGGTTGATAGTAAGGGTTGATAGACCCTTAAAACAATTTGAGAGATCTCTGCTTGTATTCAGTATGTTTAGTCTCCAGATGCTAGCAGGTGCTTTTCAGGCTCACTGTCAGGTCCCGCATGAAACTATAGGAAAGCTGCACATTTTATAGGAAAGCTGGGAGTCTTCAAACACCTTGTGAGCCCTCTAGTGGACTTCAGTGTCTTCTATAAGCCAAAGCCATGCCAACCTTATGGACCAGTCATCAAGAATCATCTTGGCCCTGCATTTTGGTGCACCATTTTGCTAAACGTGATGGCTTTGAAGTCCTGTGCACAAGTCAGATATCCATTTCAACAAATGTGTTACATTGTAGTTGGGAAATTAGGAAAAGCGGCAACAACTCTAAGCAATTCAAGAACATCAGTGTTTAATTTATGTTTATATAACCAATCCAAACAAGAGGGATTTTAAATTCCTTCTGTATAGTTCACAGTGACTGACATTATGAAAGGGATTTTTTAATTTCCCTCCATTTACTTGAAGCAACAGGGATGCTGGCAGATCAGTGTTTTTGTGCCTAAGAGCACTAACTGTAATACTATAATCAACAACTCCTGTTATTGTACCACACAATGAAAGAACTGAACTTGCAGTTCTAGGCTTTTTAATTGTTCTTGTTAGGGTCTTTTTTGTGCATTTATTTTTTGTTCCTTTTATTTTTGTTTTGTTTTTTGAAACTGTGAGACACAAATCATAAAGCAGTCAAAGCTAATGGGAGATAAAAAAAGGAAAAAATATCAGAAAATATCAGAAGCATGTTTATTTACCTTTCTACAACGCCAGGTAACACAATCCTCCCCCAATGTAATTTCCTCTTAATCATGTTATAAAATCTGTTTTGTGTTGTTCAGGTAAAATTGAATCTGATGTAAAAATAAGTAGAAGGGTCAGCACATGATGGACCAGTGCAACAGGTTGATATTTTCAGAGTAATTGGTTCTTAAAGAATGCAATCTAAATTCCTGGAAAATCAGGAAAAGTTTGGGTTTGATATAATTGAATAGAAAGTACCACAGAAAGATAAATATAGGCATCAATCAGTCTTGAAACTAGATTTCCTGCATTTTACTTGTTCACCTTTCACAGATAACACAATTTAAAACAGTAACACCTGCATAATATCAGCATTGAAATCTCTTGAAAAAAATATGTTTTTCAGGGCTGCAATTTATTCTTTGAAAAATAATATATGCACACATTTACCAAAGAAGATTGGGAATAATTCTTTTTTTTTTTTTTTTTGTGCTTAAATTGCACACATTAAAAGATACTGTTTAATTACATGTTTAAAGCACCTCGTCAGTTTGAGTAAATAAAGTAAATCAAATGAAAATGAAAATAGTTTAATTTTACAGCAACACAGTAATACAATTTTTATAAATAGTATTATTGATGAAAAAAATCACTGCAAAATCTAGACCACTATATAATAAAAGTACATTTTTAGCAAGTATGCTACGCTTATATAAAAATGCTCACAGCAATTTGTTGAAACTAAATTGATGATGGTATGCCACAAAATAACCAATTAAAAATTTTGAAGTTTACATTGGCATTTTGCCCTTATAATATCAAAAGTTAATTCCTTTATTTATTACTGTAACAGTACACATATGAAGCATTTAAGGAGCATTTAAGAAAACCCTGACCTTTGGTGACAATAGATCTTTAAGCCTTTCCTTAACTGATAAAAATGTGTTCTTTCTTTCACTGCATCTTATATAAAAAAAAACCCAAAAAAAAAAGTTGTTTCTCCTCATAGGACAAAAATGAAAAGCACAAGCAGCATTTTAAGTTAATCAAGAAACGTACTCTGAAGCCAATTGAACAGAAGTCCAGTCTTTCCCTTTCTTCATAGTTCAGATGACTGAATATCTTTACATTATCTGAATTCTTATGAATATCCACACTTAAAAGATCTTGATTAAGAGAGAATTGATATCTGCAAACCTTAAACTTCCAATTGTATCTATTAATTTTATTCTGTTACAATATATTATTCTAATATTCAGACCAATTGCAGAGTGGGAATATAGAATATACTTCAAACAGATCATGAAATATCATTGGTGGTTTAAGGTTATACAGTGTCATCAAAAGTCTTAAATTATTTAGTATTTTCCTTAGGTATCCATTTAAATATAATTATTCAATATTCAACCTTCAGCAGAAAAAAGAACCAGCCTTATTATAAGAAAAAAAGAATGCAAAATGTTAAGAAGCATGTATTAAAAAAACCCTACTATAAACATTAAAAAAATAAGTTTTAGTACAATTTCATGACTAGAACATTCTGACTTATAACTTTTGTTTATATTATTTGATCCCAAAACCTACAGTCTAAGAAAATACAAAATATGTAAAAAGAACATATCAGAATGAAAGGATTAATGTTGCAATGAATAATTTTATTAATTTTATAATGGATTTGAAGACAATACTTTGAAGTGCAAAGGATGCAAAGCAATTTTTTTCCTGCTAGATACTGTTCTGAAGACACAAAGACAGAAGGAAAGAATACTACTTTTGCATAAAGGTTATCACAGGTAGGCACTGGAAATACATGAACAATCCTTCAGGTTGGCCAAGATTAATCCCAGATGAGGTATGATGTAAGACCTAATCACAGAATCATATAATCATAGAATCATTAAGGTTGGAAAAGCCCTCCAAGATCATTAAATCCAACCTTTGATAATAATATAGAGCATAACATTGAGAAACAGTGAATTTATGGCCTAGGTTTGTTAGCATTTGTTTCAACAAGCTGGAGCTTCTCTGACATGGATTGAAGAAGAATGAATCTCAGTAACCTTCATGAGTTATCCATATGAAGGCACCCATATGAAGAAGGATAAAAAACCTCTGCACTTAAGAACTCTGCGACCTCCTTCATGAGTCTCTTCTTCAGCTGCTCTGGAAGCCATTGCCTTTTTTCCTATGGGACGAAAAATACCTGCTATATTTGAACCTCACTAAAATCTGAAACCATGGTTGAGGAGTAAAAAGAAGTAAAAGAAGATAGAAGAGAACACTCTTTCAACCCTTATCTCCACCAACTTGAACATGCATTTTACATCTCAAATCAGAACAATTGTATTACTAGAAGCAACTGCAAAAATCAAAACAAAAACTATTTCCAAATATTTCCTTTCACAAAGACAGTTAAGCAATTTGTATTCTACTCCTGCAATTCCTCTGTTATTGCTGAGGCAAACCTTACTATGACAACAGTCCTGCATCACTTTATTGCCTGCAGGTGACACAAGACTTTCTTTTTTCAGTACTAATGTTACAGAAACTTGTTCATAATACTCCTTTACTTCTTTCAGAAGACTTTTAGAGTACAGTGACATAACTTCCTTCCACAAAAGTAATGCTGAATGATCCCTACTAGTATACATTTTTCCAGTAATATGCCTACTTATCCACTTGTAGCAAAGCACAAACAAATACTCTGTGCAATTTCACCCATATGAGTGCCCAGACCTTTCTTTTAGAGGTTTTTTTCTGTAATTTTCTATTTCAGTACAGTATTCATCTTCATCTTTGTTAAGGTTTTAAACTTTCCAACAGGTCTCTTGGGCATACTTTCAGTCACCTGGACAGACACTCTACCCAAAACATGCAATACTTTCGCTTTTTCAAGCAAACAAATTTGTGCTTCTATTTGAATGGCTATAGTTACATTTTTCTTTCTCAAAAAAGAAGTCCAAACAGAACTTAAATATTATTTCTAAAATGACATGCAACATATCCTTATGGATGCTCTAGGTTCTCCCCGAGGCCCAAATGGACTGAGAGAAAAAAAAGCCAGAGGCAAATGCATGAAGTTATTTTACCGTGCATAACATGAGTGATGACTAAGTAGCTGATTGTTCCAAGCACAAGTACTCACGTTTCCATGAAACAGCAACATAGAATAATAAATGTTAAGGACATGGTGTAAAACAAAAATTATAACAATAAAAAAGATCACTAGTACTTAGAACATACTAGTCTTTTTTCTAAGCATAAAAGGAATTAGGACTATGAAAAGAAATTTTTTTAAAAAAGCATACCATGGTACAGGCACAGCTTGTAACTCACAGTTACAACAGAAAAATTCTAAACTTGTGAAAAATTAAAAAAAATAATTTCTAATGCAGAAACTGGAGAACAACCTCCTATGAATATCAACTATTCATGTACTAAAACAGTGCGCCCCACCACAGTATTATGAAAGACAAGCTGATGATCCATGACTGGGAACAGAACATTTATACACAGTGTACACAGCTCTACTTACAATCAGAGCATGAATGCTCACATTACTTTAATCCATGTGACCTGTAGCAATACTAGTAAAGAAATGGCAACCATGAGATCAGCACTGTTAGGAAAGTCCAGCAGATAAAGATCCCACTGGCCTCACACAGAACACTCATGCCACCACATTTTACCTATGTTAAAAAGACTAAGGTTTACAAGACTCTTTTCACTATTTATTTGGGAACAGCATGCTGGAGCTCAGCCCCATAGCAAGAGACCTGGGGGTCCTGGTTGACGGCAAGGTGAATCTGAGTCAGCAGTGCCCTGCCAGCCAGGAGGGCCAACCCTGTTCTGGGGGGTATCAGGCACAGCATCACCAACCTGCTGAGAGAGGGGATTGTCCCATTCTGCTCTGCACTGGGGCAGCCTCACCTTGAATATTGTGTGCAGTTTCAGGCACTGCAATATAGGAAAGACATTAAACTCTTAGAGAGTGTCCAAAAGAGGGCAACGAAGATGGTGAAGGGCCTTGAGGAGAAGCCATATGAGGACCAGCTGTGGTGATTTGGTCTGTTCAGCCTGGAGGAAACAGGAGAAACCTCATTGCAGTTACAACTTCCCTGTGAAGGGAAGAGGAGGGACAGGCACTGGTCTCCCTGTGATGGCCAGTGATAGGACCTGAGGGAATGATTGTGTCAGAGGAGGTTTAGGTTGGATATTAGGAGAAGGTTCTTCATCCAGTGGCTGGACACTGGAACAGGTTTCCCAGGGAAGTGGTCACAGCACCAAGCCTGACAGCTCAAGAAGTGTTTGGATAATGCTCTCAGGAACATGGTGTGACTCTTGGGGTGATCCTGTGCAGGACTTTGATGATCCTTGTGGGCCCCTTCCAACTCAGGATATTCTATGATTCTATGAGTAAACAGCAAAAGACACCACATAAAAATGTCTAGCAGCAGAAGCTGGCATCTGCAAAGTGATGGGAAGTCAGAAAAAAAGACTTTACTCGGGTATCAAACTTAAAAGCTAAAACTGACACCACCTTCTTCAAGGGGTCAAGCAAAGACTGGCATAATAAAAAAAAATTACCATATTTTATAGTCATCAGAACATCTCCAGCACTTCCTTCTTCTTCGTTTCTGATAACATTGTCCACCTAATGGGTGCTTCTTCACAGAAGTCACTAGGACCACATAACAAGCAATGTCCACCCAATTAGAAAGGTTGAGCGCTCCTAGTTTAAGCTTGTGTATTTTACTTCACAAGCGCAGATGACTGTGGTTACACAGACATCATCAGTTCCCATAGCTCGCTTGAGAGGCAGTAGTTATGAAGCTTTGATGTCTTATCTCCTGCCATCATCTGAGGATAAAAGATTCAAGAAACATAGCTACAGATTTTTAAACTGCGTGATTGTCTTCAGGTATTTGTAAACCTGTGGAAAATTAGAATAGNGTGGTGGGTCCATTTCTCCTGCCAGTTTACCCTTAAACCAGCACAGTATAGAAAAGAGACCATTTTAATCTGGGAATGACAACATTTTCCACATTAAAGGGAAACACCAGCAAATAGTTATCTCTTGCTACTATAAGATAAATAGGACTTATTTTTGGATGCTATGTAAGAAATAATATGCCTCTTGTAAGTGCTAAAACTTATTAAAAATAAAATGGCAGGAAAACAAACTAATAACTAGAATTCTACTGATTTCTAAAGTTACCTTATCACAAGATTGTCTCAGGCTGATACATAAGATATACTCATTTTTGTGTGTACAACTTTCAGATAACCTATACGTAAAGTTGCCCAAAAGAATGATATTCTATATTCAAATGTTACAGTACTTACAGGTTTAATCCACAACATTAGATCCCAAGACACAAAGGCAGGCACTGACTTCGACTCTGTCCTCTGTAATTCCTGTTGGTCAAGTCTGAAATCTTCACACTTTAAATATTATGAAGAAAGCTTATGGTTGAAGATTATTCTACAGGAAATTCTTCCTACATCTAAGGAACACTTCAAATATTAAGACAAAAACTTTTATTTAGCCCCAAATTCTAAAATATTTCAGCTTCTAATAGCAATACTTTACAATGCCATCATCAGGTACAAAGAAGTCTGTTTTATGTATAAGAACTGCAAGGTCATTTCACATTATAACTGGTTATCACTGCAGTATCAGCATTTAACTATCAAATGTTGATTTTAATTGGGAAGCTAGTTAATCATCTGACAGTGTTTAAACGAGCTACCAGGCTCATAAAGACAAGAACAATCTCTCTAAGAGTTAAAAAAAATAAAATTGTCAGTAACTTATTCACTAGTGACCAATCTTAGAAATTTATTTTACCTAATCTAACGATTATTTAAGTTTAAAAGATTACATTTTAGGTTGGCAATAATATATAAAGCATTAGGGGAAATTAGACTTTTACTTCATCAATGTTTCTGCAACATGAGGACTAAGTCATTACGACTGAAAGTTTTTAAAACTGTGAAAAGCATTGGAGAGTTCTAGATGCAGATTCTTCATATTAAATTCAGCTATTCAGAATGTACATACCAAGAAGAGTTCTAACTGTGCTTTCAATTTTACAAATACAACTTTTTTTTTCTGATATTTCTTCACAAATAGTAAGGAGTCTCTATCTGAGTTTTGCTGAGATACAAGTATTCTGTCTTCCCATGTAGCTCTTTGCAGGCTGTCATTTTAGGTTAAATTCACCATTTTATCCCAAGACTAATCTTGGAGTGAAACTCTATATAGAGAAGAATTCATTTTATTAGAGCAGTCGTGTGCTATTTCAAAATCTGACAGTAATCATGTTTTCAGTGGACTGACACAATTCCAGCATCACTGGTGTTGCATGGCTTGTGAAGAGGAAAGACAGCTGTAAGAATAAAGGCAATGATGCTCTGGCTCTTGCATAATTTTTGCTTGGCAGAATACTTTACACAAGAGTATTTATTGCCTTCTTCCACAAGAGAACTCTCTTTGTGACGAGCAGAAGCAAGAAAAAGTCTTTGTGTACAAGTGATCCCAGACCATCATATTCAAGTGACCCAGCTCAGACATCTGTCTATCCTAAGCTAGTCATCGAGAATTTCTCTGCAGTTAGTGGAGAGTATCTTTAGCTCATGATTCATATTGAAGTAAAACTGAAATCTTAGGTGTGATGAATCACACACACTAGATGTCTGTCTTTTTCTCTCCACTTTAATGACTAATACAGAGTGGATGCTCACCTTTTAGGTTACTCATTATGAAATCCAGCCCAGAAAATTAGGAGATGCCAACATGATGATGAAGCCACCTCTACTATCCTAGGAGTATATGGAGCAGAAATCAAACCAAAATGAACCTTTACTCTTTCATAATGCACCCTGTCTGGAATACTTTTGCATGACACTTAAATTTGATTAAGTGAAAATGGAACAATGCATGGGTGAATGGAGTAAACAAGAAGGATAGAAAACCACAAGTGGGCAATATGTGCTCATTATTTGTAAATAACTGAGTATATTTACAAAAGGGACTGCAAACTGTTCCAACTGTGGTAGATACTGGACATGATTATTCAGGAGGTAAGATCCAGTAATATAGTGTTTTTAGCAAACGATTAAAATTCTCTTTGCTTATATGCATTCTCTAAATAACAAAAAACTCTTAACAACAAAATTACTTTGAAAGAAAGAATTTACATTTAAAAGTGGGTTTGCATGAGAAAATGGTGTAGTCTTGCTAAAGAGTTATTATACTCTCTCATATGAAGTATCATTTCAGTGGAAATAGGTAAAATTAATTGTACTGTATAGTACTAGTTTTTCAATGAGGCTGGTAAACTGTCTGCTGGGCTTCTGTGCTCCCGTTGAAAAACACAGGAATCTGAAGACAAACTGGTAGAGATTAATGGTAAAAAGATTAAGGTTTGCATGACTCATGCTAAAAAGTACTGGTTTCTAAAGGATTCAGGGAATTATTAGTAACTAACTTAAAATTCTGCAAGAAAACATCTGCGGAAAGGATATAAAAAGCATTTCCATGTTTATTAAAAAGAATCTACCCTGTATTATCCTGAATACATTAAAAGAATATATCCTAGATTCAAGCTGGAGGACATGTGACTATCAAATACAAACTGTGCAGTATTAGACCCACCTGTCTGTCTCTCTCATTCTGTCTCTCTCTAACAATTCTTAGAAACCAAAAAAGACTTTACTAATACCAATTTATATATGCATATCCACCTCTTAAAAGCAAGAAGCAAGCTGCAAAGTGGACAGTTAACAGAAGCCTTGTTACCTCTGGTGCACACTGTTATCAAGAGTGATCTGTCATGCAGTAATTTTACAAATGTCTTTAACATGTAAGATAGAAGAGATTTTTTGCTGGTCTACTAATCTGACACTATTATAAGTGTATAAACAGAAAGGGAAATTACAGCAGTCTTTTTGTTTTACTTCTCCTGTTAAATCTTGCTAAACCTATAAAAAGTATGTCATAAAAAGCAACTAACTACCATGGTAAACCTTTCTAAAATTCAAAAATTCTAAATGTATAATCCTAATCTGAACAGCTAATCATGCTGTGAAGCTATTCTAATATGTATCCAATTATAATCAGCACTATGATAATGGCGCTGTCATTAATCTTCTGTGCTATTTCTCATTATTTCTAGAGTCACTGCTAAAAGCAAATTCTTGGAGCTATTTATGGGAGATGGGAAGTTTCAGACCTTGTATGGCTCAGAAATTTCGATGACATTCCTTATTTTCAGGAATTTCAAATTTTGCTAATAAATTTTCAACAAAAAACAATCTTTAACCTGTTATCTCTTTGAGGTTTGTCATTTAAGTATGCAAAAATTGTTCAGATATTCCATTCCAGACTGAAATTCCAGGGAAATGCATGAAAAGATTTATGAATTCCTTTCTCAGTCCTGTCAGAAAACTTGTCACATCACACTCTGGAGCAGCAAATCGAAATGTGTCAGCAAAGCTGCTTTTTGTGGTCTCTAGGAAAAAAGTATTGCCTCTGAACAAAACACAAACTCTTCTGGAAGACGTCTCTTCTGACACACACTGTAGAAATGAATTTGACAACTAGATGCACCAAGAAGTCCCTCAGTGCCTGCATGTGCCCTGGTTCAAAGCTACTGTGGTTAATTAAGACATTAGTAGGGCCTGTAACAATAGGACAAGCCGTAATGGTTTTAAATTAAGACAGTTGATTCAGAATACACAGAAGAAAGAAAAACAATTTACAATGAGGAGGTTAAACTTGAAACAGGTGGCTCAGAGAAGTGGTGAATGCTCCATACCTGGGTACATTCAAGCCATCTGCATCCATACCCACCACATCCACCTTCATCCATCACTATCCTGGGCCTCTTTGCAGGTCTAAAGGAGGACAGCTCAAAATGGTCTTAATTTTCCCTTTCCATTTCCAGGCATGAAGAGCCAAGGATAGAGATGAGAATGAACTTAATATATTAACAAGTTTTCAAAAAGAAAAAATGGCCATGGGGAAAGAGTCACCATCAAAACTACAAGGTTTTTTCTGGTCTTGTAGCTTTCTGTCACAATGGGACTGGCTGCTTCCCTTTCCTTTGCCCTGTATCCAACAGCTCCTGAGGAGAAGGGAATAACTGCTGTTTGGTCTCTGTGGCAGGTCAGGCTGGTAAATTTGACACAGAAAACACTGGAAGAGGCTGAAATACACAGAATAACGGCTAGTATGCTTCTTAAGGATGGAAATCTTTCCGTGTCTTACTTGTGGTCCCACAAAAATCAATGAGGCATGTGTAACACAAACAGCAGTGACAGCCTGGCTCTACCTTGCAAGACAGTCTTTCAGAAGACATCTTTGAAGATTTAAATACAGTCAACTTGGCATTGAATAAATGTGAATTTTTCTAAATGCAAAAAACAGGTTTCAGAATTGGAACATAATGCAACTCTTTTGAATCCCCATGCTGAAACAGTTAACATATTCTGCATTACAGTATATCATTCAAAGAAAATAGGTGAGAGAAACAGTTGTTGACCTTCATTTGTCAACACAAATTTAAATGGGTTTTAGTTTGTTCTCCACACTACAACTGGCATTTGAGAGGAAAATAATGTGTCAAAAATATCTACCTGAAACACATTTTAAGAAAAGAAGTATAAAGATGAGTTACTGAGAAAGAAAAATGTCAGGTCTACCTGATGAAAAAAACTTTGGATAAGGAGATTGAGATCTCCTTAAAAGACAAGGAGAAACTCTAAGAGGAAGGGAAGGCAATAAAGAATAAAATAGTATGTTTAAAATCATATGAAATAATTTTATAGACAAGATAAAATACTGTCAACTAAATAAAATTAATTTCTGGTCTTGTTCTTCATTGGATTTAGAACATGTGAATGAACCCATCAGTATGCTGGGAATAGCAGACCAGACTTCCCGGGTAGCCATTATATGGCGTGAATAAATGCAGGTTTTAGCCCACTAAATAAAACTGAATTGAAATTCTTTTATCTGTGATTAATTCCACAGACTGTTTTACACCCCATAAATTCAGTGGTTTGAAGCAAGATACCAAAGCAAGAGAAGGGTTGTTTTAAGATAAGCTCTTATAGACAGTAAGACACACCTGCAGTTCTACTGCAACCTACTAAGGTATATATATTTCAGTTCAGTATCGATAGCTGGTATGCCAGCCCATTAGAAGCTGCAAACCATGGGAATGCAATCCTATAAGTGATGAGTGATATACCTGAAAAGTTACATATGTATTGGTTGGGTATGTGAACACATTTGCCTCTTAATGGATACAAAAAAAAGTAAGTGCCTATAATTTTACAGTAAACTCTGAAAAATAGTTAAAAATGGCATAAGAATTAATAAAAACATGCATGTGAGACTGTTACACAGAGCTTTCCATGGCTTTGTTCCCCCAGTATTGGAAATCTTCTGCCTTCAGTTGTTCTCCTAGGAACATTTCCTACCTCTTCAATCGTATCTTTAATTAGATTGCAACTCTAAACAGCATTGCTCTCCTGGTTAGCATCTTTCAGGTCTAAACACAGTGAACCCTTGACCATACCTGTGGGCAGCAACAAACTCTATAAACACATGTTTCAGTACACATACCTTCCTCCTGTGACAATGGTAAATAACTCCTGGCTGCAAGGCAGTGTGGCATTGCAGCCTCATGTTACTACACTGCAAGTCCTTGATCAAGCATAGATTTCCTTTATTGCAAAAATAAATTAAAAACATATTACTATGATCTTGCTATTTCTGTTGCACTTAGAAATTATGTACTTCTTTCAGATGTTTTGCTTATCTGTATTTTTCCTACTGCCCAGTATGTGTCTATACTGTAAGACATGGAAAAAGCTTTCATATCACACAGCTCATTAGAGGCTTAAATGAACCAGTTTTAGATGTATGATTTTGACCTCATTACTGTCCTCAATCAATGAAATAAAAATGGCGACTGTCATAACATCATCTCTTGGATACATTACTCTAGGAATCTGCAATCAGAGTCTGCTTCTCAGATGGTAAAACTGCTATCGAATATACTTGCTAGTACTAAGCCTGATTAAATAATAATAGAGAAAAGAGTTTTTTAGAACTCAATAAGCCAATCACACTATCTCTGAGCAAACTGGAGAGAAGGATATATCCTATCTGCATCTTGTCATAACCTCAGTCCATTTGCAAAATGCTGTAGAAAGAAAACTCCTCACCTGGCACAGTTCCTATACCACTGCCTAAATACATCTTAACAGGCTTGTATGCTATGTGCTGCAAACATTGCAACAAAACTCCGCTCATCTGAAGTCCTGCTGTGAAGGTGAAAGACATGTTTTAAGATCAGTGACAAATTTTTAAAATACTCTTTGTCTTCAGAATGAGAGTATCTCTTTCCTTCACTTTTCCCCACTTTTATGTCAGTCATACACTTGGCACAGGATGAACCACACTCTGGAGATGCCCCTTTCTCTCCACTGCCTTTAGAAGGAATTGAAGTAACTAACTTGAGACTTAATGCTTGACCCTTAAACAACTTACTGCATTCTGTCCATCTAATACAAATGAGATGGATTATCTATGGTTTCATTCAGTTTAAGAGAGTTTTCACCTACATGTACAAGGTAATTTCCAGAACTTTACACTTCCGAATGTATTATTATATAGACAATCATCATTTGAATGTCTAAAAATATAGAGATGCTTTCTGTTGACTAAGCCTTTAGTTTGCACATATTTGTGAAGGTAGTAAGCTGGTCTGTATATACACCTTGCCCGCTACATGTTCTGGACATACAACGTATGTTATTTTTGTGAGACTTGAGTGACCAATGCTTGCCTCAAAGGCTAAATAATTCATTACTAGACCAGAGCTGGCATTTTTCACAGAAGAAAATACAGAACAAATTAGCACTTAGTCAAGTTTCTGACAAGCCTGCCAAGCCAAAATTCTTCAAATTTTGTACTGTTCAAGTTAAGCTATTCTAACTTATTGATTTAGCTGTACTTGGTAAATAGACTGTGACTGCTTTTTAATCCACTTTCATTTTTATCATTGAAATAGCAGTGATTTTCTTCCTGACAGTATTTTCTGAGATGCCTGAAGTCACATTATTAAACAATTCAACACTGTTTTGCATATAATACTATATTCAGGTGAAACTATTCTTAAAAAGTTCCTATTTATGGAATCATGTATCTTTATGGGATGCTGGTTTTGATAGTTCTTTTATGATTTAGCTAAATATTCCTTCTTTCACTTTGGTATATATCAGTTAAATTCTACAAGCAAGGCTTCTTCTTGTTGCAATATAAAACTGAAAGGCTGCACCTCCAGTTTCTTTCATAACATACTTCCAATTAGTTTCATAATGTTACCTGCACACCTATAGAGAAATGGAGCTTTGAACAGAGAGGCAGAGTGCAGACAGAAGAAAAGACTTATCTGGATCTTCCAATAGAGAAGAAAAAATATTTTACCTTTCTGCAGTCCTCCTCTCCCTTCATCTGCATGGAGACAGCATGGAAAGGTTTGGGCATAGCTAGATGACTCCTATCTAATCCTGCTCAGGTGAAATGCTTCTTTCTCACAAAAGATGAGTATTTGGCATAGCCACATGTGTGCTTTGGCATACAATCTTCCTTAAAAGTAATTGCTTCGGAGTATCCTTATGATCTATAGCATACAGATTGGGAGGGGATTTTTTTTTGGCAGAAGATGAAGCTGACTTCTTTCAGGCTGTTTTTAGCCTAGTTTCCTATGGAAACAAGGCTGTGTGACAGTATAATACAGTCTGTATGTCCTCTCCTTATAATTTTTGAACTAAGTAGCCCAATTTACTAAATGTGACTGAGAAGATAGAAATCTCAAAGATAGTTATGCTCTTATAAATTTTGAAAGCGGCAGCTGCTGGAGAGAAGAGAGACCAGGATCCTAGCATTAACATGCAGGGTGCTAACAATCTTATCAGACCATTTCTGCTGTCAAGTGTGACAGCCTGCATACCATTACCACGATATATGCATATTCAGAGATAAAAGAAGACCTCTATAATTCAATTATTAACCAAGAGACATAAATCCATAAGAAACTGGTCTTCTTCAGTTCTTTTAGCCTTTCTTTCTTTTAACCAGGCAACCAAGATAACAGGCTGGTGAATGGACAAAATTAAAAAGGACAAACCAAAATCATACAAAATCCATACTGCAGCAAAAGAGAAGAGTAAATAGGTGGGATAAGGAGTTTATCAGCTACTATATTATAAGGATGGGCAGCTTTTAAGGTTCTGTCCTAAGGTACATTTAAATCCATTTACAATTTTACCAGGTACAGAAGTCCTATACATACACACACATACAAAGACATACAAGAGGAGATTGTGAGCATTATATTTTAGCTGCAAACAACTGAACATATTGAATGATTCAACTTTTTCATGCAGATACATGACATAAAGCTGAAAATCATTTTAATTTCCTATATTCCACAGCTAAGTAGCCATATAAGGGTTAAAGAAGAGGGATTCCTCTACCAAAAATACTTTTACAGCTGTTGGGTGATTAGTTTGAGATGGTCTACCATAATTATCTATGCCATAATTTCTCTTTGCCTGTGTCAAAAATACTTTGAAAAACACCACCAAATACTCAGTAATTCATTATCAAAATGCATGAATTGACTAGAGAAAGTGGCATGAAAAGTTATTTGTTACACAAAATAGCATAATTCTTCATTATGTATCCAATGTTCTGTCAGTATTTACTATAAATAAGACTGTTCTGTTCCAAGATTTCAGAAGACAGATACAAATTCCAAACTCTCTGCCAAAAATTTTCAAAATCTAGAAAGTATTTCTCAACTAGCAGTTCCTGAAATATAATTGATATTTGACGACTACCTGTTAATTATGAAGGAAAAAAAATATTAAAGAAAGTAAAAAGATGAGCATCACTTTCACTTATTTTTGCAGCAACATCTCTCTCTCTTTTTTTTTTTTTTTTTTTTTATTTTTTTTTTCCCTTTGCTNTGTCATATATCTCTTCCCTTGCATCCTCTCTGCTCATGTTGGGAATCAGGTGCATGCTGCCAGCAGGACTTGTTAATTCAAGGAGCTGCTGCTGTCCAATTAAGCTTGGTGCCAGATCACAGACAGCCAGATGCTAAGGTAGCTAATTCTCCTTCCTAGTTCAGCAATAAATGCAACACCATTAGCAGCATATCCAAGGTATTAATACACTCATTTGTAGGCACACTGTAAGGTTAATTCATGTCGGTCCAAATGGAAAAAACTAAAAGAAGCAAAGAAGGATATCAGGCACTTAAAGTAGGCCCAGTAAAAAAAAAAAAACAAAACCACAGTTCACCTTTTTTCAAGCAAGTAATTCTGAGGACTTGAACTCAGATGCAAGTTTACTCAAGGAATCTACTTTTACTATTTGAAAAGTTTCCAGGTGCCTAAAATTTTCCTTTAATACATACACAGATTGTTTTTTTTCCAGGTTTAGGAATACTAAGAAGTCAGCATTTAGCTAAAATAAAACATAAAATTCAAGTTGATAATCTTCTGCCTACCTTCCATGAAGAACTGAATTCATTAGATGTTCTTATGACACACTGGATCATGATCAAGCACATCTGAAGTACAGTGTTAACCAACACTTTTACAATGTAACACAAAGTGCTAGTTTTTCCTCTTTTTCAGTAGCTAAATGTAGCTGAGCCTATTTTCAATTTGTAGTCTGCAGACATTATACAAGAACAGACAGTCTCAGTGTAATCCATAAAGAATAACTAAAAGCATACCTATCATCAATAAGACTTAAGTGTGCTATGGGTGAATACACATCTCAGCCAGAATAGCATTAAAAAAAGCAAGATTTCAAGTTCTTAATTCAGTGTATATATTCTGATTCAAGGATATACTCAGGATGTTTTCAGAGATAACAGTTCAGCTTCTTTCTTTGGCTACTGCAATTCAAGCCCCTGTCTCCTACTACCCTGCAGGTTATGCAAAGCACCAGGCTATGTGACTTGAGTAAGAAATCAGGAATGGGAGGCACAGCTCCTTACACTGCACAGTATTATGACAGAAGTAGATACTCAATCCAGGCTTATGGAGGATCCAATTAACCTCAAAGAATAGTGTTGAAACTAGCCTCAAAGTAGCTAGCAATTAGCAAAGCAGACCATATATATCTTAAGTGCTATCCCTCTCTAGATCTCTGCAGAGATATAAAAGCTAAGCAACTTTCTTAAGAAGAAGAAAATCTTTTAAAAGTGTGCTTGGGATAACTCTTTTCCTTCAAGCAGCACTGGTAAAAATCCATCTGATGTCTTCAGGTCCCCTATATACACTTGTCTAATGGATTCAGTGCTTCTTTGAGGTAGGAGAGTTGAAACTTTATTTGCAACAGCTAATTTCCCTGGAAAGTGTCTTCACACATGGGCTGTACATTATTCTGGCTGGGAAAGAGCTTTCTCCAGACTTTCCTTAGTCATGAGGAGTAAGAAAAAGCAAAGAGAACGATTCTGTAATTTCAAGGGCAGAGCAGCTAGGTGAGAGTGACGTACAATCCACGTCCTTCTGTGATAACTGTTTATGAAATTTATTCAGCAATTAGTCAACATAAAGAACTAGACCCCTGCCAGAGGCAGGTTTGAAGCCCTTGACTCCCTGTTTGCCCCCCTGCAGCTATGCTGTCTCACACTCAGTTCTCACCCTTGCAGCCTATACTATTCTCAAGCATAAGATAAAGAGCTGTTAACATAATAGCCAATCCTGGCATTTAAATATTAGTCACTGGCTATGTCCAACATTCAGTAGCTAAATCTTATTTTTATTCATGGGTTTTTGGGGGTTTGGGATTTTTTTAATTCTTCTCATGACTGCAAAGGCATCTTTATTTCCACCCTCCTTAAAAAGGCCATCCAAGGAAATAGATGAGATAACATTATAAAAGAGACAAAATTAGCAGTCATGAAAAGTACAGAAGGCTTGGAATGAAATTATATATTTGCTGGATACAAAAGCAGTGACATTGACAGTGGCACTTGAAAGAGGAATCTGCAGACAGTGTTTCTACAGACACTGAGGTCTGTAGATACTGTACTCAATGCACACTTGATTTGACCTTACTTTGAACGGAAGGATAGGTGAGAGATGGGTGCTGATGGGCAGTCCACAACCAGTACAATTTCCCCTGTTAAGCAACAGGTTTACTAAGCACCATGGAACCTCCTCTGTGATTTTTGGATCCCATTTGAGCATTGGAGCCTGTGTGTCTAATCCTAAGAGGTAGACTGTTCTCCAGTCTAGAAGAAGCACACATTCTATGTCAACTAGCAGAAAGAGCAGGAACAATATTAACTACAAAGCTCGTATGTTTATGAAATTTTTAAATACTTAGTAATATAGTATTTTAAGCCCAATATATAATGCAGGAGATAAAATACTTCAGGTAATGCAGGAGATAAAATACTTCAGGTAGCGTTAGAAGGAATTAACTGATAAGCAGGAAGCATAGTGCAGCAACAAGAGGAATGAGCTGATCCTCACCAAAAGTGATACCACCACTACAAAATCTATGTAACAGGTACTGATTGATCCTTTCACTGTGTGATACATTTATTATGTAATGAACTTAATGAATTTAATGAAATCTAAACCCAGTGTCACTGACCAGGGCAGAAGGCTTCATCAGGCTGGGAGAAACAGTAATGCATTGATGTAGCTTCTATGATGCATACAGAAAATGAGAGAAAACAGTTGGATCCAGCAGTCAGGAAAAAAAAAATTAAGCACCGACTCAAGAATTACTGCATTCTCATAAGTATGTCTCTCTTGATTGTATTTTAATCAATTGCTCTTGAACTTGGGCAATACATCTGCTGTATTTCCCAAGCTATCATACACAAAGCTTTTCATGCTGTTATAATTTATAAACGGACCCTCACATTGTCCTTCCAGTTATTATTAAATCTAACCACAAGTGACCACTCCATTATGTACTCCACTGACTCTATAGCAATGACCACACTTCAAGTTTGAAAAAGGATACTGAGAAGTTTAAATTAGAAAAAAATACAAAAAACCCACAACAAAATTGAAAACAAACAAACAAAACCAGCCAAACCAGAAAAAAAACAGATCATCAAATAATACAGCCCAAGGCTGCCCAAGACACGAGGCTGAGGAAGCACGAATGACAGTTTGCAACATTTTGAGTAGGCACAGTGAGTTTTGTGTGATAACGCTAATAATAAATCTCAATTTAGAAAAGACCACAACTTTAACTTTTGCCCAGGGCTCTTTGGAATGTCTGTGTGTCCTTGATTGTCTAATTTGGCAGTGTTTTTATCCTACATTGCTACCTATCTAGTACCATTTAATTAAAACAATTATAGTAGAAATTCATTCTTGTGAAGGAATAACACGTTTTGCTTGTTAGACAGAAGCAGACAACTGAACTAAATAAAGGAAAATTGAGTTGATTCCACATGAGTTCAATTGCTAGTTTTTAATTTTATGACAGTCCTTGGATGCTGTGGCAACACCCATTTCTGCACAGCTTGCAGAATGCAGAAATGCCCCCATGGCAGAATAAGGACATATCAGTAGTGGCCATATGGGCTTTTCTTGAGCAAAAGATGGCCCAATTCACATTCTCTCATAGCACCTGGAAAGCTCACATGTTTAGGGCAGATTTTCAAAACAGAATTACCTTTGTTCCCACAAGTTTTGTGGAGGTCCTTAATAAAAGCTTTTGAAAACTCCATCCTGAAAGCACAGTTCTTAGGTCACAGTAATGGTTCATCAACCATTTCTTTCTAAGGCTCTCAGCACCTGAAAAGCTTTTCAAGAAACCACTTATATAGTCATTGTTTTCTTTGGGAACTGCACATGTATATGAAGGGACAGAGTTTGTTCCCATTTAAAAGGAGTACAGTCTTCTCACAGCAAGCAATCATGGAAAATACTGCTGAAATTACATATATTCTCTAGCAGTTTTGAAAATGATCTGGATCTAGGGTATATTTTATCCTGTCTTGTTGCAAAAACTACCATCGCTTCAATTTTTTTTGAGAAATCTCTGTTCCTAAATGTTTTTTGTTGGTGGACAAAGAAGTTTGCTTTGTCCGGTTTTAATGTTGCTTGTCTGGTGACATTTCCATTTAGTGACCCACTGGCTGAAATAAAAACATTGCCAGTAGTCATGCAACTCTTCTCAATCTACCATGATCAGCTGTTCTGTACCAGCATCTTCCTAACCTAAATAAATATGGAGGAGATGCAAGGTGGATTTCCTAAGTGGTTTATTATGTCATACACTAAATTGATAGAATCAATGATCAGGAACTTCCACACATATTTCTGTGATTCTGGACTTACTGTTTCTGAAGAGTTGCCAGACAAAAATGGATGACTTTTTACAACTTCATTTACTGAACCTCTCCCAAGCAATACATAGAAACAAAACAGTGGCTGAAGGTGAGGGTTCCCAATTGCTAAAATGATTTATCATTATTGAAAAACAAGAAATGGAAAACAGCAGTTGCACCACCTGCCTCACTGATAGTTAAAAAAGATTAAAATTTTTTTCTCCATTTATGTACATTGCACAAATCTTTACACCTCCAGACTTTTTTGGTTTTGATGTTACAGTATTATGTTTTATTTTTCCAGTCTGAGATTTTGCACTTGCTTTAACATTATGTTGTCTAAGGTGCAATAAAAACTAAAGATATATATTCTAAATGACCTAAAAAAACCCAAATAAATCACATATTGCACCCAATACTTGAAACATCTTCGAGTAATTTTATTTTTAATACAAAAGTAAAGGCACAAAATCCACTTTTCTGTGAATGAGAGGCATATTATCAAGTCCATTGATCCCAGATAAATCCTTACAACTTGTCTTAGAAATGGTTCTCATACGAATTAAGCACACATATCTCTGTGAGGAACTGCTCTGTTCACAACTCTGAAGTAAGTAGCCACTGAAGCATTACTTCAAGAACCTTGGGGAGAAGTAAAGTAATCGCTTGACCTCTTCCTCAGAGCCTGGGTTAGTCATCACCAGGGGTCTCAGCAAAGAGAAGAAAAAGAAAGAGCATTTTTCACACAATGAGTAAGCAGACAGGAACATTCTAGCTTGGGGATGGCAAAGGAGGAAAGCACTAGCTTTTACCTGGAGACAATTTCTTTAGCGTAAGCAAACTATAAAGGGTCTGCAGATAAGCTTCAGTAAATAGAGGGAGAATTTGTCTTAACAGAAAAGCAAGAGCAATGAAACCTTCAGTGAGGCTGTAGCAGCCAAGGAAGATTGCTCTTATTAAGCATAGTCTTAATTCTTTATATAATTAATGTATCATTCTGTATTTAGGTCTCATCACTGTAAATTTGTATTTTAAAGACATTCTATTTAGTTCTTAAAGAGGAAATGCTGTCTGGATGACCTGACAAACAAGAAGACATTCCTGATGAAAGTACATGGTACACAGGTACAGAATCACTTAAAAGTGCCCAGCCCCGCAACAGACTATTTACTACAGACTATTCACTACATTAGGGCATCTAGGGCATCCAGGGAATAACAAATATATTTCTTCAGAAAGGGATAATTTAAGAATAAGCACAACAAACAACAGGAAAGAAAGAAGAAGCATTTTCCAACAGTTTCCTGTCAACAGCAAGGAAAATCTCTCTAGCACATTGCATAGAAATCGGGAACATGCTTGAAAACTAAGCTACTTTATGACAGAAGGATTAAAACAAACTAATGAAATCCTGAGAGGTGCACAATTTTTGTTTCCCCTCCATCATGAATTTTAAATCCTGTCCAGCCTTCTAGCAAGCAACTGGTCTAACTAGAATTAATTTTTCTGACCTCAGTCCCATTACCTGACCTCTGTTTTAAACCTCACACTCTTCTGCAGTCAGCAGCTGTAGCATCCATGCTGGTCCACTGTATGAAATAGTGTTACACTGAGAACACAACACGTCAGCTTTACTTGCTCTGCCTGCACAGATCCTGTCACAGGTATGCATTATGCTGCTCACTGCAGCTTAAAACCATTTTGTCTCAAAGAATTTATGTACTTGAAAATTGGTAATTTCATTACTAAAGAAGATCCAGCCTCCACAGTTAACTTGCTTTCAGTAATGGTCAGTGACGCACTGAACATGCATCCCTTAGAGAAGTTTGGGAAAGAGACTGCTTTGGTCCTACAGCCAACCCTTCGCTGCTTTCAGGAAGGAACTGTGACTGCCTGCTAAAAGAGCTGCAAGGGATCTGCATCAGAGAAAGAGGCAGACTAGCTTTCTATGTTAAAAAGTTTTGTTAGAGGAAAGAGGGTCCAGGAAAGAAGGAGTTGTTTCTTGAATACTTTTCCTACCTTAAAAAAAAAAAAGGATTTTAGCCATTTATTTTCTCAGCTTGGTGAACAGGGTCCTTCCTGCTGTGTTTGACCTGTGGCCAGAGGCATCCCAGGTGCAAATGCTATCCTTTGATGAAGTACATATCATAGAAATGTAGAATGGTTTGGGTTGGAAGTAACCTGAAAGAACATCTAGTTCAAACTCCCCTTGCCTTGGGCTGAGATACCTTCCACAAGACCGGATTGCTCAAAGCCCCATCCAAACTGATCTTGAACACTCTCAAGGATGGGGCATCCACAATTTCTCTGGGCAACTGTTTCCAGTGTCTCACTACCCTCAGAGGAATTAATTTCTTCCTGATATCTGATCTAAATCTACCCACTTTCAGCTTAAGGCCATCCCCTCTTTCTCTTTTAATCACTACATGTCTTTGAAAAAAGTCCCTCTCCAGCTTTCCTGAAGGCCTCCTTTAGGTACTGGAAGGCTGCTCTATGGAGCCTTCACTTCTTCAGGTTGAACAACCCCAACTCTCCCAGCCTGCCTTCATAGAAGAGGTATGATTCTATTATTCTATACATATTTGGATATATAGGAATATGTAGATATAGATATTCATATGCAAACACATAGATATCTATTTCTAAGTTTCAGGGACTGGTTGGGAACATCTTAACCACAGAGTTACGTGGTCCTTTTGGTTAGGGCTCAGGCTAGGATATTTTAGTCCAGGACAAGTGTTTATACATGGGCTGTCTAGTGGTCCCATGACTCTACAAGCTGGGCGTGAGTGTGAAGATTCCGCCCACTAGGGATATCTGGTCCCACTCCATGGCCCTTTTTACCCTCACAAATATGGGGAGAATGAGGGTTTTCCACAGTGTCTGAAGAGTGATTTTAGACTGATTTTAGACTATGAACAAGGCACAGTGACCTGTGTTCAGGAGCTGGTGTTACAGAAATTGCTGAGAACTAAGTTGAGAGAAGTCTCTTTTGGAAATGAACTGGCTGGATGCTGATCAAGGTTATATTTACTGAAGGAAAGAAAAGAAGCCCGAGAAAGAAGAGACTGCAAGGGAAAGAATTAATACTTGCAGGAAAAAGAAACCGCAAGGAGACAGATTTCCTCCCGAGGAGGGAGTGAGTGTTCAGCTGACTGTCAGAGGGGAGAGAGGGGGACCACTATCACAATGTTGAGCAAGGAGGATAAATTTCAGTGCTAGTGCTAGGGGAAAGCATTTAGGGCCACTAAATCACTTAATAGTGTTCTCTAAATATTTGATATTTAGCATTTATATTGAAATAAAAAATAAAATAAATAAAATATAATGGTTGAGGGCTATGCAATGAAGTCAAGCTCCAATTTTGCAGTACTTAAATAGCACCTTGCTCCAAGACTATTTTAAAATGCCTTTACTAGACTCCTTCAAGACAAACCTTTCTGGGTTAGCTTAAGACACATTCCTGACTATTGTACTAGAATAGAGGCACGGCACAGCTAGTGCTTTTCAGTAATCTCTGGTCAGCATGGTAGCCTTTTAACTGGTTTGTGCTGAAATACTCCTGAGGAAGGCTTATCTAGAGGCCAGATCACTACATTAGTGCTCCTAGTATCTACAGTGCTGGTAAGATCCCTTTTTACTATTTTCTTATGACATACATAAGTATTTAAAAACCCTTGGAAGGTGATGACCAGGTTAAAAAAGAATTAATCTGTCAATTCTGTCAGAATTGCTTTGGGAAACACTCTTTAAAAATATTAGGGTTTATGGCACATAATAATAGTGTCCTTGATTCAGATAATATTTTGGTTAAAAGACTAGGAGGTAGAGGATTGAACTTTGCATCTTTTATGTCCTCATCTTGTGAAACTCATAACTTTTTATCAGCACTTCAAATATGGCCACATAAAAACACATTGAGAGCAGACTACCATTAATGTTGGCTAAGAAAATCCACAGATTAACATATTGCATTGTTGAAAAAGGATGGAAGGTGGAAGTTCAGCGAAAAAAATACCATAAATGCAAACCATATAATAAAAACTTAAAAAAAGCAAACACACCACAGTTGGATTTTGTAATAAAATGCCTCTGGGAACAGAGAAAGTAGATCTAAAACTTTCATATATTTGAAAGTTGCATACGTCTTCTATGTAACATTTCAGACACTTAAAAAGAATTCGAATATTCTAGGGTAGTCAATGGGCCTCAGACACTTGCAGATTTTTTTTAATAACCAGGTTAAAGAATGCAAACCTTAAGTCACAGCAAACTGATGAAATTTCTCTTCCTTAAAAAATCACAGGTCTCTTAAGACTGACACAGACTTTTCCCTGCAACAAGATGGCAAAATCACTTAAGCGATACCCCTTCTCATTTTCTGAAGTTTCACTGGGTATCAGCACTTTCACAACTAAGATAATTCAATGTTACTAAGTAACAGACTGTTTTAACTAAAAAAACTGAGGAAAAAGGAAAAAAAAAATCTAATACTTCAGAACAAAAATTTCTATATTTCTAAACAGTGTTTCTACAATATTCTGAACTGAGGATTTTTGTTGCTGAAGAAAGGAAACGTCCAAGTAGTCACGTTTACACTTTTCAACCTTCCATCACACTAATGTCCATAAATCAACTGTAGTGCAACTTTTCACAGTTATGACCTTGGAAAGGTATGTCTTAATTGGAAAGAGAGATCTTACTCTAGTATGAAAATTCAACCCAAATCTTATATACTATATAAAATTTCTATTTTCCTCTACTTGGTATGACCAATAGCAGAAACAGTAAATTGCTGTACCGATAGCCACACATTCCCTCTCATTGACCTCCAAATAGAAGTCAAATAGATTTCTCTGCCTCCGATTTACAGTGCCGTTACAAAAGCTATGTCACTGAAAGGTAGAATGCTATTTGGATTTACTTTGAAAATGACTGTGATGTTAGTTATAACAAGTATTCATCTGAATTAATAATGTGATCCCATATCTTTTTTGGTAAGTCCTTCTAGCTTCAAAAAAAGATGTTTGTTTGAAGATTGTGGCTTTACTTCTCCAGACAAACAGACTTCTTTGCAGTGGTATTTCTGAAAAGCTCATTGTCTCTGATCTTCATGGGTCTGTAAGAATAATGTTCCAAATTCTTAACTTTTCTGCTCTGAAATAAAAGAAGTAACCCTAGGACTAAACATTGTCATTTCCAAGAAAAAAAGCTTTTCTTTGAAAATGCTAGGAACAGGATAGCAACTTCACTTACTGCTTTTGTGCTAACTCACAGTGCTACAAGTTCTTCCCACTGATGTTTCTGTTTATTTTTTGTGGTGATTAGTGCATAGTTCTGGTTTTTCTATAAAGAGTTGCACTGCTTATGCCTTTTTTTCTAGAAAGCACCACTAAGACAAGTTCAGCTTCCTCTTTGATCTAAGATGGCTCTGAATAAAGAATGAGACCTCTAACAATGCTCAGTCCACAAAACAGTGGTTTCCTAATTCTTCAGACTTCTCTGATTCTCTCTTTCCTATAACTTGCACTCCAGACTAGACTAGAATATATGAAAGCACATAACACAACTGGCTTTATCAATTAAATCAAGCTCTGTGAAAGAGGTAGGCTATATATCTAACAGAGGGTATTTTTATCTCCCTCAGGATTTAATGAACACCGAAAATAGGAATCCCAATGTCTGTATCAGATGTATCAACAGAAGTTTGCCTCATGAACCAAATTAATAGCAAATTGTTGAATGCATGAAAATGACACGAGCCCTGTCTCACAAATTATTAGTTCTCTGAAAGAGTAAATAAAGTGTGTAGAAGATGCAACTCTTTTACAAAAAGCAGATGGATTTACAAAAGCCTTCTTTCAGATAACATACTTCAAAGGGTCTTAGACCTGTCTATCATGGGAGGAGAGGCAAGAGTGTCTTCTGGCTTAACGACTGGTTAGAAGACAGAAAGCATATTAGAAAAATAAAGGTCAATATTCACAAAACAGAAGGAAGTGTTCCAAACAACCTCACTCTGGTTCTTATGACAGTTAAGTTCCTTGTTTAGAATCTGAGAAATGAGGATAATGAGTGAACAGAAAGTTTGATTGTAAAGAATTAACCAGAACAGAAGTAATTAAAGTTGCCTTTGAAAAGCTCTATGAGAATCTCATAATATTCAATCACTTGGCAAAGAAATGACAAAGGAAATTCAAAGTAGCTACTTGCAAAATACTGCATATGCAAGGCAAGAAGAGACAACCCTAACCACAGATAAACAGCCATGGACTGCTATATCTTTCACTAGTATTAATAGTCAATTTAAAACCTTTGATTACTGCTCTTTATGCCCAGTAGTAGCTCAAAACAAAAATAAATTTTAGGAATTACTAAGTAACAAGAAACAAGATAGAAAATTATTTCCTATAAAACCTTACAATGCACAACATCGGCACAACAATTTCAACAGGATGGTATATTTAGCAATGGTATACAGAAGACCACAATGAGTGAACTTAATCTCTGAAAAGATTAAATGGATTAAGAAACTTTAACTAAAACAAAACAAAACAAAACAAAAAAACCCAGATCGATTTATATTTTATTTCAGGAATACTGTCTGCTGTATGTGTGTCTTGGAGTAGAAGATCTAGTTCTGATTCAGTCCTGCCTTTTGTGGGATGTCTCTGCCTATATTCAGTTGTATGTTATTATAGGGACTAAGGATGGAAGTTGAAGGAGAAAAACATATTAGGGTGTTTTCTTTATTTTGTTTTGCTCTGTTTGTTTGTTTGAGTTTTTGCCTGTAGTATGCTCCTTGAAATCTACTGGGGCAGCAGCTACTACAATTACGTCAGAAGACAGGGGAGGAAGAAGAGAGAAGATGAAATTTTTTCAGCACACAGGGAACGCACAAATGGAATTAGATGTGGGCAGTGCACACATTTTAGAATTAGAATTTGAAATTAAGCCTTCAACACAAAAGCTCTGCTTCTGGGAAATCCATCTGTGCTGTCAGTTTCTGTGGAGACAGGTAAAGTTATGGTAAAGGAGGAGCATTTTTTGCTAATGGGTGACACCTCTTACCAAAACCACACTGCACATTGCTGGCTGGTACAAGGTCATGGCACTCTGGATAGAGGTTGCATTACATGCTGCAAACTTCAGTATAATGAAAAATGTTCCTAAGACCTATGAAAACAAAAACTTTACAAGACTGAAATAATAATAGGAATAAAATATTCTTAAGCAGATATGTCAAATGGAAAAAGTGGTAATCAGTAACACAGGAGAGTTTTGTACCCGGTGAAAGGAATTAGATGAGGGGTACAACAATATGGCATGTCTCCTAAACCTTGTCACTCGCTCATCTCATGTAATTCAGTCATAGCTGTAACCTCACTAGGCAGTGAGGAGGAGGAGGAGATAAGCCAGGCTTCTCTCTCTCTTGGACTTTTCGGGGAGGTTCTGAACTTAATGGTACAATATCCAAAGCAACTCTCAGAAGGAAACAGAAACAATAATAAACTACTCAGTAGTAAATGAAGAGTCTAGTCTACTAAATCATTCCAAGAGAAACATTTAAAATAAATGAATGCTTTAGCTTTCAACTTTGAAAAATTGTTCTCATTTTCATGGAGTGTTTAAAGTAAGTCTGTGTCCCATATGAACCTGGCACTTCAATACACTTACAGAAGTACTTCAGCAGCTGCCACTTGATATGAACAAACTGTGATTTTCCTCTCTCTGGAAGAGCTCAGATACAAACCAAACATTTGTTCTTCAACTGTGCTTTCCCTAGTCTTTCTGCTGACAATTTCACTGTATTTGTAAACTCACATTCCAGATTAGTTGTCTTCTTAGTCTGACAGTGACAGTCCTGGAGCAGAAGAGGCTTTAAAAAGAAGAGGACCAGTGAGTCATACCCCAAACCCCTCTCTTCATGCATGTATGGACCTGAATCCACCTCAAATACTCAAAAGAATCAAACTGAACACCGTGTTTTCCCCCATAAATATCCTTCTACGGCAGGGCAAGAGTGCCATGATGTACACAGTGGTGCTGGTTTGGGCATCAATGGAAGCATATCTTCCAATCTTATCAACCAGTCAAAGCCGCAGAACACTTAAGTGTGCAGCTGATCTCACATTTTTCAATGAATGTCATCATATTCCCTGTTCATTATAATACAATTCTCACTAATCTACTATGAATATATGAATACCAGAAAAATTCATCACAGTACAAAAGGTCCTTTTTTTTTCAAATGAACCAAGATGTGATTTAGGCAGAACAAAGACCACAGGGAAACAGATGTGGAGTGAATTTTATATAGAAAGATGACATGGCAATAAGGAAGTCTAAATTCAGGCACCTTCACTGTAACTTTTATACACATCAAACGAGTTGTCTTTAAAGATCATGGAGAAAGTTAAGAAATGACACATTCATACAATAAAATCATACCTACTGTCCTGAATGCATATGCATCACAATGGTGAATGGTATAGGACTAAAGTAGGTTTAGAATGAGCAAGATTGGGTAGTATTCAGTCTGTAGGACAAAAGCCTTTTTTTTTTTTTTTTTCTGAACTTGGAAACCATTTAGTGAATGAAGACAGGAGTTGCAACTAGAGAAAGGATAATCTCATGAGTGTGATGGCAAGAGCATTTTCATGGAGAACTGCTTTGCACTATTCCTCTTCCTACAGTTTTCTGCATCTTGGCCAAACTTTCACAAATGATTTTCCATCTACATTAATCTCTTTCTCATGTCCAAAACCAGACACAATGGATATGCAGAAGACCTGCTCAGAGACTGCAGCTGAAAACAGCGTTAGTGATGCTCTGAAAATATAAAGTGCTAAGTACAACACAAGCTGAGAATCTGAATCTTTAAAAATGTGCTTCTTTCTCACTTTTAAAAGGAAAGTAATATCTCAAAAAGTATTGTGAAAATAGAAGTATTTAATTAAGTTTCCAGATATAGTAGTTTTAAAAGAAAAAGCTATGAGAATATTTAAAACTTATATTCAGAACAAAATTGGAATATGATCTAGTATAAGACACAGAAAATAATTAATTGTATAAGTACCATTGATTATGTATGAGGATTTGTGCATGATTATACTACTAGAACTATCTTTATTCATAGATACAAGGAAGCTAAGCAAAGCTCCTGCAACAATCCTAATTATTTAAAATTTTTAATGCTTATTGCTGCAATTCTAAATTTCTAATAATACACTGCCTACATTGTTTTTTTTCTCCTTGGTCTTACCTACAAGCTAGTATTTTTAGTGTTTTAAGTAGAAATATATGCTACAAATGCTATGACAATCAGTAAGTTATTGGAAAGCACACCACTAAAGCCTGCACCTTTCCATACTTGATTTATTATGGTCTTGACATGAGAAATGTGCACAGGTAAACTATTTTTTGAATGAACTGAGAAGTCTGTTTTCTGGGAGGGAGTAACAATATCTAAATTGACAGTAAAACAAGATTTACCAAATAGCTTTCAAGAGAACAAGCTCAAAAACAGGAGTTAATGCTAGTAACAATTTAGATGGTTTACTTAATAGTCCTAGTACAAGATCAAAGTACTTGTTTCTCACTAACCTAGTGATTAAAAGCAGCTGAATGCAAGTGTGGAAAAGGCTGTGTTCAAAAAAAAAAAAAAGCAGGGTTTTCCTGTTTTCTATTGGTTCATATTTGTCTACAGTATTATCATGTCTCTCTAAAACAGTCAAGAGCTAGATTAGCACAGACGAGGTGAGATCCCCATCACGTTCTTTCCAAGGGAGAATAACTCAATGAAGGGGATTGAAGGAAGAACTGCTGCTGCCTGCACTGCTTTTGCTCTGTTTTATGATATAAACTCTATGAACTGTATTTATATCAGCTACTTTTAGACAGCTAATGTGAACATTTCAGTGCCTCAGATTTAGGCACTTTCCTGCAGCAGAACAATTCCAACTGCCTATGCTGAGGATTCAGACTCACCCTGTAGCTAAAAGAGAGAAAGCTTTGAAGAAATTTGTGTTTGCACCTACAGCAGAAAGCAGTGCAGTTCAACAGAAGCAACTCCTTAGGATAAAGCATGGATGATGAGGATCAGACATCCACACTAAACATATTAAAAGCTTTGGATTTATTCTGATCTGGGCCTGGGAATTTGGTTATCTTATAATGGTTGAAGCACATCTTCTGGTTAGCCAAAGAAAAGTCCATCTTATGTTCTCTAAGGCCACTCTATGATGTGAATCCAAGCACAGCAAGTAGAGTCAATGCAGAGCTTTGCTTCAAAAGTACATTCTTAATTTATACCAAAATGCTAATGCAGGTATGTTCTCTGAATGCCTTCAGGGAATGATATGGAACATCTTCATTAGAAGTCTTCCCTTCTCCACTGACTACAAATAACTACGATGGAAAAAAATACATATTTTGTATTTTCTTTTTATGTGTTATAACGAGAGAAAAGAAAATATAAAGACCACAGAAACCTATATACTTCCAAGGGAAACTGCAGGGTATCTATACACCAGAATACCAGGCAAAGGAGTGCTTAAAAATCTGATTAAGCAGATGCATAAATCCAGCTGGATTTAAAGTGCCAAAAACTTCTTTTTGGGTGATATACATACACAGGAGAACAGCATTCCTCCATCTCAGTAGCCTCACGGCTAGCAAGTTGAAGTTTCTGCCCCAAAGCAGCCAAAGCAACTGTTTGTTTGGGGAGCAGGGCCTGATTTTTATGTGTTTTGGTCTTAGGGTTCTTAGTATCTAAATTATTAATAAAGTCCTTCTAGGTTCCAGTTTTGGAGGTCTGCATATTTGGAAACTGACTGGCATCTCAGTACTTTAAGAAGGTATAGAAAATATTCCATAACCTATCATTAAATGGAAAGTACCTTGGAGCATGGCTCTTGTTCATTTTCACATGGTCACATTCTCTTCACAGCTGGAACATATATTGAGAATCAAAACATTTAAAATTGCCTTTTCATTATGGGATCACGAACAATCTACATTTCACAATTTCAGTCTTTGAGAAATATACTTGATTGAGAGTGAATAATTATGAAAATCAAAGCAACTGTATGGAATATTTTTTGAAGGAATTAACCACAGCCACAAAATTCAAACACTAGAAATACTGTCCGGAATACTCCAACAAGCACTTGTGCCTGATGAGATTTTGAAAGCAAATAGAATTCTACCAAATTCATGTTCCAAAAAAAATGCAAAAAACAGACTAAAGACTCACATCCAAAGAGAAGTTGCCACATGACATTTCCTACATGTCCACTTGCCACCAAGATCTGGTGCACATTGTTATGGAGCACCTCTTCACCCTCACCCTCCTCTTTATTTCCTATTTGCTTTCCTTTTGATCCTATCACAAATGGGCATACAAGTACATTTCTTTTTGAATCCATCTCTGCTCTAGCTCTGTTCAGAGCAAAGCTTTTTCTACCACTATCTGCTGATAAATTGTAGTGTAAGAAGTAAGTTTTAAACAACAGTCATCACAGTTCATTATCTGTGTTTGTATCATTTGTGTCCAGAACCTGCATCAGTAGTAACTACCAACTTTCTGCAAGGAAATTCTTTTTAAATAAACTGTTTCTTTGCTCTACAGATATATATATAGCATGATGCCAAAAAGCAAAATTCAAGACTGTTCTGCCTACTTGAGTTACTAAAACAGTTCTATCTTGACCATGTGTTTTTTAACATAATGATTATAAAGGCAAATTAGTCACAGGTAAAAAAGGTGGTGAGGAATACCACAACTATTTAATGTTAATCGCAGTATATAACCTAAGAATAATTTTGCTGATGTAATACTTTTCACATCAGGTTATAATCACAATATCCTACGTTTTATTTACACTATTAAAAAAACTGTTTTGGTGTTTCCTAAAATTTGCATTTATTTGCTGCTACTAAAAGCACTCTTAACATAAAAAATGTCAACAAATAAAGTTCGTGCCTGTTGGCCACACACAAGCCAGCAGGCCAGCAAAGCAGATTAAAGCAGCATTAAACAGATCAGTCAGCCCTGTGGTGCCACACACTATGTGCCTGCATAGTCCTGATTTAGACTGAAGTTGCATTTGCCTCTGGTGTTTCCCACTTTTAGACAGCAACATCTTATTCCATACATTATTCTGAAACTCCCTCCTTTGTGTCAAAACCTCCACTTTTTCCTTTTGGTAATAAAAAGAGAGAATTTGTATTTGTTTAAAAAACAAAAAACAAAAAACCCAGAAACTTTTTTCCCAAAACCTTTGTATCTGTTTAAAAGAGAACAAAACAAAACAAAAGCCAAAGCTTGGGCAATTTCATATTAATTTTATATTTGGATTTTATTATGCTGGTCACTTTCCAGTACCATTCAAAAGGATAAAAGAGCTACCGGCAATACTAGATGTTTCTATTCCAAACTTGGCGGAGTAATTATGAAATCATGGCACTAAAAATTGCCATGCTAAAGAAAAAATTAATTTTTCACTCCCCAAATACAGTATCATGCTTTTTATCTTAAGAGTCAACATCATGGTAAAGGGTAGATGATCAGTATTTTGGTTATAGCTAGTTTATTTTCACCACAATTTTGTCAGGCTTCAGTCTAGCAGACTGTCATTTTTCATTCCTGTACTCTGAAGTGGATTTTGACTTTTCTGAATATAACAGAATGACAAAGGCATTGCTTTTCAGCACATCCTGCCATTTCTGTCTTGCTGCTGCTTTTTTTTTTTTCTTTTGTCTGTATTCTTCCCAAAAGTGCTGATGATTGAGAGGCAAAAACATATCTGTACTGATGTTTGCTATTAATACT
The DNA here is from genome assembly GCA_013396755.1 of Sclerurus mexicanus. Classification (NCBI taxonomy): domain Eukaryota; kingdom Metazoa; phylum Chordata; class Aves; order Passeriformes; family Furnariidae; genus Sclerurus; species Sclerurus mexicanus. Next base: position 560,176 of record VWZF01000901.1, on the reverse strand, counting down.
TCTCCCTCCTTCAAATGTGAGGGGAAAAAAAAAGTAATAAACCTCTCATTCCTAACATCTTTATTTGAAGTCATGTCCTACCCAAATTCGGAGTAATCCTAACACCCTATTATACACAGCATTATCCTCCACACAGTATCAAAGTACTTCATAAGGCAAGAGGTGCAGTTTCTCAATGTACATCAGGCCAAGTGGGGCATCCACACCTACCTGGGCCACACCACATCATTTGCAAGTGGGCTGTAGTGCACTGGCACCTGGAGTACAGCCATCCAGACTGGAGATGCCAGAGAAGCTCATTACAGCTGCAACTCATAAGGACATGTATGTGCTGGGCCAAGTCCAGAGGAAGGCACTGAAGATCAAAGGGCTGGAGCACCTCTCACAGGCTAAGAGAGCTGGGGTTGTTCAGCATGGATAAGAGGAGGCTTCAGGGAAAACTTAGAGAAGCCTTCGTATACCTAAAGGGGGCCTACGAGAAGAGCGGGAGAGGGACTTTTTACAAGGGCAAGGGAGAATGCCTTTAAACTGAAAGAGGATAGGATCAAATTAGATATTAGGAAGAAATTCTTTACTTTGAGGGTGGTGAGGCACTAGAACAGGTTGCCCAGATAAACTGTGGATGTTCAACGCCAGGTTGGATGAGGCTTTGAGAAACATGGTCTAGTGGAAGGTGTCCCAGCCCATGACAGAGGGCCTGAAACTAGGTGATCTTTAACGTCCCTTCCAACACAAACCATTCCATGATTCTATGATGACTCACCTCACAGCAGAGTGAGGGACTACTGTGAAGCCACTGTCATCGACCTGTAGTCCTCAGAGATGCCCTTTCTCCTGGGTCACGAAAGCTGTCTCTGCAGTTCCTGTGAGTATATGAGAATTTTAGCAGGAAACTCTTGGAACCTCTACTGTGGCAGGAGCATGAAGGGACAGCTAATGGCTTTCACATGCCTTTTCAAAAAGCATGGGAATTCCACTTGGTTTGTGTCATAGTCTAAGAATAAAATACAGGCACTAATTACAGATGGGCCATAAAATCAGAGTCTGTAAACAAGATTCTGGTACTGTCCAAATTTAAGCAAAATTGCTGTAGTAACATACACACTAAAATTACAAAAGATTACTTTAGTTATTAATTCTTTTGTTCCAGTAGATATTGCTAGACTCAGACTGTATTCCTCTGTTTTTACATAGCTCTGCAGAAGCGAACTTGTGTCTCATGCTTTTGCTGCCCAATGCTTTGTTCCTTCTCAAAGACTGAACTGACTGGACTTCTCTCCATATCCCCAAGGCCCGAAAGTTTCTTACATATGGTTTAACTTTTGAGAAAATAATCTTCCAAAATAAGTAGTTCAGGAAATAAAATTCTCAGCAAAGGAACATGTCCTGGCCCTTCTAAAATCCAAGTTTTGACAGACTTTCGTAAAAATCAGCAATGTATCCACCAGTCCAGAGGAGCTGCAATGATAGACCTCATATGATTTTCTGAGAAACAGATAAAATGGAGATTGTGCCTGACAAGGTAAGAAAGTGCTCCAAAAAGAGGCTGATGGAAAGTGCACTGAAAGAAGGCTAAATCATAAATGTAAGAAGACCACACTAAATGATATCTCCTTTTGAGTAACTGGCAGATAAAACTACAGTTAGGATTTGCAGAAGCAAAAGGCGGGGAAGAAGAGAGGCAGACAGGACACACACCAAAAGAACCCAACTAACTAACTAACTAACTAACCCAACTAGTAATGCATCAAGTGACTGGGGAAAGAAAGTGACATGGAGTTAAGCTGCTGGTTATTTACTGTGAGGTTATCTTTTTAATAAAGACAACAGAAATTAAATACTAACTCCTGCAAGGGCCAAGGAAACAATAAAGGTGGAGGAATTCTAGAAACATAGTCATTGAAAACCAGAGGACATTGAGTCATCTTCTCCTGACTACCCAGTGGGAATGGTTTATTGATGAGATTGTTATGTCTGATATGAAACAAAAAATAAGTCAAAGAAAGAAACTCTTTCCCCAGCACGTTGTCCACATGAAACAGGATAATTGTGTACAGAAGTAAAGGACTGCTGATGGGTGCAGAGGGAAAAGCATTTTGAGACTATCAAATTATTTGAGAAGTGCTAAGAGGACTGTGGAGATGCTGGAAACTTTTAGGATGTTTAGGGAAGACCAGAGGGAGAGAAAGGGAAGACATTAAGGGGAGGGACTTTCAGCAGGGCATCACACTGGGCTGATGCAGTTGTTAGTCACTCGGGAACACACAGTAAGACATATGACAGAAGTGTCACACTCACTTTTCAGTTCAATATCAAATAAGCCTCTAACAAATGACTACAAAATTCTTTGTAAGGACATTTTGATCCTGGTTTTATCTTTGGGATTGATGGCGACAAGGAGAGAATTCATACTGAAAGTGAAAGCAAAAAAACAATCTCCAAAAGCCTTTTAAGTCCACTCATCAGCATTCCACCAAATACCTTCTCTTTCATGGTTATATCTGTGCAACTGCAGGAGAAATGCTTCTTTAGTTCCTGTATCTGCCTACATCACAGTTCTGCAGTAAGCTGAATGTAGATGTGCCCCAATCCTCCCAGCCCACTCTGCATCCCACTTTCTCTCAATATCAAATGTATTATTAGTTCTATGCCTTTTATTGCTTTTCTCATTTTGTTGTTATACAGCTCCTCTGAAAATTGCTGTATAAGTCCTGAATGAATATTATATCCTGAATGAACATAATGTCATGAATGGATGAGAACATAATGGTGTTAATCACAAAGGAAAGCTGTTCTCATTTATTTTAACTGTTCCCTGAAATAATCTTGCCAAAATGCTTTTGGTCTTGTTAAAGTCTCATTTTAAGTACTTACTTCAGTTCATATTTATATACTGCTTAAATTGATGTTTGTGTTGGTTTTCACCTGAGAAGACACTTGAAGAGGTAGAATTCACTTGTGAGGGTCAGAGTGTACTATTCATAGATTCATCACATTAGATATATGGAAAACATCAGAACTTAATTTCCTTAAACTTTATGATAGTGGGAACACCTCTTACATTTTGATGAGCAGCCCCTGGACTTTCTGAAAAGCATTCTAATTAAAAAATAATGAACCTGTTTTTTTCTAAAACTGACTCATTATCCTGGTGGTTTTCAACAGCAACCTAGAGCTTAGTTTTGTATTACATTATTTTGTGCCTGTTGGCCAGCAATACCTTTGCAACCTTCTAAGGTGCTTCTAAAGTCAAACAATTACCCCAGGAGAAAATTTTAAAGCTGCTGCTATTCCCAGTGCTGAGTTTGTATTAGGCTCAGAAAGCAAATAAAACTTGTAGTGGCAACAGACAGAATCCATGGGATGCTTAAGACCTCTCTCTTATACCTTAATCTTAGTGGAACATCTTAGGGGAATAGCTCCATCTTCAATAGGGAACACTTAAGATTTCTGCTGCTGACTCTTCATGGAATATTTTTGTTTCCTTTTACAGTATTACTCTTAAAATACTGTTATTCTTAAAAAAAAATAATCATTTACATAAGGCAAAATGTTAAACCCTTCAGCAGAGGTCTGTGAAGAACCATTATGCTCCACAACTTGTTCCCACTAACAGGAGAATAAGAACATCTTCCAAGAATGCCTTCTGTTTCATGCACATGTTTGAGGAATAATAAACCCATTTTTGGAACTACAGCATACCTGAAACTCACCTTTAACACTAATCATGTGCACTTCCAATAGTTAACTTTTTTCCACAAAAGACTCAGTCTTGAAGAAAACAGAAAATAATTCTGCATAGGCTGTCATGCCAACTTGGTCTCACTTCTTAAGGTTGCTGCCCCACCGGAGCAGGCAATATGCATCTTCTGAGGACATGCGCTTGCTTGGACCAAACCAATATATCAAAAAGAACTGGGTTGCCTAGGAATCCACACGCCAGAGGGCCAGCAGCCACCTACTGGTGGCTACAGGAACTGTGCTAATCCAGACCAGCCCCTACAGAACTTCACATTTCAAGGTGTAGATGCTCATTTTCACTGTGGTTTCCTCCTTTGGAGAACTTTAAGAAAAATATCCTGTTACCAGTACTGACAAATCATAAGAAGGTCACCGAAACTCATAATACCTTGTACTTTGTCTAACTTATGATATAGTGGCCCAAGCAATGAGTTTCTCACCACACCCCATGTAAGATTATGCCATAAATCAAAGCATTTGTCAAACATCTTTTAGATCATTTCTGACTGTTTGTAAACTAGTATTTTATTACTAATAACTTAAATAAAATTATCAGCCCAGGAAGAAACTTGTAATTGTTTTGATATTCCTCAAGAGGGAAAAAATAATGCAAAAAATACAATCCTTCTCTGCTGACCAATTTTCAAGTTATTTTTTTTTTATTATGAAAAGCTTCAAGATCAAGTGGCAATGCCAGCTTACTTCAAAGCCATGTTATGTTTAAATAGATTTACTATAGACAAGGTTCTCCTTGGCAAAGAAAAACAATTTTGACAGCCTCCTCTCAACCTTTTCTACTAGAATACTTTTGCTTTGAGTGCTATTTCTGGGACAGAAACTGAGTGAAGAAACCATCTAGCTGAGTGGAGCCTGTTCTCACCTCACAGAGAGGTTGCAGATCCAGAATGCTGTTTTCCATCTGATTTGCAGTAGCTGTCTTTCACAAAAATATTTATGCATTTGTTGGACTGGTAAGAATGTTTCAACTTCTTCAAAACAGTGTCCTCTCATGTGCTAAGAGACACAAACCCAAACACCTTCTCTGGCTTAGAATCATAGAATCATAGAACTATTTGCATTGGAAGGGACCCTGAAGATTATCTAGTACCAAGCCCTCCCATGTCCCTCCCATGGGCAGGGACACCTTCCACTAGAGCAGGTTGTCTAGTCCTATCCATCCTGGCCATGAACACTTCCAGGTAACCTTTTTCAGTGCCTCATCACCCTCACAGTAAAGAATTTCTTCCTAATATCTGGTCTAAACCTACCTTCTTTCAGCTTAAAGCCATTCTCCCTCATCCTATCACTACATACCTTTGTAAAAAATCCCTCTTCACTTTCCTATTATTTCTTGTTATTACATGATACTCTTTATGCACAATGGAATTGCTTGAAAATGAAAGATAACATACATCCCTCCAAAAAGGGCCTTGAAGATGTTCTCTCAAAAGGTGAGGAGTGCAGACTCAATTCACTCACCAGCATCACACACAGGATTTCTCTCCTAGATAACATTCATTGGATGGTTACTCATGTGTTTTGTTTAACTCTCTCATGCACTGTATCCTGTAGCCTTAAGCACCGATATGAAAACTTTATCCAGCAAGGCAGGAAGCTGCCTAAAAATAAGGGACTGTATCGGTAAATAATTTCACCTAACTCTTTGTGGAAGCAATAAGTATTCCAGGAATGCCAAGCAATGTTAAAAAATGAACTGTTAATTTTTTTTTCTTCTTTAGAAATAGGGATGTATGTATGTGTCTGTGGAGCATAAACATGAAATATTCTGGACAGAATGGAAAAGAATAATTTACAAAAGAGGAGTCCCGAATGAAGGAACTGAGAAAATGTTCAGAACATATTCTTTAGCTTGCCTTTGCAAATTGACTCCTTAGTGTTGCAAGGCACGCCTGCAGCTCACTTTTAAAATTAGTCCAACCAAGATACTTTTTCTGCAAAAATTTGTTTAAATACTGTGTTTCTGCTGTATCTAACACAACTTAGTACTAAATTCCTTTGTTCCAAAGGGGTCCCCATGATTAGCAGGGTGAGATAAAAATGAAAGAAATATTTGTGGAATAATTATTAGTAATGTTTACAAATTTGCCTTTCATAATAGAGTGTCAAAAGTACAAATATGTATTAATCAAAAAATGTAGCTCCTAGCTGTTACTATCATCTTCACAAAATGCTTATTGTTGAAAATTTTAAATAGCTCAACTCATATCCACACATTTAAACCAATTAAGATTGTACCTCTGTATCTCTACATTGGATATACATATAGAAACTGCAAGTTCCATTTTGGGAAGTTTTATTCTGTCACATCAGTCCTTTTCGACATGACTCATCTGAACCGTCACTGCATGCAACAGGATGATTGCCTTCGAACATCAGGCAAGCCACAGAATGGAACAAAAAGATGAGCACTTAGGTATCAGCCATTAAGATGATGACCCTAATTTGCCAATGCCATTAGTCTTTCTAGAAAGGTTTATTGTCTGTGCTATACAATAAGTGTAATAATGATGGTGAAAGGACTATAAAAAATAACCTGAAAGTATATAAATCAATAGCAAAGTGACACACATGATTCTTTAACCCAAGTGAAGTTTATGAACTGACATCACATTTGTTCAGCATTACAGACTAAAATCTGGATGAATTCATTCTTAACCATAGAATTTGCTTGAGTTTGATTTTTGCTGTTCTTTCAGCTAAAAAGGACACAGCACTTCTGTAGTATTTCCTCTTCAGTCAAAAGCATATTTAGTTTGAGGTTCATTAGGCATAGAGGTAATGGCAGTGACTATCCTGTCACGAGAAAATGGAAATTGCTCTAAAATATCAAAGAAGAAAAAACTAACAATGACAGGAAAACTATGCAACTTCTTAAAAGACAATTGGACCTTGCTTATAATCCAAAAGTTATCCACAGTAACCTTGAAAAAAAGTTTCTAGCATATGATACAATCTCAGAAGACTTTTTGAACATAAGGAGTTGTTTGGGTACATGAGTATATGTACATACATATGTCTACACACTGTGGATATACTTCTGTGCATTCTTCTCAGTTGAAGAGATGGCCCTAATCTGTTGGGCAAATCATGAGAGAAAAGCAATTTAAATCCATTCATGAGATATAGAAAAGCTTTACTTCAGCAATGATCTGTATTTATGTCTTTAAGTATTTGCCAGCAACCAGATTTTGGTATACGAGGTGGAAAGAGTTTGTGATTTAGCCAGTTTTTTGTACTGAGCGGGGATTGTCCTCTAGAAAATAATTTACAGTGTCCAGCTGAAGCTGCTTTAGAAAGCAAACTCAAACTTTAAATTACTAATGAACAAACGTATATCCACAAATGATCCATCAATTACTGTTGAATCTCATCAGGATATGAAGCTGATTTTTTTCAAAAGGACAAATAAAAAATTAACCAGCATATTTATTTGTATTACATTTGATGCTTATGTAATAAAGGTTTAAACAGTATGTACAAAACTATAACATTGATTGTGTAATTCTCATGAAGAAACACTGGCTGTCTCAGTAGTTACAGAAGAAAGAGGCTTTGGAGTACTCATTCAAAAAAAACAGTACATGACTTCTGAAGGTTAGCTTTAAGAACAAGCTAATCACTGTTTCAGCGTTCAATTTCAGGAATTCCTTTCTGGGAGTCTTTCCACTTCATCAGCCATGCTACATGGCAAAGACAGGTGTTTGTACTTAATCAATGCATTTTAGTTATGTTCCAGGTATTCAACTAACAGCACTCATTGCCAGCCCATAACAGCTAGCACAACAGACCATTTCTTGGAACAGCAATGGTAAAAGAATATTTCTCCTGGATTGTCACCAATTCAATAAATAAATGTCCCCTCCACCATTCTTTTGAATACCTTCATTTTTAAATTAGATTTTGATTTTCTGGTCAGAAACACCTAAACCTCTGTTGAGCCAACAAAACTTATTTTTCAGTTTTGACTTGCATTATCTGTCCTCTCTGCTTTATTTTTGGCAACAGGACTGCTAGCCAAGGATAGACTACTTCACAAAATAAAAACTATTTCATTAAAGAAGGTTTCACTGCAGGTCAGCTTTGACATCTTCTTTTATGTTTTTGAAACAGCTTTAAATACATGCATACTAAGCAAAGTTTGGACCAGATAAGAATACTGTAACTTGCAATGATTCTTACTGGTTAAGGAGAATATGGCCTGAGTGAAAAACCATTCAAGAGATATTTTCCATATTTCTCTACAACAAAGATAATGCTAACAGTCGAAATATATAGCTATTCTCCATGGACCCTAAATTGCTCATACACAGTATTATCTTATATGTTAAAGTTTTAAAGCCAAAAGCTAACGTCAGAGAAATAAATATTTATATTATGTGTTTATGCTGTGAATCAATTCTGTGTAACTAAAGAAGATGCAGTCTCTGTATTTACAGTTCCTTTCTCTATGAAACATCACATCATTTTAAGAGAAAATATGGAAAACAGATCAGGTTTAGCCACTGGACACTAGGTGTTCATCAGCCCTTGCCTTTGATTTGCCTCTGCATTTTTTAAGCTTCTTAAGGACAAGCACTCATTTAAAAAGAAGAGTACTTCGAAAACAGAAGATATTTAGAAATTGTGCAGCAGCTTCCGAAGTCTGCTGGTTGACAGTTGGATACTTAGGACACACAGTGAAGCATTCTGCCACTGCTTTTAACAATTTACATTTATAACAATTTATCAGCACTACTATGAGCACAATTGTAGTATCAAAGGTGCATATAGCTGGGAATGGGCACCCTCAGGCATAGAAAATATTTGAAACATGAAAACAGCAATAAATAGCACTTTATAAACCTAAGGCCTAATAATTCCATCCATTTGCCCCCTAAACCCCAGATTTCAACTTGCCATAAAACCACAGGACACCCAGTAAACTGACCACACTATCACACACTGATATGGTAACGAAAAATAGTTTCCCTATTATAGTGAAGCACAATCCCTCATCCCAGCAAACTCCTTCAGCTTAGATGACTTTGAAGAACAGATGACTTTGCTAGTATGGCTTGTAAAGTTTTGTTGATGCAGCTAGAAAGCCAAGCACAGAAGTAGGGATAATAGCCAAGAATGCTCAGCCACTGAACAGTTTCTTCTCAACTATGCCTTTAAGAGCACTATAGTACAGCCACACTGCGTTTCACTGCCACGTGAGAAAAGATGGACAGTCTTCCTTTGGCAGTTTCAAGATAATCACAAAACATCTACCTGAAAGACACCATCAGATTGTGAGCCCCATGTTCTCATCATGACTTCAGGCAGACATTCCCACATACACTCTTAAGTAACTTCAAGATCTTTCTTCATGGGTTAGCTATCAGATGGGTTTGTTAGCCCAGGTGAGAATGTCAGACCTGATGCAGTCAGAAGCAGTCAGAGGATGGAACAAGGAACAAACAACTTTGCTGAAAGCCAGCTCCCACACAGTGGGGTGGGACGTAAATAAAAACATACATCAATAATTTGGACCCAAGTCTTTTAAAACTTTTTTTTTAGGTTTAAAGGAGGTGTAAGCCACAAACTGATAGTCTGCTCTCTCAACATATGGAGCACAGTTACATAAAATTATAAGGAGAGACAGAACCATGCAAAAGCTGTATTGTTGCCTCTGCAACAATTATGTATCAGATACATAATTATTACATTATTAGATACATAATTACAGAATTATTGAGAACTACGCACTTAGCAGAGCAACAAGCTCTGGAGGAACAGTTCAACAATAGGAACACCAATAGGTCTTGATTAGAGCTTTTTCCATTTTGGATCTTGGTCACTCAGGTTGTCACCTGAGATGAGATGTTCAATTACTTAGATGGTGAGAAAAAAGATTCAATCTGGAGACTTTACAGACCAAGAACAAGTAGGGATTTGAAAAAAAAAAAAAAAGAAAAACTGTAGCACTTCTGCTCCTTTCCTTCTTCTTTGCATCCTATTCATCAAAATCTTTTCATGATATCACTTTTCCAGTCTTCTCCCCATCTCCCAGGGCTTTAACTGCGTGAAAGGTCTCAGTACCTAACACAACAAATGCAAAGTGATGCAAGCAATGAGAAACAGAAATACACCCATTCATGTTTCATTCAGCTTTCAGTAACAGTCCCCTCTCCAACAATTCATCCTACCCTGCATTGTGTCCCTGGTTCTGAGTCAGGTTTTTCTAGACTCACTACCTCTATCCAGAGATGCATATCTGGACTCCAAAGCCACACATTGCTACCCTCACAAAAGACTATCCAAAACCAAAGCACAGATCAATGTGGCATCTACTTACTGGGCAAGAGAAATGGCTGTTCCAGATTTAAATGCTGCAACCACAAATACCAACACTTCATCCAAAATGTAACCCTTGCTACTTCACAGACTTACAGACTCACAGAATATGCTGGGTTTGACAGGACCTGCAAGGAGCGAGTCCAACCCTTAGTCCTGCACAGGACCATCCCCAAGGGCCACACCAGATACCTGAGAGTATCATCCAAACCCTTCTTGAACTCTGTCAGGCTTGGTGCTGTGTCCACTTCCCTGGGAACCTGTTCCAGTGCCCAACCAGCCTCTGGCTGAAAAACATTTTTCTAATATCCAACCTAAACCTCCCCTGACACAACTTTAGGCCATTCCCAGGGGTTCTGTCACTGGTCATCACAGAGCAGTGATCAGTGCCTGCCCCTCTTCTTCCCCTAATGAGGAAGGTGTAACTGCAATGAGGTCTCCCCTCAGTCTCCTCTACTCCAGGCTGAACAGACCAAGTGCCCTCAGCCACTCCTCATACAGCTTCCCCTCAAGGCCCTTCACTATCTCCGTTGTCCTCCACTCTCTAATGATTGATATCACCAAAAAAAATTAAAAAAAAATTTAGACAAAAGCAGCTCTAAGAGAAATATTTTCTGAAGAAGGAAAACTGAATCCTGAACTGAAAAGAACTTAGAGGAAATGTACATGGGATCTGACAGGAGCCTCCCTGGCCACATGACCATCAGCCACCACCACTGTACTTTTGGTAGGACAACTGTGTACAAAGATCCATTTGCTAAAGTTATGCTTCACTTCTTAAAAAAATAATTCTGTTTGAAAAAGCCATTTTAGTTTCGTAATTATTCATTACTGCTCTTAAAGATAAACTCCAAGGTCATAAGGGATACCATAACTCAAAAGCCATCCACAGGCATATGACACAAGAGCCATAGTGAGGCATTCATTCACAGAACATATTTTGCCAGACCTGGAGTACTTCCACATACCTCCATAGCTCTCCAACCACAGCATTATCCACGTACATCCTCACACTATGCCATACCACAGTCTGATACCCAGACGTGTGAAAGCCTCATTTCATGCACTGACTTCCTTTCAAGACAACTCACAGAAATGCCAGAAAGGTGCTCCTAGTATGTTAGAAACAGAACATCCAAGTCAGAGGGACATGGCTAAAATATGACAGAAGCTAACTGCTACCATTACAGACATGGCAAAAGCTGCAGAGACTGACAAAACAACTATTTCCAGCAACAGAGAGGTCTAGTTTTTTACTTACAGGGCAGGTTATAAGACCTACTGCTTAGTCAAGCATCAGCTTTCACCTAATTGGACTTCCCAAACAGTAGGATCAGCATGGTTGACTTAGCCTTTGATCTTTCTGACATATATGAACTGGGTCCTGTGAATTTTTTATTGTGCATATGTTTGCATTCATGTGTTTGCACATGTCTTGTTCAGACGGGGCCCATAAAACAAAGTTTCAACCTGGTTTACAAACACCTATTACAGTAATGTGCAACTTCTCTAGCTCTTTCAGTTCTTAAATGTGACTTTGAAGCCACTCCAGGTGAAACCTATAACTCTACTTCTGCATGCACACACATATACACACAGCGATATGATATGTCATTCCATAAGCATACCTAATTTAAGGCCACAGCCCTACACAGCACCTCTTACAAGTAGTCAAGACTCACACTTATTTTGGGATATTAGCCCTGCTATTTTAAACCCAACAGGTCAGCAAGCAGGTCCAAAGCTCCATTGTTAGTCAAGCATCTGCAGAAATGCTTCTTTCAGGAGAAAAAACCAACATCTCAGGATGCTCGGTACCCTTTTCATCTGCTGCTCAGTTGGAGACACAGTTAACAGGCCATTAGAAGCATAAGGTGACAGACCTCAGAGGCTAGGCGAGCTGAAGAGCAATTTGCTGTTTGCCTTAGTAGTATCAGCCCTGGCTGCTTGTTTTTAATGGACTGAAAGCAGTTCCTGTCCCCATCCCTGAAAATCAGGGCCAGGACAGGTGGCCAGCAGGTCTCCATCCCAGGACTGGGGCTGTGCTATGGAGCCTCTTCATGGGCACTGGAGTTTCACAGCGGGCTGGGGGGCAGGAATCCTCCCTGCATTATCCATAATCCCTGATTTTGCCCAGGAAGACTGGCTCTGCCAGCAGACATCACAGTAGGACCCAAATTGCTGTCAAGTGTGCAGTCAGAGGGAACCTCTTCCAGTGCCTCTTTTGGCAGCACCTGCTTCCAAATGCTGCGTGTCTTCTGTGTTCCACTACTGCTTAACAGAATAAAGTGCCACTGTTTCACTTTGCTGGAAGGAAAAGGTCACGTTAGCTGAAAGAAGCTTGTCGGTGAGAACTGGTGGTCTTTGTGACAGCCTCCTATAACAAGAGCTAAAAATGTTCTTATTAGAGAAGCTTATTTTTTGGCTGTGAGCAGGACCTCTAGAGCAGTAAGTAGTGAAGAAAACAAACCTTAGTTTCAGTAGACTTTAGGCCTTTTTTACATACAGAGGAATAAAGTGTTAAGAATTTTACCAGGCATATGTTTTCCTCCCTTCTGCAACACATTTTAAATTCCTTTTGCATCTTGTATTCTCTCTGTTTAGTGTAATAACTATTCTGCCTTTAAACATCAGCCTTTATACACTACTCTTAGGAATTTATAGAGAAGTGTTAATTCTTTTACATATATTTAAGCTGCTAAAATAATTATGCCTGGTAGCATGAACAGTCAAAACCACAGAATAAGGGTCCTCTTCCCATGGAGATAGCACCCATTAACCAGGTATGAAAGGGGGCATACAGTCATAGTTCACTGGAAAAGTAATTTCATTTTGCTAGTAATGGGAGTGCTGATACTTTGATACCATAATGGAGTTTTAAGCACCAAGCCTGTTATTTCAACTAGAAATTTTAATGTAATTATGCATTTTTACTTTACTAAGCAGAAAGGAAGATTAGTATGCATAGTTTTCTTTTCTTACACGTATAGTGTGGAATAAGACAGAGATCTCCAAGTGATATTGCAAGATGCTCCAGTCATTCAAAAGAAATGGCAGGTGGTAGTTTTAAAGACAAATTACCCAGAAAAGCTTTTATTGTTGATCACTTGTTATAAGATTTGCCATTTGCAAGTAATTGTACATTCAGCTGAAACTGACCTTTTATGAGAGCCAAGTGGTAATATAAATGAAATGAATATATTCTTTATTGCAGTAATATAAAAAGAATAGCCTGAGCTTTTAACATAGTGCTTGACCCCTCTGGTGTCTGAACACCACCTAATTTCAGGAGTATTTCACAACAGCATATGATGAAATAAGTACTAATACAGCATTAGAACAGTTTAACACATTAGCACTTAGAGGTGTAGAAAATACTATAACTTTAGGTATGCTTTTTGATTATAAATCAGACTGACAACAGAAAGAAAAAAGATGATTAGAGATAATACACTGAAATTCATCATTATACTAATTATTAAAGCATTGCCTTTTCTACTTCAAAGTCCCTCTTTCCAAGATACTCTAGCTTAAAGTCACACTGGGAAACTCCAGCTGCTGAGATTTAAAATTCTCATTCAAAAATGAATTATTCATAAGCATTAAAAACACGCTATTTCTTCTTAAAGGCCCTGATCTTACAAACAGTACCTTCAGATTTAGATGTGCATACATAAGTTGTATTCCTTTTAATGGCATCAGTCACATACAAACCAGTAAATACATACAGAAGTGACAGCAAAGCCAGGTCTTAGGAAAGCTTCACTTTCTCCTAGCTAAACGCACACACCAATTTCTCAGCATGCACCATGCACCTACAACAGGAAAATAAGGCAGGCTGTAAGGGGAGGAGACCAGAGCAACTCTTGATGCTGCAGTTACTGACACTGCAAACTGAGGTGAGAGGTGGTCGCACACAATTTGGAAGTTACAACTACAACACCACTAAAACAAAACCAAAAAAAAACCAAACAACAAAAAAAAAGTACAAAGTTTACATGAAATTCTGTGCCCAGCTTCACTGTCATTAGGGAAAGCAGGACTGATTTAATCTCTAACAGCTGAACACAGATTTCACAAATTGCACTGAATATGGTCTTGATTTTAGTAAAGCTATTCTTTTTTTTTTTTTTTTTATAACACTGCTGAGGCAACCATACAAGGCGCCTGTGAATCCTCACCTGCCTCCTGGACTACAGGTACTTTCTTCACAAAGCTCTCAGTGACAGCAGTAGAGAAACAGTAAAAGAAGGTACTAATGAACAAATGCTTAGATACAGACTCAGTCAGGAGGGTTTTCCGCTATTCTGTCAATCTATCACTACATTTTACAGCTACCTAAAGGAAATTAAAACATTCATAAGGAGTATCTTGGGAATATCTGATATGGACTAACAGCTCAATTGCAGTGACTACCGAGCTATATTAGTATTATTATTAATAATAATAATTAATTATTATTATCACTACAAATCATTATTATTATCATCATCATCATCACTACAATTATTATTATCACTACAATTATTATTATTATCATTATTGTTATTATTACTACTACCACCTTAGGGCAACAAGCAACTGTAATATGTTCGCTAGTTCACTTCAGTCAACGCCTCTGTATTATGCCAGTATGAAGCCCATTCATCAAAGCACAATTTCAAGTGACTCCTGACCTTCAAAATGAAGGGTTTGCTTTGGCTTTCATTTCAGTTACTTTGACTACAGTGTCTCTGTGTTGCCAGAATCTCACCTCGTTCATCATCTGTGCAGGAGAACAAAGCCCATATACTTCTTACGCAGCATTTACGATTCAACATCTTTACAGTTGGATGTTTTACTAGAACACTTCTAGTTTTTCTCTAAATAAACTACTAGTCAGTATGTAGTAAAAATCCCTAAAACAAAAAGAGCAAACAAAACCAACCAAAAACAAACTCCAAACAAAACCACAACACACAAAACCCCCACACTCTTCACCCTTCAGAATCTCTAGAACAACTGGAAGTAGAAAGGCACAAAACAGACACATATAATACTTTAAACAGTCAGACATTCATTTTCATTCAAAAAACTTTGAGGCACACTCTGACATTTCATTTTCATGGCTTCCCCTAAGATGATGTAAGTTACTGAAATCATCATTGAAGTTAAACAACTATTGCTAACAGATATATGCTATGATTTTTCTCTTTTGTGTTGACTTTCAAATGACAGATTTTCCTGCAGCAAAACATTTCTTTCAAAGTCCACAGGAGCTCCACTAATGCTCATGAATGTTGGGGCATGGCAGCCTGAGTCTCACTCACAGCAGAACTCTTCTTCACAGGCAGGACACTCTACAGCATCTCTCAGAGAGGGCACATTTTACAAGGACAGCCCAGCATACACTGCAAGCTCCTGCTACTGACCCTGCATGTGATTGATGCACACAATCAAGCCCACAGCGGCATATTATGTATACTTCAAATCTTCTTTCTCCCCCTATTCCCAGGCAAAGCTCCTTTATGGAGGACTTTGACAACCTATCCAATACAGGTCACAGCACCAGACTTTGGTGATCTGACAAGGTGTCAGACACAGCAGGTTGATTGCAAATAAGTTCTATAAAATTACATTGAACAATTAAGCATTGTTGTAAAAGTACAGCGAACAACTGTAGTCACATTACTACCAACTTCAACATATTCCATGTGCAACAAAATACTTCAGGAAAACCTTCCCTTAAGAGGCAAAATCTGACAGCTTTTTTAACCTGTAACTTCTGCCTTCTCTGTTCAAAAGTGAGTGACAGTACAAATAATGTCACAGGAGTTATCTAAGAAGTCTTGCAATGCAGCTTCATTCAACAGATACCTCTGCGTCCGTAACTTCTCTAATTTAAACAGATTCTTCAGCTCTTTACATACACAGTACACCTTCAGTTTATCCATTTCAAAAGTCCTAGCTAGAAAGTAGTTTTTAAACAAATGACAACTGAAAACATTTGACTGTTAAATCAAAACACATAAACCACACTATGATAATGCATTACTCTTTGTCATTATATTATCAAACCATTAATGCAAAATCTTTTGAAAACACAATGTTTGTTCAGAAATATGACTCAATTAAAGATCTTTGAACTCCTTAAAACATGAGGCCTTTGACAGACTACACTTCTTTTGTAACAGTAACAAATTGCTTCCTTAACCAAGTCAGTATGGTAGAAAAAGACAAGATTAAAATAAAATTAAAAAAAAAAAAGAGAATCTGAAACCTGTACATTGACTGCTTTAACTAAACTTACAATATTGCACTGGTTCACAAACACATAACTTTCACATTAACAAGAGCCCATACTGCATGAACAGTTATTACACAACCTCACAGTACCGTACTGTGAAGAGCATACTCCGAAACACACCTTGCAATCCTAGTCTTCCAACAACTGAGTAACCTGAATAGCTACAAACAGAACTGCTCAAAAGTTGATACACCAACTAGTAGCAAAGCAGATAAAGCACAAAGAAAGCAAACAACTTCAATAGGAAGCTCAGAAAAAAATAATTCATACCTGCATAAATCATGTGTTTCTTAATCATAAAGGTAGATATCACTTATGAAACGTAGCAGGAAACCATGGAGTAATTTTGGATTGAACTACTACTAAATATTTAATTACTCTGAGTCTTTCTGTACTGATGTATGTCAACAGAAACTTGCAAATGCTGGGCTTACATAAAAATTGCACATCAGCTTTGCACTGTACATTCAAAAAATATATGAGACAATAAAACTTCTCTGTGAGCTGAAAGCAACAAGTGTTTACCCAAAGTTATTAGAACTCTGAAATTTACCAGATTTTTTTTTTTTTCAACAGGAGAGAACATATCCTTCTACCCTGTCTCAAAGCAGCTGGTGTAACAGTGAGCAAAGGCAAAGCATGACTGCATATTCAAACGATCTGTGGCTCACAGGAGAGTTTTCATGATTTCATATAACTGATGAGCAACGTGAAAATAAATTAAAGGAAAAAGCACAGAAAGACCAGAGAACTGGTAAGCCTGACAGATGAAGGTGCCTGTGGGATACTTACGCCCACAGGCCCTTTACCCTCCCGCCACGTCCTAAACCGCGTCAGTGGGTCCCAATCTGGCTGTGCAGAGATGTGGTCTGTTCTGCACTGGCAACACAGAACAACCTTCCCCGTATAGTTGTGAACTACAGCCTCACTGTCCTGAGATTTTCCACATTTATCATTCCTCATGTAAAGTGCTAAATACTGCACAGTGAATAACTGTAGTGCTATTCACCTCAAGGAAGATAAATCTACTGCTTCCAACTTTAAAAAGGAAGCAAGCAAACCAAGGAGCATCTAATTCACTCTACAAATAGCAGGACCTAACAGTCCAAAGTGCCAGTGGCAAAGCATAAACCTTTCTTGAGGGCTTCAGCATTGCCCCAGCTCATGTCTTGCCATATAATTTCTCTCTTTTTCTGTGGAGCTCTCTGATTGCTAAAGAATTACCAGCCCCGGACGTATTTTTATTCATTCAGTCATGCAATAGTGGTAAGATTGTACAGGAAAGCAGGGAGATAAAATCACAACAAAAACCATTCCAAACACCTTCGTGGGCGGACTGAGATATAACCTGTTGTGGGCATGTTTCAGCAGACGGAAGAGCCACGTAACAGGCTGCCCGGGCTGCCGGAGCGGGTGTGTGTATCCCTGTGAGTGGGTGCCTCTCCCCGGCAGCCGGTGCCTCCGCTCCATCCGCGCTGCGGCGGCGGCGCCTCCAAGGGGCGACCCGCCCGGTCGGGGGCCGCGGCGGGGTGCGGGCGAGGAGCAGCACT
Source organism: Sclerurus mexicanus (assembly GCA_013396755.1). NCBI lineage: Eukaryota > Metazoa > Chordata > Aves > Passeriformes > Furnariidae > Sclerurus > Sclerurus mexicanus. The sequence continues at coordinate 542,260 of VWZF01000901.1, read as the reverse complement.
GTCTTCCTCGCTCTCCTCCTCCTCAGCCCCCTCAGCCTCCTTCACGCCCTGTACCCGCGGGCAGGGGGCAAAGTTATTTCCCCGCACAGGGCCACTGCGGACCCGCCTGCTGCCTCTCGTCGCCCGGCTGCAACTCTGAAGAAGTTTCTGCCGGCGAGCAGAACCGAGGCTGAGCCTGCCCGCGTCCCCCTCGTTCTCTCCTTTATTTTTTTATTTTATTTTTTTCTGACGCCCCACACCTTCAGCTTCTGTGTGTATTCAATCATTATTCACACACCCCCAGGTGTCG